>OY756428.1:11431067-11783474 GCA_963576905.1 Mystacides longicornis
CCTAGGACTACGGTATTGTCATAGCGGTAGCGGTGAATGTCAGCTTAGAACATTGTCAATAGTGTTACCGTAGTAACAAAAAACATTGACAAGACTACCGTCTTGTCACACGACGGATCGCTCACTAGGAATCCAGTGCGTAAGCAGTGATCGGGCGTAGATCATTGCTTTTAACTGTTTTCTTTTTTTTTAAGATTTATTCGATGCTTTTTTAACCCTAATAAAGTTCCGCCACTGAAGAGGTGTACCAATTATCGTAATATGATATCAGTGTTGTGAGTTTAAGATGGCCTCTGGGCATATGGGGTCTCACTTCAAAATTATTAATCACGTGATGGTTGAGTAATAAATTACTTTTTCTCAGCAAATTACTTAACGATTCTGACTTTTTTTCGCACACAAGACGGATGGCGCCTCAGATCTGTTATTGTACGAGTCGCATGTTATTTATGATCACGATTTACATTTCCATGCGATTCCTATACCTATTCATTTCTTTTATTACAATGCAGCTGTATTAATTTAAATGCACCTAAATATTAAATTTAAATGGTAAGACTCGCGGAGCAATTGAAAATTTTTCAAAAAAGGTATCCTTCGTAGTACTCTGACAATAAGAACTTTTCCATTTTGGAATTATTGTAATTGGCGTTTATACTAGTTGATGTAATTATCTGAAAGTGACCTATAACTATGGTCTAAAACAGACGCATCGGTTGGAATTATATAGGTTAAATATAGGTAATTAATTTATCATTATACCAATTGATTAATTTAGTAAACGCGGGACAACGTGTTTCGGGAAAGCTAGTAATTTATGAAAATGAGACATGAATGAAATTTTCGACCTTGATAGTCTCTAGTGGCATAGGTGCCGACTTCTCATCCAGATGTCCTGCTTTGGATTCTCGGTTGGGTCAAAAATTTTATGTGTTTTCTTTTTCACATGAAATTTCTTCTCGGGGCTGGAATCCTGTCTTACATTGGACGCGGCCGGTTGACTGGTAGAGAATGCTCAAGCGTTAAGTTCCGCCAGCTATAATTATATCTTTACACTATTAAGGTTGATTTATTTTGTAATTTAAACAAAATGTTAACCTATGTGCGCTATTGATTGTTAAATTTAAATCGCAAAAAATTACGTATATTTACTTAATTTTCTTTTTCCGCAAATAGGTTAAAATTTTTGAAATTCTGAAAGAGTTTAAGGTAATAATTAATATGTCATAGAATAAGTTTTTATTAAAACAATTTTACTTCACTTCATACTTATTGCAAAATATAAATTTTCTTTAGTTTGACATAATCAATTTAAAACATTACAAAGTAAAATGTTATTGAACTATAAAAAAAACTATATTTAATTAATTAGGTAAGTCTAATTTAAAAAAAAGTAATGTTGCAATTAAGTGAGCTCTTAGATAAATATAAAATAATATTATAATAACTATTGGTAAATAATATTGCATTAAAAATATAAGTAATATTATTAAAAGAAGAGATTTAAGTCTCCGATACCCAATAAGGTATATTCTTATGTTACCTATTATTATTTTAAATCCCATACTTACAATCATTATGGTATTCCACATTTTGTGCGTACTTAAAGTATGTAGGTACATTAATGAATTATTTATAACATACTACAGTTCGATTAGATCGTGTCCGAAACTACGTTATGGGTTAGGGTATCATTAATCTTTAAAAAGTAGTAAACACATGAATGTTTGTAGGGCTTTTGAGGTTAAATATTTCACAACTAAAATGCGTAGGTATAGACTTGTAGACAATGGGTGGCAAAAATGTATGTTTTTACTCAGATATCTAGCACGATCGATCAGAAATACTTGCATACATCTCATAACGCAGTATAATCCCTTTAAATGAGGACAATATATTATTATTATTTAATATACCTACAGATTAGTAAATTGATATTAGGTTACGATATACACCACGCCACCCATTTCATATTTAAGATGTTTTGAAAGCACAATCTTGACATGTCGTAATCAAAAACAACATTGTTCTATTATTAAGCCTTAAAATATTAACGATTTGTTCGTTTCGAGGCTCTAAGCGACACTGCTAATAGATTGTTTCATCTGCAGAATGTAACCTCATACTTTCTGCAGAACCTACTTATAATATTTTAAAAGGCTCGATCAAATTATTTTGTCATCGCATTTAATTATGCCTATTATCTTGCGCTCGAAGATACGCTGTTTTGGAACATGAACTTTATTGGATAACTAGCTTTCCCGACAGACGTTGTCCTGTGTTCCTAAATATGAATATTGAATTCGAATTTGTATGGTGAATTAAAAAAAAAAATAATAATTAATGAATTAATTATCATTTGACCAATGTAATTCCGAAGGATGCGTCTGTTTTAAACCATGTATATTCTATCCGCATTCTGTCAATCGCACCAATTGACAATTTCTGTCAAAATTTCAAAATTGGAATAAAAAATATAAGGTAAAAAGTACTAATAAGGTTGTATACGTATAGTTTTCTTTAATTTTCTAATTTTCCATGGATTTTCTTAATTTTTTTCTTCTAAAAGGACATTCTCCTGATAAAAGCCTACACGACAAAAAAAGAATTAGCGAAATTGGTCCAGCCGTTTAGGCGCCTTCCGATGACAACGCGAAATAGCTCTCCATTTTTATATATAAGACAAGCTTTGTCTGCAACTGTGGGACGTTATATTACTTATATCGACGAAAAATGTGATGCTGCCACGAGAAGAAATGTCGATTTGTAATCATTTTCATTTCTTTTGTTATGCCTATCATTCGAGAGGCTTTTCTGCTAATTTAATTAAAAGTGATTTTAAATATTTTGATATTGTGTTATTTATTTGCAACCGTTAAAGTGCATTCTTTGTACAAAAGAACCTGGTGGGCACACTCAAAGTTTACACAAATATACCTACTTTAGACATCTTTCTCAAAAAGCATTAATTTAGACGATCCTATGCTAAATAAATCTATTAAAACGCTTTCTATCATCCTGTGTCGTGTGTCTCACTGTGCTTGTGTTTCAGAGCATTCAGAATATAATATTTGTTTGTACGTTCCTTTAAATATTCTTTTTTATGAACTGTTAAGATGTTTGCCCTAGTACAGGCTTGGCCTATTTGGGCAGCATTTCCATTTGTTGTCTGTTATCACTGTTAATATTATGTATGAATAAATAAATAAATGATAAAAAGATTTATGTGATAGCTTAAATATCAATAACATAAAAGTAAGTCGGGTTAGTGCGAACACTTATAACTCGGGATAGGCTAAACATATTTTCATGATGCTTAGTTTATTGGATTCTTCTCCGCTCCGGATAACAGAATAAGGAATAAAAAAATGAAAAATGGATAACAAATTTTATAAAATATAATACCAAAGTAAGTATGGAACGGACTTCCTAACAACAACGCCACCTGTGAAAATTCCATAACAACACAATTTTTATTTACCTGACAACTATTGATGTCACCCGTACAAAGATTATTGATAGAATTTATTTCAATGAAATTGCTTTGAGAAATATTGTTTTTACATTCAAACATATTTTATTGAGCATTTTGTATAAATTAAAACGCAGAAAGTGAGTAAAAAGAGATGATTATAATTTGAACGCGAAAAGTGAATAAAAATATTTGATTTATGTTTGATTAATATGTTGTGAGGTTATGCTGTTTGTCATCGGAAGCAGATATTTTGGAAAGAATTATCGTACGAAGATGTTGAACGAAGTTTGACGGGTCAACTTGTAATATAATTAAGTGACTTGCCTTTGAACATATCTTTGCTTAATTTAAAATGATTTTTTAATGAGGTGTCACCTACAGATGACGTTAGGAATTGAAGGGTTTTAAGCAACTTTTAACTATTCAAAAACTATGTATTTCTCGCAGAATGTATCTGAAATATTTCCTAGACAATCTCTTAATGACATTGAACATACTTAGTATAGGTGAATTATTTAAAAAAAAATCAAATATTTTTTAATAGTTGAAGTAGTGACTTCCGCATATATTTAATTTAAATTAAATATTTTTATAAGAAGTACCAAAAGTACATTGATGATGAGTTGAGATTGCTTCCGAATGTTCTAATGATCATGAGTCGATTAAAAAATGTCCATGAGAGTAGTTTATAATAATTAGAACGCAATCCATCTCTTGCTAATTGGACCAACTAAAGACTTCAGAGTACCTTGTAATGTAAAGCATACCCACTCATATCAATGTACAAGAAAGGCTCTAATAATTATTTATTAAACATTATGTAAGTCCAAATGGCGTTATGCAGATTGAATTTAACAAGCAGATTATTCACGAAAATGTTAAACTAGTCAAATATTTGGGACTTTGCGAATTTTCATTAGATGTTGAGCACAATAATTGTCATGTTCAGAAATATGACAATTATACAAAATGTTTCTATTTTAGTGGAAAAATAACCAAGCACAAACATGAATGCATGATTAAGTTAATGTAAATGTAGGCTAAAGTTAATGTTAAATTAAATATAAAGAATGCTTTGTCATTGGATTTTGAGGTTTAATAAAAGTTTGAACTATTTTTAAGTTTTTTACTTGTGTGTCTACCATATTTTGTGATCGTGAAGCGTGCAGGATCTGTACCTGCGAAACTAGTCAGAATTTTCAATAAATTTTAGAATTACGTATTAATTATTTGATTTAAATTACTTTATTTAAGTAAATAATTCTAATATCAAGAATGCACATTCAGTACCTACGTTAACTTTATTGAAAATAGGTTGGTTGGAAGAAATTGCCCCAGGCAATAAGTCCGCCAATTTTGGTTTGTTATTATTGTATATTCATGCCAATAAAGTGTTTAAAAGAATATTTACTATCAGACCTAGGTTTAGTTTAAAAGACTTGAGGTATACGTATACGTAAGTAAGTATAGTTTAAGAACGACGCAGATATTGGGCCCTAAGAATAATTATATTAAGTTGTGATCTATTTAAAGGTACCAACATAGTAACGTATCAATAAAATTAATGGGGCAGTGATGAAACATTAAGATATATCTTAGTAAGAAGCACGTTGTATCCGCGCTAACAATACTACATGCTTTGGTCCACATCAATCACTTGTTACAATTAAGGTAAAATATCTTAATACCATGCACTATAAATATTTTCATCACGACTCCACACAGATCATCGTTAATTGTTTTCACAAAAGAGAACGGCGCCTGGTGGGGGCTTGACAAGGTGACTTGGCCTGGAAACTGGAAAAAAATCCTGCAGTAGATCAGTGACGTATGTAATGGTATTCATCTGAACTACTTATTAACTAAGTAACTCTCCCTTTTAAACCCACAGGGAGGCGATAAGTGCTCTCTAATACACTCGATCTTGCGCAATGTTTATGATTATGACCTCTTCCCACACCATGTCCATGATCCCTCAACTCTGCCTGCTGCCTCTATTACCTACCTATATCTTTCTTTAAATTTTATATTCGTAGCTCAATTAGGCAATTATGACGTAAACTTTAGTTAAGTATGTTCATTTCGGATTTATGTTGAATTTAAGGAAACACAATTGAACTTTCACAAAATTCAGGTCAATTTCTATTTCAATAAAAAAAGAATCCATTTTTTTTTTTATTTTTATTCAATTAAGAATTCTTATTTGAATGTTTTTGGTGGTCCTGAGGAATCAAATTATAAGTCCTAGCAAACACACAAACAGAAGTTAAACAAGTACATCTTTCAATGAGAATAAAAATTCATATACTGTATAGTTAATTATTTTGGTTGAATGAAACGTAATTTCTAACCATTTATTATAACCAAGGAATTCAATACATAGGCCTAAGAGAAATTTCAAAATATCACTTCTTTTTCACTACTTATGTAAATTGGTTGTCCTAATATAATAATATCACCTTTGCACTTCAGTTATAGGTATGTTACAAAATTGAACATATATATTACCTTTTTATACGCGGAAGAATTGCATTATTATTTGTAAATATGGTTCACGCATATTATGCAGCTGCAACCAATCGAGCATAAAATTATTATAATTACTCGAAGAATGTACCATACCAGCATAGAATAATGTACAGATACATGTTTGACTTAAACGAATGCTTCATAATATACGATTTTGGAAATCAACATTTCAGAATGCCGGGATATGGGATTTTTCTAAATATAAAATTAACGAATTGAACGTGCATTCTTGGTGGAATTATTTAAATACGGTAATTTAAATAAAACAATTTATTTGTTATTCTACAAATTTAATAACCTGACTAGTTTCGCAGGCACAGGTCCTGCATGGTCACAGAAACAGTTAGAAACTATAAGTCACCTGTGCCTGTGATCATGCAGGACCTGTGCCTATGAAACTATTCAGGTTATTAAAATTTGTGGAATAACAAATAAATTCTTTTATTTAAATTACCGTATTTTCGAAATATCATTTAGATTCTCATAATGGGTCAGGAATTTTAAATTAGATCATTTGTGGCAAACGTTTGTAATATAAAGTGATATCATAAAAAATAAAAGACGTTGTAAGCCCGTATTGATTCAAAATATTAAAATTCTAATCAGGCCATTACCATGAAATGAAAACGTCATTTTTTAAGTTTTCTCTAACATCTTTTGGAAAATTATAACAAGTTTACAGTATACTGAAAAAAAAATTCTTCTAGGCCGGTGATTCGTAGTTACAATACACTAAATGGATACTTAAAAAAATCAAAAGTAAGTATAAGAAGACAAGGCAGAAGAAATGTAGGCAAGCTCCAGGCCAGATGGTAGGACGAGATCGCGAAGATTGCAGGCCGCACATGGAGGGGGAGGCCTATGCTCCAAGGGCGTCGCCAAGGGGGAGTAGGGGAGCAGCTGCCCCCCCTAGACAGTTAAAAATGTAGGAAATTCATATTTTCCTAGTCCTCCATATAGAAAATAGCCTATGAATGGGTCAAATTGCCCCTCCCTGGGCTCCGGGCTGGCGACGATCTTGCTATGCTCAGTAATGGACGGAGACAGGCTGACGAATAAGAAGAAGAAAGAAGTATAAGAATAAAATAATGAATCATGTTAAAATTCAATTAAGATAACTCATATTGAATAAATTTTATTGAAATAACATATTCACGGGTATGAACATAATATGTATCAAATTTGATTATAATTACCTACGCTAAGAAACCAGGTATAGACATAATAATAGAAAAATAGTTTTCTAGAACATATGTAAGAAATTATAATTAAATTAAATTCAAATAAATTAACACTTATTTTTAGTACAAGTTTTTACACCTACTTTTTAATGTCCATTAAATCAAAATAGACGCGGGCTATTGTATCATTTTATTGCATTCAACTAACAATTTGGTCAATGTTAGAGAAAAAAAAAATAAAGGTTATATTATCTTGTAGTATCACAATCGGCACGAATTTTATTTTAACAAGTGTTCTATATCGAGCGATGGTAAATTAAATAACCTTTATTACGAGCCTTTTAACGAAACAATGTGAAGTAATGAGTAGGTAGAAGACACAAGTAGGTACCCATACATTAATATTGCTTTAAAATTTCAATGCTTTTAATAATATGATTGATTTAATTAATAATAAATACTTAAGTAATACATTTTTTGCCCCAAATTTAAAATGACATAGTCATAAATTTATTTAAGATAATATGCCCCGGCCTTGATTATATTATAAAACTAGCTTTCTCGAATGACGTTGTCCTGTGGTCCTAACAACAACTATGAATATTGAATTCGAATTTGTATAATGATAAATTCATAATCTTTTAAGCAATGTAATTCCGACCGATGCATCTGTTTTAAGCTATACAATTTCCATCAATCTTCTATCAATAGCACCAGCTATCAAACACCTGAGAGTTTCTGTTAAACGCCTAATTAATTTCAAAAGTAGAATTATTAAGAAGTAGAAATTTTACTGTAAAAAGCACTAAAAAATTCCCTACTATATTTTTCTTAAATTTCTATATAAGACCTGTGTCCGGCCAATCTATCTTACGGCATTGAGTCTAGAGCCGACACTGTTAGAACCAAAAATCTCCTTAGAACCAACGAAAAGAAAGTAGGTACAGTATTAAAAAACATCGCTGGCAAACCCCTTCGAGACTGAGTATGGAATACGGAAATCCGAAGGGTATGCGAAGTTGTAGATGTTGTCAGATGAGGTCGACAGAGAAGAAGGTTCTGGTACGAACATGCGTCCAGGACGGCGGACAAAAGATCTGCAAAAGCACCTGCTACGTGTAGGGATGGCATTCCACAATCTGGCAGGCTTCCAGGATGACCACCCAAAAGATGGAAGGATGGTTGAGAGTCTACGTGAAAAGAGCCAAACAATGCAACAGGCCAACAGGCTTAGTAAAAGAGGAAGAAGAAGACGAAATTTTCTTACTTTCTTAATTTTTTCTTTCATATTAACCTTCCCATGACAATAGCAAACACGACAAAAAAGAATTTGCGAAATTGAACGAACGTTCGAGCGTGGTGCCATAGGGCTGCATTTTTATATATAGAGATAATCAAAGCTTCTTATTAGAGGTTCCGTCAGAGTGGGGTGATCAAACATATCAAAACGGAACAACATGGGTCTTTATTTGCTCCATTATTTTCCCTAGATCTCTATTAAGATCGAACCCGGGACCTATTGATCTGAAGTCATCGTCTATGTGATTTAGTGAGTTCAGTCTATTCCTATGGTAACTAGATAGGAACATTATATCAACTATAATGGAACAATGTTTAAATTAAATTAAATTGATAGTCGACTATTGCATATTAATGAAAATAAAAACAATGAACTCAATTGTTTTTATTTATCTATTCATTTTGTACGCACCTAATTCAAATTTCATAACAACATGACAAAATTATGTTATCTATTGATAATATATTCGGCTAACTGACCAATTTAATACAGAACGGCGCTTAGCCTTATTAGTAAGGGTTACTCACTCGTATTATGAATTCTCTTTGTAGAATATGTCACGATTTTGACCTGGAAATCATCAAGTTAGTATATAGTATGACGGTTATTAATTCAATTATGATTTTATAATATTCTGTAATTTGACAATACATTGTTCAATTATTTTATCACAGAGTTCGACAGATGAACAGATATTGATATACTAGCTTTTTACCTGTACAAACAAAGGTCTTTCTATACTTAGTTTAGGCTGATATGAAAGTTCCTAAAGATTATTTTTAGCTTTATAAAGTCAAAGAGCAGACTAATAAACCGGCGGTTATCTCCGGATACATCAGACATTTTATATAGGATAATAATTATATGCTAGCAGAGAGTTAGGTCCACATATACAAGACCTGTGTCAGACATCTAATGACTTATGGAGTCTAGACGAAGGTGGATACGGTAAGCACAAAGCAGCTACTCCCAACAGCGGAAATGAAGACTTTAAAAACAATCCTAGGCAAAACAATCAGAGATAGAATCCCAAATGAGGAAATCCGCAGGACTTGCAACATTGAAAATGCTGTAAGGTGGGGTAGAGAGAGAGAGGACGTTACTGGAGAGACTACGTTGGCAGAATGTGAGAAACTTCCAAAAATAGTTACGGAAGAACTACCAGAGAAACGTAGACCACCAAAGAGATGCAGGGAAAGCTGGAGCCAAAAAAAAAAACGGATCTTAGATCTAAATAAAGAGGAAGGGGAAGAAGAAGAATATCTACTAGGTATGTGAACTGTCAAATAATGATATCTACATATTGTAACTTGGTACTGTGGAGATTGAAGTAATTTTCTGTATTCTTCCACTCTAGCCTGAGTAATGGATAACATTCATTCATTGTCTTTGTATTTCTATCCCATCAGTAGATCATGTTCTCCTTTTATGATTCTGTTTCGGTAAATAAGAAACGACAATGGTCTCCTCCTTAAACAATAAACATGTCCAAATTCCTCTACTATGCTTTCAACTTTGATTCTTTGGATCAGACTACATAACGAAAGGGATTAACTTCAATGAATATTTGTGATATCACTTTACAATACGTGTTTAGCTTAAAAGTTTGAATTTGGCTTTTGTGTTACAAATAAAAGATAATTTGTTTCGGTAAAGCTTTTCTTTCGTCTATATCTTCAATATTTTCTTCTGCTTGTGTAGTTTTAACCATGTTACTGTTTTTTCTGGAGAATTTGAAAACTAACCATCACCTTTGTTCATATAAAGCGAAAGAGCACATTATGCTGTTGTGCTGAGTGCGATCCTTTTAATTAAAGTAAAATAAAATAAAAGTAAAATAAGAATGCATACAATCTCTTGTGAAAAAGGGCTTCTAACTAGCACCCTGTCGCCCTGTCATTTGACTTAAAATGTTTTTAAAAACTTAACAATAGGTAATTATAGGGTGTTTACGTTCTTGGTAAAAACGCCTATATAATGTGCCTAATTTCACCAATACATTAATGTTTCTCGCCCTGAAGGTACATGCACGCACTCTACTTTATTTGTATAAATTAATAAAATTTTGTTACCCTAGTACGTCCTTTGGACGAACACTATCACAGAAGATTCGCTGGCGATTGTAAGAAGTATGTACAATGGTTTATGAGGCAATATTAATCCCATTTATAGTATTGATCCACTTAATGACATCTTCAAGGTATTTCTCGCTGCTATTAGAACGTTCAGTGCAGCTATTTCGAAATTATTTATTATCTGCTGAGCCTTTCCTATAGCGTTCTATATATCAACGCATATTATTATTATTGTATGTACATGTTGAGTGTTATTGCTGTGAATTTAAATGCTATGTATCTTCTTCAATCCTTGAATCGTACATAGTTTCCTTATGAATAATTTATCTCACGTCATGTAATTCGGTGGGAAAATCGGTCCAACTCTCTATGATACATGCCGAATAAATAATTTCCAAAGTTTTTATCTACTTTGGCTGTGAATATCAATACAAAAAGAGGTAAGTAGACGAAAAAATGATTTGTAATAAGCTATGAAATTAATAAAACATAGAAAAAGGTCTACCCCAACGCCCTTATTTTTCAACTTTATGATGTAATAATAGGCCAACTTTTATTTATTTACTTAGATAGTTAAAAGAAATTTAAAAACTTCCTTTGCCTACGCCTGAATAATGTTCCATATACATAGGTATACGCGTTTAAGATACAAAAAAATTTGACTTTCATAATACTATGCATGCTTACGAAATTATTTAAGAAACCCTAGCAAAATCAATGAGATCCATAAAAAATGCAAATACATTTTTAAGATACGAAGGCTTATCTTTTTTTTACTCAAACAATCCAATCACAGGTGTCATAACAAGTTTTCTCAGTCTTTAATCATTTTCTTCTAAGAGTGTCAAATCAGTTCACCCCGAGGTTGCCAAAGCCACTGCAAAGGACATCGCCGTTGTGATTCAATGAGAATCAGTTGTTAACTAGAGTGGTTTCGCTTTGCCAATTGTAATGGATTTTGTATTGGGATAGCCTTCCCTTTCCCCACCGCAGAATGGGTAGACCGATTTGGTGACTAACACGGAAGTGTTGCGAAGAGTTGGTCTTGAGAGGGAATTGTTAACCAGCGTCAAGAAAAGG
Source organism: Mystacides longicornis (assembly GCA_963576905.1). Lineage (NCBI taxonomy): Eukaryota > Metazoa > Arthropoda > Insecta > Trichoptera > Leptoceridae > Mystacides > Mystacides longicornis. Next base: position 11,442,708 of record OY756428.1, read on the forward strand.
AAAATGTACTACCTTGGAAACATACTTCGCAACACCAAATACAAACTGCTTCACCTAATAATGAAGGGGAAAATAGATGCAAGTCGAGGTGTGGGTAGACGGCAGATGTCCTGACTGAGAAATATCAGACAGTGGACCGGAATCCAGCGAGTGGAGGATCCGGTTAGCCTAGGACAGAAAAGCCTAAGCCATAGTGGTAGCCGACGTCGGGGGGACCTGAAATATGGCACTTAAAGAAGATAGCCTTCCCTTAGCTTTATAGTGTTCGGTTTTAAGGCGCCAGAAATTTTTCATTCTCTCGTTACCTGTACCCCTATTCCGAATATTACTCACCAAGTGAGAAACTCACGAGAATTTTGTTTGGGCTGCGGAGCTTTCCGAAGTATTCTGTAGGAGCGCTACACACGTTTACGTTCGATACAAAATTTTGTTACTCAAGTGTCACGGAAACTTGAAAAAGGGTACTGCTAGTCTTTAATATTTTTTTTGTCAAATCGTCTTATAAAGTTTTCATTATCACGGCAAGGAGTAAGAGTATAATAATCAATGACATATCATTACACAACAGGTAGACAATGAATATTAAATAATTAATCATGAATACAAAGCTATCGATGACATTAACGTAACGAAATTCTAGTTCAAGTTCACAGTGGGTTTGACGAAGTGGGCCGTAGATTCGTCACGTCTACCTGAACTAATAAAGCCGACATTGAAATACGTAAAAGTCGATTTAATTAATTGCTCAGGAGGTGGAACAATTCAAATTATTGTCCCAATACCTCTGCCTACGAGTACGTAAAAACAATACCACGTGTGACATAAAGTGATCAATATATTAATTTATTGCATATCTTTCCTAATTTATTTGACGTTGCTCTTTGTCCTATTTTATGGCACGACTGTAATTCAAGATTCAAGGATTTATCATTTCTACATCATGTTATCTATATTATAAAAATGGAGAGCTATTTTCCGTTGTCATCGCATCATCCTAAAGGGCTGGACCGATTTCGCTAATATTTTTTTTTATTGAATCGGCTATTATAAGGAGAAGCTTCTTATGAATGAAAAAAATAGAAAGTTGCGTGGAAAATTAGAAAATTAAAAAAAAAATAAGGGTTTGTCTGTTTATTTTGTTGGTTACTACCATAAAATAATAAAAACTGTCATAAAACGGTTTAAAAATGAAAATTTCACCTAATTATGCACATAAACCATGCGGGACATACTTGTTATTGGAGCACTGGAGATTCTGTGTTCTATATTTTTGTAAAAAAATAACAACTAATGACTCTAACAATTCATTAATAATGTTCGATTTTTAAATGGAACAAACCAAGGTCGTCGCCAGCCCGGGGCCCAGGGGGGGGGGGCAATTTGACCCATTCATAGGCGATATGAAGGATGAGGAAAATATGAATTGGCTAAATTTTTTAATCTCTACCCCCCTTGGCGACGCCCTTGGAACAAGCCTCTACGTGCTTACGACCGTCTTCTACTGTTATTTCGAAGGCTGGCTTACTGTGATCACTTTACGTTAACAACGTTCACTTAGGTGGTAATGTTTAAGTCTCCGAAACACCTAATCATGAGAATTCTCAACATGTTCAACATGTCGAAAAATCTCATGTATGCAACAAGTAGATATTTAATAATAAATGAAATAGAGATAAATGTTGGAAATTATTGAGAACAAGAGAGCAACCAGACTGCGACTGCTGTCATGTATTTGGCGCCAGGATATGACTATATCCATTTTTGTTACTGTCTCATCTTTATTGCCTATTGGCTCTGTTGGTGCACAATGTTCTAATTATGTCTAGATTCTTGTGACTTTTTTCAATTCTGTGTTCTGTATTTTTGTTTCAAAATGTTTATGTTGTGTTGTTCAATGTTCTGTTGGTGTCTCTCATAACAAATATGTTCAAAACATTCCAAATTTTTATCCATATGGTTATTTTTGCATACAGCCTAGGATTCGTGGTATTGGTTCATTTACACAAGTATTAAAAAAACAATATGGTTGAAAGTTATACTTCTAAACCGGATAAAGACAAACACCTCACTGCATAATTGTTTTAATTCACTAACTCGCCAGTTCTGCAGTGTGCAAACTGCAAATATTATCAATCTTATAATATAAATGAAAGTCGGGCTAGTGCGAACACTTATAACTCGAGATCAGCTGAACAGATTCATCCGACGTTTGATTTATTGGATTCTTCTCCGCTACGGATAACAGAATAACTTTTAAAAAGTTGAAAATGCATAAGAAATAATATAAAATTAATGTTAGTATGGCATGGATTTCCTGCGACGCCCACCCTATCTATGAAAAATTCAACAAAATTATTGTTAATCTGACAACCATTGACATTAAAAATAGTGGTACGCAGATTTTTGATGGAATTTTTTTCGAGGTTTCAGAAATATTTTTTAATAGTCAAAAGTAGGTATTTTAAACGTATGTTTGTATAAATTACAAAAATTAGAAATCAATATTTATAGGAAGGAATAGACGACAACATCTGCCAAACTATAAAAAAAAGATTGAAGAGTTGCAAGAAGTCGGAGGCAAAGGCCTGGGCTTACAAAACAAGGAAATGAACCCGATTAATACTTTTTAGTTCGTGTGACAAATGATGAAGAAGATCGCCTCTATTGAGTTGGCCTAATAAAGCACAAAAAGAAGGTACCTATTAATTTACATACATCACAGTTGGTACAAAGATTTATGGGGTGTAAGTAACATTTACTTTTCGTGAGAAAAAATGGTAAATTCTTCGTCTCAATTATTGAAGTAAAATAATAGAATGTGCTCAGTACTAACTACTAACTAACCGGCGGAGGTCGTAAAATATTTGCAAGCCATCGTCAAAATGGAATAATTGGTACAGGGAAAAGTCGGGTCGCGTTACAATCACATGCTCTTTACGTAACTCCATTCTTGTGAATAACTTACTATATTTTCGTACGTAAATGTTGCAAAAAGTATGGAAAAACCAGTGGCGTGTAACCCACAAAGCCACTAAAACCTTTGCCTACCTTGTTGTCTTGAGTTAAAGTAAAACATTATTTACACCAAAATTTATGATCTTCTACTTGAATTGATTGTTCTATGCAGATTGATATAAAAGTTGCTGATAGTTTGATACTGTTTGAGTTAAATAAATTTTGTTACTAGGTAAGTATAACAAATCACTTGTTTATAATTAACTTACTAAGTGCGCAAACTATGTTTGTCCACTTACTAGGTTTATACCTATTGTTTTAGAGTTTAAGTAAAAGACTGTTTGGTTTGGTTGGGTCACGTCAGCCGAATGAGTGATGATCGTATCCCAAAAAAGGTCCTAAACACCTGTCCAGATGGTCGTAGAAGTAGAGGTAGACCCAAATTGAGATGACTGGATGACGCGGAGGACGACATCAGAGAGATCGGAATGATGAACTGGAGGAGAGCGGCAGACGACAGAGAGGAATGGAAAATATTTCTTTAGAAGGCCAAGGCTCATAGCAGCATGTAGCGCCAATGATGATGATGAAAAGACCGTTTGTTTAAATTGATAAATAAAAATACTATAAAAAATATACCGAAAACCATTCGAACATATTTAGCTTTATAAACAAAAATCGTATATCCACCGCACGCCACTGGTTAATACCCATAACCGGCTATTATGTATTTCAGTTTTTGTGTTATTTCTCAGTGGTTCAAGCCATTAGACAATCATGACTTAATAATATTCATCTCGTGAACTTCCGTTCACCTATTAGACACATAGTTCAAATTATTTTCCTCATTTTTTGGACAACAATGAAATGCGTCTACTACTAAAATTATAATAGCAGAATGCACATAACCTTATATAATTGAGATCTATGTATGTTCGTACATAATAATGCAGTATCGTTAAAAATGTTAGCTACCGCATAATGAAGATGAACTTCTGCGCTTACATCAGTCAATCATTTTATTTATAATGGTCCGGGTCACTTTATAGGTATGTAATGAAGTCAGATGACGTCATTCATACAATAAAGCTGTAGTTTAATAAAAAAAAATTGCTGGTTTTTTAGCATCCTGAAAGAGGCAGGAAATCGAAAAATTAGATCGTGAGGACTATCTCACGTCTTTAAACCCCAACAGGTCAGTAAAGGCGCAAGTTATAATAAGCCTCGGACCCCACGGGACACCAGTTGCCTGAACTACTCCTATCATGACCAAAATTGAGCGCGATGGAGAGATCTTGTTGCCTTCATGTAAGTGGCGTTTCAAGGGCGAATAGAATATACTCGTAATAAAGTATTGGGTGACTATGAAAGTTGGAAGCTTAGCGGTTCAGTAACTAACGGTCCCCGATCTTGATACCCGATGCCGACCATCTTTCCGTGAAAGATATCAAAAGTGTGCACATTGAGTGAGCTCAGACTGATTCACGACGAGTTCATCGAAAATCAATTCGTCGAAAATCAATTCATCGATTATCAATTCGTCGAAAATCAATTAATCGAAAACCAATTTATCGAATCGCATATTCATCGAAAAAAAATGTAAATATTTGGGAGATATATCGAGCGGACCGGAATGTTAAAAAATAAGCGGTCAATAAAAGATGACAAAAAATTTTATGAATAAAAAAGTGATAAATAATTGCCGAAAAATTATAATTTATTTATTCATTCAAAAGATTCTCCAGACAGCTCTAATATTAATAAAAAATAAAAGGGGCTTACATTAGAAGGTATGTAAGTATATTTAACAGTAGGTATCACATTAGAATCATACCTACTTGAAAAACATCCTGAATTCAACCTATATTGTAAACTGTCAAATTGTTTATCACCTAAAAATAAGCTAAAGCTACAGTTTAGTCACTTCTAAAAATTAAAGATGTCGGCGATTTTAACATACGCTGGAGTATAACCGTGCTATAGCTCGGAGAGGTGCGTATTGCTAATCTACTAATTTCGATTTAATCTTGTCAGTTTGTCTCCACTAAAATTATTGCAATCGAATTTGAACAACTTAAATTGGATTCAATGGATTTTAAATTGAAACTGGCAGACACACGTCAGTCAATCAAAGTACCTACTCGTCATTCTGTCAAAGGTTTAAATGTGTAATCTGAACAATATTACTAAAGTTCGGTGTAATGGAATGATCAATGACCGCTGACGAAAATATTTTGATTGAACGCCTCGACCCATCCGAGTCATCAATAGGTTATGTAATTGAAATGTCCATACGTTTGAACACACTCACAATAAAACATTTGCGCACATACCAATTCATATAGGTACATATATTAAAAGAAAATATTGTTTGTTAAACACACACTAATCTCTTAAACCACCAATTGGATTTGAATAAGTTCTTTTTGCAGTTTGATATCCCCATTCAACGATGTTCAAAATGGTTGAATAGAGTTGGCCCAGACAGTGGGGCTCTGGGGCAGCATAACTGGAAAGTGGCAGTCAGGGACAGTAGCTAAGAACCAACACGGGTTGTTACGATAGCAATGTTGATTATTCTTGAAAAAAAAAATGAGGCTATATTAAAGATCATACACCGAATTTTCAATTTATAAAATGAAAAGAACATACAAAATTTGAAATAAAAAATTCATTAAATCGGGTGATCTTTATAAAAAAATGTTTCTAATCGTTGTATTAGTTTCTTGTAGAAAAAAGTGTGCTGTATGTTAGTACCTACACGAAATTTAAAGAGACACCAACCAATACATGATGGAAAAGGCCGTGTAAAGTGCAAGTATAAAATTTGTAATGAAAATATCACACCTAGTAAAAATTTTACACAGATTTGCAATATATATTTTAAATAAAAAAAAATATTTTGTTGTATTGATGGCATTTTAGTATTAATAACGCACACTACGCACAGGGAGAAACTTTTAAGGAATCACGATAGATTTAAAGGAATGCTGTTTTTTATATGGACAATTATTATTTTGGTTTCTTTTCATAGAAAAGGTTGAGAGAAAACCATTACTATTTCCATGTGAAAATAGTACTTCGTAAAAATGCACGTCTTACTTCTGTAAAGTGTTTATAAATAAGAACTGGGATTTAAAAAAAATAACGATGTGAAAAATCACGGAGAAGAACTAGTCACAATAATAATTGGATAAATTATTCACAATGGATAAGTTAAATAAATTTGTACACCATGTGTGTGTATGTGCATTGGATTAAAATCTGATTGATGATTGACAGCTTAGACAAGAACAGTAATTATGCAATTAATAGCTTTAAAAGCACGGTAGTTTACTAGTCGGAGATGTTCCGGATTCGATTTCATGATCTCAGCAACAGTTGTATGTAAATTGCGATCGCTTTTAACTCGATAATTTCTGTAGTTAGTTTGTTTACAAGCTTGTTAGTTCGTGTAAGTAATAAACAGCTTATTTTAATATATCTTAATTTATACAGTCAATATGCATTTCCACACGTGAAATTTATATTGCATTCATTGATATCTCTATAGATTTTAAAGTACAAGTCATTATCTTGTGCTTAGTGCGATAACCAGTCACAATAAGATATGGAGGGACAGGAAAGTATCCTAAAACCGATTGAACTGTGGCCTCTTTGAGTAATATTTTTTTTCTAAATCAAGTATTGAAACACTATTAGTTTTTATCGTTCACAAAAACACCTCTCGCTAACTCCAACATTACCAAATTATCTCAAACATACGAACATTAACCAAGTACCTACGTTCATGACAGATATACCGTACATGCAATGGACCACTAATATTCTAATCATCCGTCTTATTGCTTCAACACTGTTTTTTTTTGTCTTAAACTCTGACAGGGCTACCATCACCTTGAAAGATGACAATGCAGCTTATGTATTTAACATCACGGCCTTATTGAGTGAAAACTAATAAGATAATCATTATTTGTGACAGATAATTACACTAATCTGTGGGCAATTTTTGCGAACTTTAACACTCAATACGCAATCGCACACATAGCGGTATTTATAAGTAGTATTATGACCTATCTTGACTATTTACGTCAATGTCATACTTTTAAGTTGACATTTTTGTAGCAAGCACTGCAGTGTGTCATTATAAGTGTTTAATATAATCAATTACTACTGCCTATAATTTGTCAATTTTTATAGGTAATTTACGTCTTCCTTATGTGACTATTTTGCACACAATCGGTATAGTTACATAATATAAGGTTATTTTGTCCTTATTTATGTCCCACGAATGTGACCAGTACTAAATACAGCTTTATGAATACATCATTTTCTTCCAATTTTTGTCACATTTAACTAGACGTTGCACATCGACTACCTAATTGATTTAAAATTACCAACAAAATAAATTACCTATCAATCAATGAACAAATTTGAATATATTTTCGAACTTGGATATTCTTATACCTATAGTAGGTACGTATTATCACATAAATATATTTTGACATAATAAATCAATAATGTTGACATCTACCTATCTATAATATAATTTTTATTTTTATATAAATTACAAATTCGAAATCTATATTCATAGTACAGGACTACAGGACGACGTCTGTCGGGAAAGCTAGTAATAATATAAAATAAACATTTCGAAAGTATTATTTTAATAAGATGCCCGTGAATTTTTATATTATTTACAATGGGTGGTTACTTTACACCCCAGTAGACATTTTTGCGTAAAATAAAGTATTAAAAAAAAATCTAGAAAACTAAAAATATTCTTATACATGACAAGCGGCGATTCAAGGAAGAAGAAAGCCATTCATAGAACTGGTGCAGTTAGGAAGGTCCGCGAGTTCACTGCAAACTTAAACCAATAATAATTCACTTCGTACACGCAATTAAGTTCTACGCCTTTTTAATAAATAAACAGAGAGTTATTTATTAGTTAGGCTAAGCTTTAAAAATACTAATTCATACTATTCCAATTTTCAATTTCATCAGCGTTTTTTTGGATCACGTAAAACACCAACCAAAATTTCAAACATTTCACAGTAACTTTGTTTATTCGTAATTTCTTTTAGAGAAGACCCTACAGCCCAAATGATATCCGCTGATAATCGCCTAATATTCGTGTAATACTTCTCTCTATGACACCTTTATACATTATGACATAATATAAACATATCTACCTTCGTTAATGCGATATCAACACAAAAAACTGCGAGTAACGGTCACTTATTCAAACATATTACTACATTAGGCCTAGGTACTTTATCACACAATATTATTATTAGTGTAAGTACAATGTAAGTACATTAGGCATTACAATGAAAAAAAAACATTATTTCATAAATTACTTCAATACCTACTGCACCAGTGTTAGATTTCGAGATAGTGACTTCGAATAATGATCAAATTCCATTCCGATTTGCTTAGATTATTTTGCGAGAAGTGTAGTAAGAGAATTATTGAAAACTAGCTTTCCCGACAGACGTTGTCCTATTATGAATTTGTATTAATTACCTTTAGACCATTATGATTCCAATAGATGCATCTGTTTTAGTGAGATGGGGAAGGCAACGAAGAAGGTTCTGGTATGCACATGTGAGGAGAATGGACTCTTCCAGACTCCCTCATATGGCATTGCACGACCAACCCATGGAACACGGCTCCCAGGCAGACCACCAAATAGGTGGAGGGACAGCTATTGAATTACAGGCTGCTACAAAGCATAAATTAAGAAGAAGTAGCATCTGTTTTAAACTATATCTTTTCCATCCGCGTTCTCACAATGGCACTCCAACTATCAAGCTGTTAATGTCAAACGCCAATTTAATTTCAAAATTAGGATTCAGTTTTTTTTCAATTTTATATATTTATATATTTTCAATTTTCACCCATAGACTTTTTCAGGCACTGAGAGTGTCAAGAAAGTTAATGCAATTCAAGTATGCACATATCCACGCAAATACCTACAAATAAAAACAAATCAACAAGAAAACAATACAATACACACCTATATAGTAACACACATGGTGTGGTCAAACACATTGTTATTATTGTGTTCACTTTGAGTGACCACAGATTCATTTATATAAAAAAAACTCATAAGTAAAAATTAATATAAAACAAGCAAAAACAAATGAAGCTGCAAACGAGGAAGAAATAATGTTGGAAAAATAATATATTATACACACAGATTGTAAAATCTAACAAAAAGACAATCTATAAAAAAGTGAAAAAAAGGTAGGTAGGGGAGACCGGGGCCACAATTAACAAAAAAAATATTTTTAGTTGTATCTTAGAAATTATTCAACATTTAGACTTGATTTTTGAGATACATATGCTTTAATCATTCAGCTATTATGTTCTTATCTCGAAACAACCATAATAGAAACGATGCTTAAGATAGAACGCTTTTTCTTAAAAATGGCAGTTGTTAATTGTTACCTCACGTTTGGGGTTAGAATTAACAGGTGTGGGGCAGGTATTAACATAAGGGGTAAAAATTAACTTTGTCTATTTTTCCCCTGATGTGCTATTTTTTACTCACTGATATGTTATTTTTTACTCACTGATATAAAGAAAAATAAATACGTGTACCTAATTATAATTACCTAATGAAAATAATAAATAGTTAGTCTTAAACAGATCACAATTTTGTATTTAAACTTAACTAGTCATATTACTTAAACCACATCATACAATGAGGTAGAAAATGACACATTTTTTTATCTTAAAAGCTAGGTAACGAGTCTTTCATGATCATCTTCTTTAAAAATTTAGCATCTACTTTAGATTTAAACAACGTACCTACATAAAATGTAGTTTAATACAAAATCAACAAAAATATCAAAGATAAGGAACTATTTTAAATGCCTACGTACTAAAAGTTTTCGGATTCATCATCTGAATTACAATTCAAGGATCTCATATCATCTTTGATACATCCTGCTTGGGTCGAGTCCTTGCAAGAGATAGGTACAGTGTATCCATTCATCATTATAGAAAACACCGCAAATGATACAAAAATAGTCATCGTCAGAGCTATTGCTTTCATTTAATATCCCTACTTTTAATAATTCACATTCCCTACTTTTTTGTCTCTATTTATATTCCTTTACCCTTTCTCTTATCTTTTTTGTTCTCTTTATTCTGGTTTTTTGTTGCCATTTTTCTCTTTTTCATTTCTCTGATGTTATGTTCTACTTCTAGAGATTTTTTTTCCGGAGTATCAGTAAGGATAGCTGACTTTTTAGGTCGTCTTTTATTATACGAAACTCGTGGTAGAGCTTTTGGCAGAGGTCTTATGATTTCAACTGCAAAATCCGTAGCTCCTTTCTGCATGCCTGAAGGTCCAGCTACTGGTTCACTAGACATTTGCGATATCACTTCAGTCAGGCTTATATCTAAATTAGGCACATCGTCTAAACCTATATGTGGGGTAGGTTTTAACACGTTAATACAAGCCCCCTCGATTTGTTAATTATAACCCCAAAGGTACATTTTTATTATTAAATTACGTAATAAAATGTAAGACAACAATTATTTCAAATTTGAAACGTGGAATTGTTAAGTATAAAATATGCTACTAGGAAAACAAAAAACATAATCATAACACTTTATATTTATTGTGCTAATCAAAATATCGTAAACTTTAAAATGATCGTTACCTGCCTATAAATATCGACCGGCACATAACTCACTGAAATGACGCGCGGAGCGCATCTGACCATTACTGTAGCATGCGGCGCGATCTAATTGACAAGTTAACCTAAGCACTGACTGGTGTCGTAGGTATAGTTTTAGAGAAAAATGCTTGTTAATACTTACCTCTGTTAATTGTAGCCCCGGTCTCCCCTATATACCTACTTACAAATGACAAAATGAATAAAGAGGGACAGAAAATACATGATTAAGTATAATAATGAAAGCTTACTAACGAATTTTCGTCAGTTTTTTGCACTGTCCTGTTTTAGAAGGATTTCTTTGGCTAACCATAAACACCAATTATTTGTTTAGCGAATAGAATATTTTCAATTCAAATACAGAATCGAAAAGGTTCTATTTGATTTGAAAAACGTTCGATTATTTAGAAGTAAAAAACGTGTATAATAATTTGTGTCATTAATTAGGTCACTGTCACTACCCTTCTAACACTTATGCGGTTACTTAGAGCAGGGATAGTGTTCATGCAACAAACACTTATAAGTAGGTACCTTTATAGTTCGTGACGAAAGTATAGAATAATGTTTAGCTACCCACATTGAAATATAGAAAACGTGATCTTGGAGTAATTATCATTAGATCCATTTGCAGATTCGATCTGATCTCATTGCATATTTCAATAATTATGGATTATCCGGAGCTAAAACTCATTTATCAAGATTAGTATAAACTTGAACCTACTCATTTTATTTGGGACGAGCATCAGTCAAATAATTTAGGTTATGTATTTTTACGTTTGAAATTATTGTATTACGGTTTGAGATGGAGGGACTAGACAACATTATGTTTAGAAATGTACATGATTTTGATGGATGTAAAGGGGGATAGAAGAATACTTTGAATAAGGAAGAGATTTCAGACAATAAATTATTATGTTAAAACATCTTCAAATGATTTTGAGGAACCTAACCAAATTGAGTATATTAATGGAATGATTTGGTAGAACACACATAGCCTTCTTACTTTCGAGTTATAGGGTTGAAATCCCATGTCAACACAATGATACTTATATTGGCACTTCGATGATAATTTTTATTTTAAAGTGAGGATATTTAGAAAAATTTGCCACGATTTTATAACTGGCAATACTGATACATGAGGACTTTCAGGATCTCTTTTGCTAAATGTCAAAGCTATATCCGGCTGCCATATTTTCCCCCCTTTGAATTTTGCTGAAATGGGCTTAGAGACGATGATGTTTTACAAAGATAAATAAAATACTATTCATCAGTTTTGGAGAATTCTTTTTTTATCTGATAGACACATTCTGTTTCAATAAAAAAACTGCAGTGGCATTCCTACACTGAATCGCGAATTTCTATATCGTTTCTAAAAGTCACGGGTAGGTACTCTGTTGGAATCGAGCTTTCGCTCGGAATTTTGCCGTGAAAATAATTAAACTCGCATATTAAAAATGATACCTCTTGCGAACTAGAAAAAGCAGAATAGCCACAGGAACAACAAATGATTTTAAGAAAATAGACGATAATAAGTTGCAAAAGATTTATGAAATAGGTTTATATCCAAGGAGGGCAATAAGCTGTGAATGAAAATGGCTGTTTGAGCAAGAAGTATATTTCTTGGAGAAGGTTTTAAGCTATACTAAATGTAATAAATAAATAAATAAGTTACTAGTTTTATTACTTTATACATTATTTGCAGATTGATTACGAAGAAAAACCACACGACTTGCAACACTATTTTTGTCTCTAATGTTTATGCCCATTGATAAAGAGTCTAGACATAATGTATAAAAATGGGTCGCTGTTCTTTTATCGTCTCATTTAAGCTCAAGAATGACTCAAAATAATCGTTGGATATTTAGAAAAATCTTCAACGCTGAGACTATCTGAAATAATTGCGAGAACGTTTTTACTTTTCAGATGGGTCACAACAAAATGAACGTTTTTTTTTATTGTGAATTGTGAGTGACTTGACGAACATGAAGTTAAGATATTAACCGAAACTCACATACAGAGATTGACTGATTCAAGCGAACCTTACAGATACAAATTACAATACTTATAATAATTAATCATATTAATTTGTTCGCAATATAAATCATAATATTTTCAACTGTCGAAATAGTACGTTTGTGAAGTAAAAATGCGATTTTGTAACGAGAAAATTATAACACTAATAAATAATTCGTCTGTATCTATCGCAATTCCACTTCTCACACAGAAGACAATACATACCTATACGTACATTTACAGTAACATAATAAACTTGTACTATTTCGATTGTTTTGCCAAGGTAGGTGATAAATTACTTGGGGAAGTCGTAATAAAAGTGTTCTGATTTGATGTTCGTACGAGAATGTTAAATGCTGGTTTGTATGGATGAGTGTTATCTTTGTACTCGGCCAATTAAGATTGTTCTTATTAGCGATGTGTGAATATTATTGAGATCAAATACAAATCCGTCTCTTATGCATGATATAGTCTGAAACTGCGGTCATTTTTACGCGACCCTCCAATATTAAATCTACTGAAGATTTTTATAAATTTAATATTGAAAATTTGACATAATTGTTCTTGGTTGAAAAAATCCACAAGCAAAAAAAAAAACTTTTTTTTTTAAATAAAAAAAAACTTATCATGTGTAAATTAATTTTTCTATCTTGAATACCAATTTAAATTGTTTAGGATGAAAATTTTACCGATGCTCATTGTCACAATTTGAAAATATCAACAAAAGAGTAGTTCTCATCTATATTTTTTTTTGAGATAATATGTAATGTAAGTACTTATACGCATGTTACACAAAGTGATAATTTTGCGTCTTTTTGAATTGTTGAATTATTTGTCCCGCAATGCAATAAGTTTGCCAAGCCCTAGTCTAGAATCTGCATAAACTCGTTCGGCAGTGTAAAATTAAAGTCCTCTTTGTAAATATGTAAATGTGAAGTGGTTGGTAGACTAGCGGTTACAACGCCGGCTTTCGTCGTATCGGAGGTCGTGGGTTCGATCCCAGGTGCCGACCATCTTCCTCTTTCACGACACAAGCTTTAAGTAGCTTACTGTGAAAGAGTCAAAGAGTGTATTTGTGAACACAGTGAACACTTTGAGTGAGCACAGATTCATTTTAAAAATATCTCAAAAATAAGTTAGACGTAAGCAAGATATATATTTGATTCTTCAGGCATATTATGCAATATTATTCAACGAAAGGTACATTTTATCACCGGAGTGATGTATTTCAGTGGTGTAAAAGAAACCGATGTCGATGGTGTTCTGCCTGGAAGCCGACTTCCATGAGGTTGGCCCTTTGGGAAGAAATAATAATATTTGTAGTGCAATGCCATGTGAGGGAGTCTGGAAAAATCGGTTCTCCTCACATGTGCATATCAGAACCTTCTTCATTTCTTTCCCTATCTCACTATGTCTTCGAACTCGCATATTTCTCTTACCCTCGTATTCCAATCTCTGAGGGTCTTCCCGACTATGCTCCTGAGAGTTCTCATTTCTGAAACTCTCACCGCATTATTGGTCGAAGTATCTAATAGTGATAAAGGCTTGAAATTCAAAAAATATTGTTAAAAATGTGTTTCTTAATCCTATACAAAATCTTAATATATGTTCAGATACATAAGCAAAACAAGTGGAATAAGGGGTTGGTAGTCTAGTGGCTCAGCCGCCGTCTTTCATTCTGAAGGTTGTGGGTTCTATCCTCCATCTTCCTTATTCACAACACAAGCGTGTATATGTGTTCACTTTGAGTAAGCACAAGTTCATTTTAAAAAATGATTAAATGTATTTTTAAAAGGCAGGTAGAAGCACGTTAAAAGGTTACAATTATTTTGATATGGCAAGACTGGCTTGTGGTAGTCTAATTCGTGTGCAAACGTTTCCGAATATAATAATAATTCTATGTGAGCAAAAAAATTAAAATAATTAATATGATCCCATTATGACACAAAGCCCATCGGATCTGATGTGTTCTAGATCTATTAAACAGTTTGATCAGCCAAATATGACAAGTCGATGCGTGGGAGTTTGCCCAAAAAAAACATTAGCTTAATCCATGATTAAAAAAAATAATAATTCAGATAATAATCGTTATTAATAGAATGCGAAGATAAAATCGCAAGTCAAATCAAATAGGCTGATAGAAATAAAACATGATATTATATTAAAAAAATGATGAATGGGATATAATTTCTCATGATTTTTATGTAATGGCAACAATACGTACATAACTCATGGGGCTAGCACAATAGTCGGTATTATTTCTACTGATGGTTATATAACAATATTCAAAATTACCTCCGAATTTGGAACATTGTTAAATGTATGTGGAACAACTGGTTATGTTTGTATAGGAACTTACCTTACAGATGTTTTATTATGGGGATGTATCAGTAAGTATATGCCCCCATATTCATACAAGAAAATGGGAGGGTGGAGTAGGGGGATTATAGTTTTTTTATTTATTCATTTTATATTTTACAGAAGCAACAGAACATTGGAACCATCAATCCTACATAATTAATATATATAAATTATATTGACACAATGACATTATACAATAATAATTAATTAATCGAAAAACTGGCATTCACCACCCATATAACAAGGCTGTGTCTTAATGAAAAAATGTTGAGTATTGTTACTTGCACAAGTTATGAGTGTGTTTTAACATGATCCGTGTTCGATCTGTGTTTTTGCTGCTCTCTTTGTAATCTTAATTTTCTTTAAAAGGCAATTTGTCGTTGATTTATTTCCAGGAGTATTTCTCCATGAATAGTAGCAATTTTTAAGATGAGTCGTAGAAAAAAAAGTTATGTGAAAATTTGCTCTTAGAGCCCTTGAAAGTTTGTGAAAAAATTTCGCTTCAAAGAAAAGATTTTTTAAAACAAAAGCTATCGGGTGCTATTTACAATGATATAACGTAACATTAGTGCCACTATCGGACCATTCTCAGAAGAAAAAAATCAAGATCGTGAATTCAATGGTTTGGCCACAGTTCTGTATCCGGAATTAGTTCATAATATACAAAAAGGTTAATAACTTTTGAACCACCCTAAATCGCTTAATATACATGGGAGTGAAATCGATAGGTATTGAGGTCCTCTACCTCCCTCGCTTCGGGTTATCCACTATCTCTGTTACACCGTGTATATACCTACGTTCACCTAAAACCACATTCAAAGCAATGTTTTCAATGTGCGGGTTAGTAATCATTCTACGATTTGTCTTGTGGAGATATTACACCTAACAATAAAATCCATTCACTTACCAATCTAATGCACATTTTGAAACCCTGTTTTCCTCCTGAGCCATCTGATTCGTCCACTGGTTGTCAACTAAATAGCCATTACTATAATTCAAAACAGGTTTTCAAGTTGTGAATTCAGCAATTGAACAATGTTAGATGTAATAAATAAATAATATATTATTTAATCGTGCATTTTATTTGAATTACTTTACTATACTTTAAATACCCATTTTACTTACTCAATATTATATTCCCCTCATTATTAAACTAGCTTTCCCGTTTCCGTTGTCCTATCTTTACTATAGGTAATCATTGAATTTGAATTTGTATAATGATAAATTAATTACCTTTTTAACCAATGAAATTACGATCAACGCATCTTAAACTATAACTAGCTTTCCCGACAGACGTTGTCCTGTGATCTATAACTATGAATATTGAATTCGAAATTAAAAGAATGATCGATGACAAATGTTATTCCTTAACGAATTCTAACAATCGCACCAACTATCAAACAACTGACAGTTTGTGTCACACGACAAAATTGATTTCAAAATTAGATTTTTTATTCATTTACGCGTTTTACTTTATAAAAATGCGCTTCAATGTTATAATTCCATCAACAATCTGCGTGCCAATGTTTTGAAACTCAATGGTTGTAAAGTAGGTAAATAAAAATAGTATTGTTATGAAATTTTTCACAGATGGCGTTTGCGTCGCAGGAAATCCGTTCCATACTAACTTTAATATCATATTTTATATTATGCATTTTTCAACTTTTTAATAGCTATTCTGTTATCCGGAGCGGTGAAGAATCAAATAAATCAAACATCGGAAGAATCTGTTCAGCTGATCTCGAGTTATGAGTGTTCGCACTAACCTGACTTTCTTTTATATTAGAGAGATATTATAGATTAAATATGCAGAAGAAATGCTTTTATGAAGCTACCGGAGTTCGAACCAACCCACGCTAGATTGGTGATTCTTCAACACTATCATCGTGTGATCCTTTCACTTAAGATACATGGTCTCACTTGTCAAAAGTACCCTGCAGGCATGTTGGTTATTTTATTCGTGCGGTAATGGCAACAATAATACCAAATTATTATGTAATGCTCAAATAGAGTAAGTAGTTATTGTTCAATAATCAAATAATGGTTCAGTTATTCATCAATTCTTTCTACAATAACAGAATATGATAATAGAATAGTTTACGTTTATTTCGATAACATTGAGACATAAATTTTAATTCCAGTCTCGTTACATCATAATATTATTTGCACGGATTTAAAATGCTAACCAATAAAAATCTATTATCTTTTATAATTTTTATTTTGTTTCAAATATTTGCGTTATAGGTAAGTACTGTATATAATATGTGCAAACTTAGCGAATGTAATGCAGTTGAATGAGTTTTATAATATTGATGGTTTAGTTATTATACCTTTGTACTTTCCTATTTAGAACTACAAGTATCATTGTCTTTTGAAAACGGAATAATACATCTGTTTGACTCTTTCTGAAGAAACTTTTTTTTTGACAAAACCAGTTTTATACTTATTAGGAGCCACTTAAAAATCATCCCCTTTTCTGTGTGCCCTTTTTCATCCATTTTAGTAAAAAATTGGAAAAATGGCCAAGCACCCTACTACTCATTTCTATACCTAGGAGAATTCATATGCCAAATATCAAGTTCGTACAATGTCTAATTTCCGAGATATTCGTATACTTTTAAAAACATTCAACCCTATTTTTCCAAATATTTTATGAATTTCCAAAAATCCTTTCTTAGTGGAAGGTTTTGTATTAAAACCTACCTGCTTTCCAAATTTCACTTCTCTACGATTAGCCGTTTGGGCTGTGCATGCGTTGATGAGTGAGTATGTCAGTCAGTCAGGCACTTTCCTTTATATTAATAGATTCTGAAATTATTTTTGCATAAATTAGAATTTTACGTTCAACCAGCTATGCTGGTCAGGTACCGCATCTCTTTTGTCGAAAATATAAAATTACTTTGAATGTCAACCCTTTCCGCCAATAATAATTAATCATATTATATACAATATTTTATAAATTATAATTAAAATACGATAGGCTTCATTTAGTGATTAAGGGGTGATGACGTAGAAACCCTGAAAAAAAACAAGATCTAAATAATATTATTAGAAACAAAATGTGTATACTAAGGTGCACTAAGATTTATTTCACTTCTTACTAATACTAATCTTCCATTATTAGTCTCCGTGAATAAGCATTTTGCAAAGTTGTCTTTGTGTTCTATATTCCCTTCTGTAAAGCTATAAATAATAACTAGTATTTACACAGAAAACGTGGGCTATTAGCATGAAACGAGTCTACCTCATAGCGTCTTCTTTATATCAAATCTGTAATTTCTAACACAAAATAAAGGTCACTTTCATCATTAGCGTTTATGTGTATTGTTATTAATTTCTGTACATTATTATGAAGAAAATATTGCGAAATTAACATTTTTCATATAAATTCATCCATAGGTTTGCGTATGGATTTTATGCCAGCAAAATAAAAAATAAATATATAAAATTCGGTTCCCGATGCTAAAGGCGAATGTTGTTAACGTAAAATGATCACACTTAACCAATCTTCGAAACAGCTACAGAAAACGTTATTTGTCACGACAACAAAAAGAAAAAATTTGATGAAAAATTAATTTACTTAATGATCTTTTAGAAATTGTGAAAATGTAAGAACATTTAAACAAACCCATGATCGCGAGTTCTGAATAGAATTATCAAAAAAAAGGTAACTAAACAAAACAGCAGGGGTATTAACTAAAAAGTGTAGTTCGAACCAACCTTAATTATGTTCAAAGGGGGCATATAACGCACAAAAGTAATCATGTTTAGAGAAATGAAATAAATTTCAATTATTATTATATTTAATTTCACATTTACCTAACCGCTTACTGAAAAACATAACATTTATAATACTGTATTTTTTGAGTCATTGATTGAGCAAAGTT
Source organism: Mystacides longicornis (assembly GCA_963576905.1). Taxonomy (NCBI): domain Eukaryota; kingdom Metazoa; phylum Arthropoda; class Insecta; order Trichoptera; family Leptoceridae; genus Mystacides; species Mystacides longicornis. The sequence goes on from OY756428.1 coordinate 11,461,618, forward strand.
TGATTGACGTTACAGAAAATCACAAAAAACATGCTAAACTAGCCGAACTATATTTAATAAAGGTTTATTCTATATACAGTAAAATGTCCTTTTTCGTATGTTAAGGATAGGCGGAATCATTAAGTAAAATCAATTGTATAAAAGTTCCAAAAACGGGAGATTTCGTGCAATGCCCCTTAAAGTCTCAAATATTTTTGACTTTTGTTCTTAGCTTAAACTTTTTCGTGATTAGCCCTGGAAGCACAGAACTGTTAATATTTTGGTATGAAATAGATTTGAACGCTAGGACAAAACATCAAGCGAGAAACACTCTCGTCTTCAGTTCTTCAAGCAGGTGAAGCACAATTATAGTGGTAAATTGTGCTTCCCTTGCTTGCTCATGGTGAACTCATTAATCAGATCTTCCCCACTTATTCTAGACGCTTCAGGAATATCAGTATTAGGGGGGGGGGGGTTTCCCATGCGACGAAATCCTCCACCTCTATCACGTGTTTACCTATCAAAATTTCTTGCTCTCGCATAAACTACTGCATCTCAGTGTGTAAGAAGGTGGTGAGGCATTTCTGTTTCTACCCCTTCTTCACAGAATAAACAGTTTCCATCATACTCAAGTCCAAAGGTGTTTCGTTAGTCTACAGTGACCCGTTAATAAGCCTGTAAGGGCTTTTAAGATAACAAAGCCAATAGGCAATAAAGATGAGACATTAACAGAAATGGATATATTCCTATCCTGGCGCCAAATACATCACAGCACAGCAGTCGCAGTCTTTAAATTTGGTTGCTCTCTTGTTCTCAATAATTTCCAAATTTTATCTCTATATTTCATTAATTATTAAATTTCTACTTGTTGTATTTGTATACATGAGATTTTTCGACATGTTGAACATGTTGAGAATTCTCATGATTAGGAGTTTCGGAGACTTAAACATAACCACCTAATGGTGAACGTTGTTAACGTAAAGTGATCACACTAAGCCGAATCCGAACACCAGAAGACGGTCGTAAGCCCGTAGTGGCTTGTTCCATTTAAAAATCGAACATCAATAATGAGTTGTTAGAGTCATTAGTTGTTACACATTCGATTTAAGATAAATTTTACTCTAACATGTTTTTGTTCTTCTGGAGTTTAAGCCTCCAAGAAGTTCCTTGGATTGCCACAGTCCCGGAAGGCTGTTCCATTTTTCTTTGTTGAACCATAGTAAAATTATTTAACTTCAGCTTCACTTTCCGGTAGTTGGGATGGCACATTGCATAAAGACATTAAGACTCATAATATACATTATTATTCTACGAAAAAAATGACGGCAATAAAACTGTTTAATTTATTCAAAGACTCACCAAGATTACATCAAATTTATCGTCAGTACATCGATGCTGGTGAGTCGTGCCTTTGATGTTTGGTTAAAATAATTCACTTTGCCACGTCTCTTGCAAATACTTGACAGCAAGTGAGATAGTCATACTGTAGGTATTAACATTAAAATGTAACATCAAAATTGCGATGTATGCGACAGATAAACGTTAACCTTGACTTGAAACAGAGAGTTAATACTTACCTACACAGTAAAACAAAACAAGATACCTTAACCCTTTTTCGCGCAATGTCGAATTTAATGCGTATCCTTTAAATTTATCAACCGTAAAAAATCCTAAAAATGAAGAACCTATCGTTGTCAATTTTTACTTTTTCAATATGTTGTCTTTGTTTTTACTGGGTTGGCTGGCAGAGATTCTTCGGGATAAGTATTTTTTTATAATTTCTTCAAGATATATTATTTCAATCATTTTTGTCAGTTTTGGGTTCATAATCGATACACATTATGTGTCATTAAATTATTGTTCTAATTTCAAGGTTAGGTTTGGTTGTCATTAAATATATAGGTAGGTACCTAGGTAAGTAAATAAAATTTGATTCAAGGCATGTCGTGGATTGACAGTAGATAACTTGACTAAAAATTATACAGTGGACCAGAATCCAAAGAAATAACATTATTAGGACACAGAATCCTATACATTTTCTCCATAGTAGTGAGCCCCATCGAAGCGACTTGAGCCAACGCTTTGGAAAAAATAACAAGATAATTATAATGAACGCATAATTTTTCAAATCGAATAGACAAAATTATTTGTTTATAACATTTCAAACACCTTTTAAGCTATTTCAACATATTGAAAAATCCATAATATGACTACTTCAAATAATATTTTTATCAAAGATGAGACCTTTTTCGAAATACAATTGCTTATAAAAGAATTGATAATCCCAAGTGTACAAGTTCAGAAAAAAAAATGATTCAGTATGTAGGTAAGTATATAATATTGATTTGGTAGATAAAGGGTTAAGACGTGAAATATTATTGTAATTATAAAGGATATGTAGCCAAATAAATTTAATTTAAAATGTATCTCCTTTAAAAGTAAGGATAAATCATACCCATTTTATCTGCATGCGTGCTCTGTGTATCCTGTTACGTTGCGACCAACGTACGACCTTGTCATCCCATGAAACGGCTAATAATTGATAATAAATAAATAAATAATGACTTGCACCTCTTAGAGTAGCATACTTGTTAAAACACATTGAGTGCAATTATATCAATGTATTTGGCAGGGAAATGAGGAAGGCTTAGCGTATTAAGAATCGAGTTAATTAATTCTCAATTTAACAAGTTGTGTGAATTATTAATACCTGATCGTTAAAATCACAATGATTAACTGAATAATGTACAATATGTGGTATTCTTATTGATTTTTTTTTAATATGAAGTACCTTTTTAATCATTAAGTAGTATGATAATGAGTCGCCGGTAATCTAGAAAAAAGTAGTATGATTGAAAAATGTATTGTATTTCTAGTTCTTTTTTTTTGCTTGCTGGGTGGTAGGTACTCCATTGATTTTCAAAACATTCTTTTGGGAGAAGAATCGGGATAAATATGAGTGAATCCTCATTAGTTTTCTTTTCTTTTAAGAGACATGTCGTGACAAATATATTTTCGGATAAAAAATGTTAAAATTACTCATTACCTACAAAACTGACGACTATTTATATTTTTAATAATCTTTCTTTCTTCGATGATCGACATTCAAATGCGACTGCCTTGCAAAAAGTAGGTACATATTGCATATTTGCTGACATCAATCTGATGTATATCCCAAAATTTTCAAGAGTAACCATCCCAGACAGTGGCATATTACACGTAAGGGACTTTCCATTCAAAAGCACTTTAGACGAAGGTGCCACGTTAAGTACCTACGTAGTAAGTTCATATAATTCAATGCCTTCAATAATAAAGGAAGAAAAATGAGAATCAACATACTTCATCTTGTTGGCTTTGAAAGTTTATACACCCTATATTGTAGAGGGGTACCTACTGAATGATGAAGCAATAAGGCGTGTTAAAGAAACATGTCGTTTTAAAAGAATTATTATTATTATTATCATCCCAAAGCTATTGAACAAGTTCCACGCTCACGCACAGAATGTGTCATGCGTTGACACGCGGATGTGGTTTGTAGAACAGGTCTCATTGTACAAGAATGGTTTAAAGAAATGTGTAGCACATCTCAAGGTTACCAGATGACAGGAGGCAAGGTGAGAAGGTGGCAACCTCTTCAAGGTAAACGCAATAAAATAATTGTTGTGAAGATAACTCCGCACAGATTAATGACAATGAAACGTGGAGATAATCTCCTCTCATTTGAGAATCTCATCTAAAACATAAATAACCGCATTATGACGTTATACATATTACATACTTCACAGAAACAGATTTAATACATACTTTAATATGTAGATAGAAGTGACATATTCATTTTTAAGGTAGCGTCAAAGATTTATAGTCTATGCATGGATAGTAGTATGTTATGAAGATACTCGTAGAAATAGAACATTATCACTTCTTTTCGAACGAATTAGGAAGATTTGCTTACAAAAAAGGTACATTTAGCAAACCAATATTATTTATTTTATCATCATCATCTGCCCACGTTTTGCCACTGCGAACATAGGCCTCCCCTTCTCCTTTTCCACTCCTCTCGTCACTAAGATTCCCAGCCACTGGGGAAGAGCCATCTGCTAGTTGGCCGACCTTGTGGTATTTTATATTATGTGAAAACTGGCAAGGCACACTGCTTAAACACAGGTCTTCAGTGTAGAATAGAGCTACGAAAGGTAGTGCTATGCTTCCAGAAGGCTACGTATGCTAGACCTGTTCTTTGTTCTACATCGATAGTCTGATTCTCTCTACCGACAGTCATTTTGTGCCCGAGGTAAATCAAGCAGTCTTCCTTTTCCAATGGGCTACATAATACATATGTCATAAAACTCCTTACTTTTAATGATAGGTATATCTCCGACTAAAATGAAAGTTCTCTCGCTCCTGGCTAGACTCGTTATGTTTTTACTTGTGTATTCGGTGGTAACTTTGTGAAATCCCCTATCTTATCTTTGGTTAATTTTATTTGATTTTTAAATAAGTACATACGTTTAACTTACTATATAATAATAGCAAAGACCTATCGCTCATACAATCATTTTTTGTATGATCGAAAGACATTTAAAAATCAAATAAAATTAATCTACGATTCATTATCTTGATTAAAACAATAACCTCCGTATATTCTTTCATCAAGAATATAAGCCACAGTTTTACAGATAACATGAACATTATTTGAAACACAATTGTTCGCATGCTGATTTCGAACAATTATTGTAATTACTGTCAAATATGTGTTCATACAACAGTTATCGAAAAAATATAAGTCAAATAATTGCCATTCGAAAATATGTTTTTAAAAAAATTGAACTGTTGAAAAAATTCCTGACACCACTTTTCCATGATATCAATTTTTTGCAGTTCCATAATTATTTATAGTGAAATTGGTATAAAAAATAGCATGGCGGAAAGAATCAAGTTTAAATTTAACACAACCTACTTGTAATTACCGACTTTCGTAGCGTAGTGATAAAGGCGCTAACTCCAAAGCAAGAGATGTCGGGTTCACCTGGTTTAGAAATTTTCAAAAATGTTTTTCCCTTAAATTAATAGGGTTTGGCCTGTCTCAAATTGGACGGGATCGGTTGACTAGAAAAAAATACCTCGAGCAATTTTTTTACTTCAAAACTTACACTTTTGTACAGAAAAGTATTGAATTAAAACGACATTCTAAATGAAATTGGGCAATAATTCCTATATATTAACGGGAAGACAAACTTGCTTTAATAAGGCGGATCTACAACATATACAATTTTACTAATGTAAGAGACAAGATATCAATCATAAGTACACTTAATGAATGAGTAATCCTTTTAGGACTAGCCTTCTGTTGCGCTCGATCCTACCCAATTTCCATATATCCTCCAACCAGCAATAATCATATTAGACCAAATTAATATCTCCGTATTTGACAGACATTATTTCATTGAGATCTTCTACACTACAATAATATATACTATGTATTACTCCAATAAGTAGGTAAGTACACAAAATATGTACCTGCCTATAAAATAAAAAATAAAATGAGTAATAGACAATAGAAAACTCAAGGTCATAAGAGATTGAGTCATACAAAACCAAAACTATAGGTACACGAGAAACATTTTTTTTAAAAGAGTAACAGTAATTTGTCAAAGATTGTGATAATAAAACATAGTAAGTACACATTACGATGTTCATTCTTCGTGAAGATAGAAGAGTCATTACCATCTCCACGCATTGTGAAGCCGTAGGTAATGTTTTTAATAAATACGAGTAAATGGTGGGCGAATGGTGCTCTATACTAACGAAGATGTTACACTTACTTTTTTTTCGTTGTTTTGTAACACTTTTTTTAATTTGTTTATTCAATAGCAATGTATTACATCTTGCCATTGTTATTTTAACTATTAATTACTTATGTATATATGTGGTTTATTTTTCACTTTTCGCCGTTAAATTAAAATGCAGAATTTAACGAACGCGCCCAGACGTATTATCTAATTTTTTATATCATCGTTTACTCGGAGCTGTCGGATTAAAATAGCGTCTTCTCTCTTTCTTATTAAGATTGTTTTAATGTTACCTGTTACTGTAATCTGTAGTTGTGTAAATGTCTTAGAAATCTTGGGCTGTTAACTACCTATACTTTTTTAAAGACAGTCATATTTAAGGAACACAGGATATCCAAGAACTGACATGTTGTAAAAATGTTCAAAGAATGACGGGTCATTTACAATAAAGAGCATGTTATACGTAAAAGGAATAGAAAAAAGTACAAACAAGGATGTGTCGATATTTAGTTCAAAGTTTTAAAATTCATAAATGATATAACAGTCCTACCATTACGCTATTACTTACGTTAGAAGACGCATCATGCATAATCCCTATTTCTGGATAGAATGAAAAAAAAAAATTATTAGAATTTGAAACATTATAATCGAATAAAAGTGGGTAACACTCGCTTATCACACACCCATCATTGACATCTGACTGACAAGTATTTTTATTGGCCGAAAGTACAACGGCAAGTCTTTTGTTGCACAAAAAAGTTGCAGATTCGTATATTGTTTTATCACTCTCTCCATATTGTAGGATTGTAAAGAGTTAAGTAGGAGTTATTTTATCAGGCAAAGAAGAATCAACATTTGTTAAGTTTTTATTTTATTTTATAGACGCTGTAAATAATTTAAGTCTACAAGACTTAAGTGTGCGCTAGTCAGGAGAAAGGATGAGGTATGGTCTTGTTGAAAGTAAACCTTCCTCTCGGACACTAAAGAGGTGATTTCTCCACAATCTGCACTTTTACCCGCCCGTGGTTTATTGTTATGGCCAGCACACGACAGAGATTATTAAATAAATAAGTGATCATATTGTTAAATCATACTTTTAGCTCAACCTTTTTTTGTTTTTATCACGCCGTTCTAAACCTCTTTCACCGTGACACTTGCGAATAAATGCCAAGAAAGTTACGATTTGCAGTACCACCTATTGAGACATGGCAGAAAAAATTCAAGAAGCTACTTGTCTTAATGTAACGCTATAACAGGCGTCTTCTTCTATAAATGAAAGGTAAGGAACGTTCGATTTTATTTAAATTAGTGTGTTCTTTCTTTGTTTCAAATGAAGCTGAATTACGATGAATTCAATTGTCAAAAAATCCCATATCTCTTGTATAAACCATAAATATACGTCGTAGGTGTTACTATATATGTAACTAACAATTTGATGCTATCATTAAATTAATGTTCGATATAAGAGGCACTACGAACCACTACGGGCTAACGACCGTCTTCTATACTGCTGTTTCGAATGCTGGCAGTGAGATCGACTTAGTAAACAACTTTAATAATGTTTAAAAAATAATGTGAGCCTTCGATATGTCAACATCTCGATGACTTGGTCTTTATAATTATGTTACATTTTCTGTGAATAAAGTTTTTTTTTTTAAATTTGAATTATGAATCTGATGCCTCCTGTAGGAACCATAAAAATATAATAACGTTTGCATAAAAAATGCTAGTAAAAAATATTTTAAGGTAGTTCAATCTGATACTTGTCTTATACTTTAATGATTACTCGATTATATTTTTAACTTTTACGCAAGTGAGTACTAGAATTAATCATACCAATTTAACATTACATTTCGTTACTCTTAAAACTTAAGTACACGTACACACACCAAATAATATCGTAGGGTTTAAAGGTTAAGCTGATACCACAAACAATAAATACATGTCTTTATTTACAAGATTACGTATTACTCTATGGAACATCTTCTGTCAAAAATGTATTATTCATTACGTAAGAATTTCGACTGTTGAAAGCAAAGTTACAACGATAACAATACTACATAGAGGAAATTTAAAAAAGATTATAGATTATTATCTATGAATCTTTGTGATTGTTTAATTTGATATCATTGTATGTATGAGTAAATTGTCGTAGACGAATTGCTTTTCTATGTAGTGGACCACTAAATAGATTATTGTTTGGACGTCTTACTGACAGATAATTCTAATTTCAAATTCATAGTATACCTATTGTATTTGGTCCATTTGGTTGTATTTATTTAAACTTAAATAATCGGTTCGAAGTTCGAATAAAGATGGTTCCAGAAAGATCATACTGAAAAAAAGGCTGTGAATCTCTCGATACGTTTACCATAGATAAAAGATAAAAAAAGTGTTGAATTAGTGTTACATACCTAAAAAAATACAGAATCTCATACAGTATCAATACAAATATGTCATAAAACATACAAGCGCAAATCAATCATATCAAATGTTACGTAGGTGCATGCTTGTACATAGATAATGCATTTCGCATCGGAAACCTCAATAAACACCAAATGAACGAGAAGTGAATGGCGTTTCATCCAGATGTTAGTGATTTTAAGTAATATACTTCATCTTGGTCCAATATTGTGCAGCCTACACAACGATCATACTAACAAGTTATAGTTTTAGATTTACCTAATATGAATGCACGACGGAAGATTTGTTTGTGTGTGGAGTACTTTCATTGATAGCATCACATACCTACAATGTTATTTAGCAAGACTTAAGTATGATAGTTCCGAAAGAGGAAAATATATTCTACGACAGGAATAACGCATTTGTGAAAGATAGTTTTTTTACGATAAGTCCATGAAAAATTGGACTTGTCGTAAAAAGGGTGTAGACGGTTAGATTAAAAACGTAGGTATGTACATAGGTGGCAACAAGAAGTCATCAGTATCTAAGAGTTACTTTCAAAAGCGTTTGGCTTTTTAAGAACTGATTGGAGACTTTTATTATTTTCTTGAGGGTATTGTGCGCTTAGACCTTTAATGGGCTTTTATACTTATTTCCCCAACTTTTCCTACTTGCTCACGATGTCTCCTAGTGAGGGCTTTCCCAACAATCTCAGAAATTTCGAGGAGTCTAGCAAAGGCAGGGATCCGATTGTTTCCTGGGACTTACCGCTCTCGCATAAAACATTGCATCGCAGTCTGCTAAGGGGTGATGACGCGTTTCCAACATTTTCATCCCCAGCTTCCTTAGTTTACAGTTACCCGTTAAGAAATCTGTAAGGGTTTGAAGTTGTTTTTTTTATACATAAGACTCATCCATACCAATAGCACTATCTTAAGCCTTTAAGTAGGTATGTCTTTTGTCACATTTTTTTGGTCTGGTCTTTTTATTGGCAAGAGTTTCTCCGATTCGCCGAGATTCACCCAACACCTAAGTACATAAGTATTATTTGTTGCGTGTCATCAAAATAAAAGTGTATAAAAAGTGATGTACAGCGGGTCAAGAGATCAGCGTGGCTCTATCTGAGGTGGACCTGTACAGGTAACTGTCTACCTACTCATTAAACTCTTTTGAGATGGTGTTACTTTACCAACCAGCAGTGAGCCCCTCTAATCAATCTCGAACCTCTTTCTCTAAACAATTCCCTTAATCTTATATTGAATAAATGAGGAAAAAAAATAGGTTAGGTACTGGGAAATGGATCATACGAGAAAACGATAGGATGAAAAAAGAGTTAATAGTACCTCCAAACCATGACCAAATACTCTGGTCAAATTTTTCCAGGAAATCACCATAGTTAGGAATAAAGCTTCAGTTTTGGTGCCTTCTAAGAATATTACCATGACTAGAAAATTTATAGTCACTCAGTACACGCTACTAAAGAAAATGAATAAAGATAAACAGAACAACGATGCTCAGAAATAACATAAGCAAACAAAAATATGCATTAAAAGTAATATTTGGTAAAATTAGGTAGAGAGGCGTCAGTCGTATGACCACGAGAGTGCCATTACTGTTAAACCTAAGTACCCACTTCATCATACATTCTGTTCAGATTGCATATTAATTTTATTTATTTATGCTTTATTACTTGTTTGTTAGGCTTAATTTATTCCTATTATTTCACCCAACAGTCATTATAAAAGTGAATTATTTTTAGATTCTACGTAGATGCAATGAGTTTGGAATAATTTTAATGAATCAGTATCATTATATAATTTACATTTTATTTACCAATTTATTTTTAGAAGAATAAATTTATCCTTTCATTTTTGGAGAGAATTTCCAAAAAATATATGAATTTGAAGCATTTTTGCGCTTTTAAAGGAAAGTCCTTGCATTTTTGTCCAATAAAAAATGCTTCTCAGTCAGTCTTGTCAAGGAGAATAGAAATATCTAGAATAATTATTGTTTCCCTATCAAAAAGTTCTACCCACAAATCTCATTCCATCAGATGCATCGATTTCAGAAATACTTAATGTAATGTAGGTTATGCTTGTTTTTACTTTAACTTTATAAACTAAATAAATAAACAGTTGGATATACAAGTTTATTATTATAATGTTAAGAACGAATCCTGAAAAATAAAATTGAAAGTATAAAATCTAAACCCACACTCACTTTTTATAGAACATGCAGGTACTCAAAATTGCCCAAAATGCCGATATCGGATCAAGTCTGGTGTTTATAACAAAAAAAATGTTTTCAATGTTCCTTAATTAGATTTTTTTATGTTAGTTTTTCATTTTTCAAATCAACTAGTACAGCTGATATCGATTTTGGCTGGTTTATATGTTGTATTTTTTCGTGTATTTGTTATTATGTATTAAAAACTGTAGGTTTATGGAAATTTGAAAAAATGAAGGAATCAATAGATTTCATAAAATTGAGACATTTCCATAACATTGCAAAACATACCAACGACGAAACGATCAGAAAATCAAATCAACTAGCAAACATTCACATAGGTTGTAATTTTAAGACACGAATTATAAGTCTCTTCCAGCCTTTTTGTGAGATTTTACATTCTATTTTCTAGAGAACGAAGGTTACAAAAACGTACAAAGGTTTTTGATGACTCTGATGGTTTCGATAATATTGCGTTTTGCGTTATGAACCAGGATAAAGTCGATGTTGAATTTTACAAAGAACGTGGATGACGCAAATTAATTTCGATGACATTGCATTAAAGAAAGGCCAGAATAAAAGTTTATAATGGTGTAACTTTTGAAAACATTGCATAACGGATAAGGGTCATTCAAAATTAAAAATTAATCCCGGCTATCGAAGCTTTCAAACTAAAGTCACTTGTGAACAAAACATAAATAAATAACACTGTACATTCAAGTCGAATAAAATTTATACAATTATTCTAAAGTCATAATCTATAAAAGATATTTTGACATCATTCTCTTTCGTGCACGAATTCACCGCAACAGTGCATCGTCATTATACTATCTATCGCTACAGACAGAATAGATCGGAAACAAAATGGTAAAACGGAAGATGAAGTTCGGTGTCCGAAAAAAAACGTTAAAGTTCATCATACTCGTTGGGTAATTGTCATGAACATTCGGAACATTTTAGAGACGTAATGGCTGGAAGTATTGGGAAATATATTATGAATCAATGAAGCTACAATGAATGATGCTCTCACAACTATTAATGCTAAGTTTAGTTCCAGTGTTGCTGTTTATAAAAACTGGTCAATGATTTTTTTTTTCTTTAGACGTAGAGATGTTTGTTTTTAGGACTCTTCTATACAACTAATACAGAAAAAAGCAAAACAAAAATATAATAGTTTATAGGTAAGACTCATTCAGGATAATATATTTAAAAAAAAACCCGGCAAAGCTAAGGGGATCCCAGTGTGGGGGGGGGGGGGGGTGAGAATTCAGAAAAAATGGAATTTTCATTTTCTATTCAGATGTAGATAATTCCTTTTTTATCCTGCTACTATAGCTTTTCCGACAGACGTTGTCCTGTGGACCCTTTGGTCTTACCCAGAGGCGGCCCGTTCAAAAATAATAATAATAATAAAATTAAAAACTATTATTTCTAAAAATTTCATTCGTATTCAAAGCTCAGGCGGGAAGAACGCGAGAATATATGCATGCGCAGACATTCTACTACCTCGTATATGAAGTGCCGATGCTGTGTGTGTACCTACATATTATAACAATGCCCAAGTTGACTTTGAATGAAAATTGGAGTAAGTGGGATGGCCTACTGTAAGAGCGGCAATTAATTTTGCGTAAATGAGATGGAACTACCATTATGTGCAGTAATCAATAATTTTGTTGTTATGGCGTCGCAGGAAATCCGTCCCATACTAATTTTAATATTATGTTTTATATTATTTCTTATCCATTTTCCACTTTTTATAAGTTATTCTGTTATCCGGAGCGGAGAAGAATCCAATAAATCAAACATCGAAAGAATCTGTTCGGCCGATCTCGAGTTATAAGTGTTCGCACTAACCCGACTTTCATTTATATTTAAGAAATTTATATAGATTTACTTCCATATTTTGTTGCAACGATTAGTTGATTTATGTTCCACTGTTCCAGTATGATATTATTACAGAATTGAATTCCTATGTCAACGTCCAAGGTACCAGAGGAGATATTCTTCAAATTCTTGGTAACGAGTTAACGATAAGGACGTCAAAAGAAGGTATATTATGTCGTTGTGTCAAAAAGTTAGAGTAAGAAAAGTAAAAATGTGACTACATCCGAAAGGAAAATCAATTTTAATCTATGCACTATTCTACCAAAAAGATATATCTACCCAATTTCGATTCTATTGATTTGAAAAATATGACTGCCAGATAACAATAATATGATTCACATATATGGGTGGGTTTCTAAACAAATCATTTATCTTAACATAATAATCTTAACATAATAATTCTGAAAAATTGGTTTAAATGGGTCAATTCTTTCGACATATCTATACAATACGCAAACATACATCACATGTTATGTACTTCCTACTACACCGCCATCTATTGATTTTTTTTAAAAGTAAAGCAATTAAAGAGGAAATGTTTTGATTTCAAGCTTATGTCCCATCGAACGTCATCCTTCACCCGAATCAACGATAATCTTAACATAATAATTCTGAAAAATTGGTTTAAATGGGTCAATTCTTTCGACATATCTATACAATACGCAAACATACATCACATGTTATGTACTTCCTACTACACCGCCATCTATTGATTTTTTTTAAAAGTAAAGCAATTAAAGAGGAAATGTTTTGATTTCAAGCTTATGTCCCATCGAACGTCATCCTTCACCCGAATCAACGATAACTTAACATAATTCAATAGCTTATTAGCTAAAATTAATTAAGTTTTACATCGTAAATTGCATTTTATCTACATAATATTTTAGAAATGTTTTTTTATTTGCCCTTTGTCGTTACTTTACGGTATGTCCGAGCATCACGCCTAAACGGCTGAACCGATTTCACTAATTCTTTTTTTGTCGTGTTGGCTTTTATCAGTAGAAGGTTCTTATGAAAGAAAAAATTAAGAAAGTTGCGTGGTAAATCTACATAATAATTCAGAAATGTTTTTTTAGTTGCTTTTTACCGTATGTCATCGCATCACGCCTAAATGGCTGAACCGATTTCACTAATTCTTTTTTTGTCGTGTTGGCTTTTATCAGTAGAAGGTTCTTATGAAAGAAAAAATTAAGAAAGTTGCGTGGTAAATTGGGAAATTAAATAAAACTCGCATTAGCCCCTCCTTCTCTATCTACATAATAATTAAGAAATGTTTTTTGCTTTTTACCGTATGTCATAGCATCACGCTCAAAATACAAATGCTACGTCAGATATGAATCTGCAAAGAGCCGTGCAAAATGCCGGAGAAGGTTCTTTAAAACAATTTGCTGCATTGACTTTAATAGATATATTTAGAGCTATTTAAAAAACCCTATTTTTTAGGATCTTCATACAAAATTGTAATAAACATTAAAAGTGTCATTCTTCTTTTTCTGTGCTTATGTCAGTTATAGAGGTCTACAAAGCAATGGGAAGCTAGACTAGAACCTTTCTAATTACCTACCGATCAAGCCTGACAATCGGAATCAAAAACGTAAAGCAAGACGGGTATAAGCTAGTATAAGATAATAATCAAACGTTTGTTCGCAATGAATGTAGGTACAGATTTGACCAACTTACGAATGAAAAGAGAAAAAAAAATGTCTGAGAGTTGAATCGAGACATAATTCGGAACAAATAATAATAAAGATGGAAATGTCATAATATAAATGGACGTACATAATCAAATATTTGTTCGTAAATGTATTTAGAAAGATGACGTAAGGTTATTCGTTTCAAATGAAAAATAACTAACATCTTTTTGATCACTACCAAATCGCAAATAATGAGAATTATTGTGATGTATGGTTAAACATAATCAATATTATATACGAGATCCGTCATCCATCATTCGTTTCAAAGTTATATCACGATTTATTTAGCCCAGAGGTTCCCAAAGTGTTCTCTATATGAACCACCAGGGATCCCTAGAATCATTCAAGGGGTCCGTGGAAAATTTCAATTGATTTGGAGGTCTGGGTACCTAAGGTTTTTTACAAATTACAAAAATGTCACATTTTTTTGCTAAAATCATAAAAAGAAATTGATAAAAAAAAATAAAGCGTAAGTGATTTTATAAAAATACATACTTTTGAAGGCAATTATTAGTTAATATAAAAGAAGATACCAGCTATAAGTTATGAACCTGTATTTTTCTTCTCCGTGAATTTAAACATTGAAGTACTTTTCTGCCTTTTTGTAATTTTAAATACCTATTGTGTTAAGATTTTAAGACAATTTCCACAAAGCTACATGCCTATTTTGGTTCAGAAATTGTCAAAAAAAATGAAAAAAAAATCAAGGGATATTCTCACTCAAACCCCCCCCCCCCTTCTCCTCTAGGTACACCTTGTAAAAATGTTGTTTTTTCTTTCACTTTCTTCCACTTTCAAGCAAGGAGGGGGGGGGGGGGGGGGTCTTATATCAAAAGAGTTTTAGAAACACTGATTTAGTCTGTTAACACGAGAACCTGGATGTGAAAATTATCAACATATGCACGCCTACAAGTAAAACTTAAAGCCTTGTGTCATTGGTGTGGGAAAATGCGTGGTTCTACGGGGTTTAAATGCAGCCTCCAACACTGTTGGCTGGCCGTAGGTTTTGATAATTAAGGCTTTCATTACGGGAAGGATCTTTGCAGCTGCTTAAGGCGTCATATCCTTGTAGTACGGATAAGGCTGTACTCCTTAATCTATGCCTTTGATACATCTGTCTGTCCTTAAACACTTCAAAAACTGTCACGACTTAGGCCACCCACACATTGCAAATTAATTTGCAGTAGATTATTCGTATGAAACCATCTTTTTATAGTAGGTACCTGTAATTAATGATGATTAGATCATTGTATTTTCAACGTGGATACTTTCAACTACCCAATACGTTTTTTACATAAATGAATTTGTGTTCACTCGTTTAACAGCAAAGTTTATTTTAAGTTTACCTATTGAAAGCTTGCGTATACTGTTAAGGTGCATTTATACCAAGCGAACAAAGACCCAGAGCTTGAAAATAATTGATTGAGTATATTTTCCTAATCGTCGATATGGTTACCATGGAAACAACAACTTATTAGTAGGCGATGATTATAGGAAAATATACTCTATTTTCATGTTTTGGGTATTTGATCGCTTGGTATAAATGCACTTTAAGATGAAGATGATCAGCAGAAGTTAGCATCTAAGATTGAACACACAACTTCCAGTACGAAAGCCAGCGTACAATCGCCAAACAACCAACCAAAAATACGACAATTTGAATAAGTAGCATTTTGATGCAATCTCTACAATATAGTTATCAACAACCCAGTTTAGTACATGAATTAATTATCATAGGAATCTATAAAGAAGAAGCATGTTATTGTATTCCATTATTGTGATTGAAGTTCGCTGACCCTAAGAGTTTGATTCCAATCCAAGTCTATTTATTGGAGAAGATGCCTAAAAATTCACAACACGTAGTTTGACACGATTGTGTATGGTGTAATAATTACATTCTCTATAGGTACCTACCTGACATAATAATTAGGTACACACTAATTTGTAATTAATTAGAATTTCAAATTGGTGTGTTTGTATAATTATATTCAAATAGCATTTTACCGAAATTTAAACGAAAAATGGTGAAAACAAAAAAGAATTAGGTAAGTGGCAGAAAGGTATTTCAAGGTACCTAAGTGGGTAAAAATGGGGTGCGAACAAAAAACTGCCCACAATTTATGCCACTTGTGGTTATCAGAATTACTTGTATATAAGAATGTAAGTACACTGAATGACTGAGTGACCAACTAACGCCGCCTACCCGAAATGGACCGCGTGTCACTCAAACTTGATAATATTGTTATGCAAGAGTTATGTTGTTTGTAACGGGCGGATACATCTATATACAAACATACGTATCCTATATAGGTCAGCGTCAGTTCTTTTGTCAATTTTATATCGATGAGAACTTAAGTAGCAATAATTAAAAAAAAACTTAAGACGCACAGCATAAATTTAACTAAATTTACTTATCAATCAATTGAATTATCCATTAGCTCATTATTGTGCAACTGTCAAAACGGGCAATGAAGTGATTCCAAGTATGTGTAATAGAGATGGCTGATATTTCTACATCTTCGATGAGACTTTTTTGTTTCGGAGGTCATTAAACGGTGAATGAGAAAGGCAAATTTACTGATCGTCCTGCTGTTGAAGAAAAAATTAGATAAATATTTGGAGCGTCCTTCAAAAGAGAAACACCACCTTCTCTAAGTGATGTTGGAGGACAAAATTGAAGGAAAAGTGGGAGAGGGCAGAAAACAGATCCGTGAATTGACCGAAATGGTTTGGAACATCGAACTTAGAGTAGCGCAGAATCGAGTGGCTTTGGTAGAGGTGGTCGCCAATCACGGGGACCTAAAATGGCATTCAAATAGGAAGAATTCAGCCCTCGGTTTTATTGAATTTGACCCATGTACATCCTGATCCTTCGTATTTTAAGGCGATGGAAGGACGTTACTTTCTATGGTTCCATTATTACGAGTATAACAAAAGGAACACCAATTTCGTCCTATTAAACTCGACTAACGTCCTAATTAGACAATACCATGCATACATACAAACACAAACCCCTTTTCATTTATGAGAAAGTTGAGTTGGTGAATTAAGGCTTAGGTATAATGGTAGTTCAGCGATTTAGTCGAGGATTTCACGAAAACCTTTAAAGTCCTTAAGAGAGTAAGTTCGAATCCCGGAACCAATTCGAACAATTTTCTAATTCAGCCACAAACTCTTTTTAAAAAAATCTGATCAAAGGAAGATGAAACGGTACAACTACTATATAATATTTTTTGTTTATTACATAACAAAACCTTAGGTGAAAGGAACGGGCTTGAGTTAAGTATAAATTTATGAAAAGCCAACATCATTAATACGGGTAAGTATAAATTAATAAGTAATGCTGTACAATTATCAGTGCACACCTCTTAGTTCATATTAACATTAAACAAGAATCTTCCGATGATTTTCGCATAAACTTGACTATTTTATTGCTCATTTCAAACACACGTCATAAAATATCGAATCTAACAAGACAACTCTCTTCAATTTCCTCTATATTCAACTCAATACTCGCATTAAGTAAGCTTATTACAATGAATAAGGTAGGTACTACTTATTCTCGTTGAAAACATTTAATTTTTATGAGAAATTCAAATAGAATTCGATTTGGAACACTTTCCCAAATAAAAAAACCATTCGAAATAAACATTAAAAATTATTTATCCCTATTCTTTGGGTTGGTTCATAACCTAGCGGTTTAGTCGCTAATTTTCGTGCTGAAGGTTGTAGGTTCGATATCTGTTGCCCGCCATCTTTCCTCTTTCACAATGTAAGCTCTTATTTCTATGAATGATCTCAATAGTGTTTGCGTTCACTTAAGATGAGTCCAGTTTCATAAAAACCCACTCCTTAAAGTACAAGTCCGAGTAGAAATTGAAAAAAAAATATTGAAACGCGTTTCGGTATTTTCATAACATCGGTAAAAGGCACAAATTGGATTTTTTAAAGTATTAATTCAAATAATAAAAAGTTATAATAGTAAATTGCAACCATCTCCTTGACTTTTATTCATAATGAGGTTTTAGAAAAATCATTATTTAATCAAAACTTTAAGCCAAAAATAGGTAAGTCCCTCAAAGTATTCATATATAAAAAATGAGGGATTTTTTTTAAATTTTAAATGGCATTCCATCCACAATCGGATGATCATACCACTAACAAATCAAAAAATATATGTACTTATATAGGTACAATATCGCGTTAAAAAAATCAACAAACTAAAAAACAATAATAAGGTATACCAATATGCCTACTTAAAGGACGATGAAATTGTGCTGCATGAATTTATAATATAATCGATAGACTTCAATAGAGCCCAAAACACAGCAAATACTCCACACTCAGTGGGTACTCCACGCTTGGAACTCGATAATACAGCTCAAACCTATCTCTCAGGGGACAGGCAAAGAAAACGTGGTTTAATGTCTGCTCATCAAAAATGAGGGATTTTAGTCGGTGTGACTTGGCTTGTACCTACAAGAAGTCCATGATGGACTTCCCCTCAAAAAAAATAAAGTTTATTCAATGAGGCTGAGAATCAGGGTGACGGTTTTAACATTTTGATATTTACACCTTCTTTGTAACAGAGTTGATAAAGTTTGTAATAAAAATGTCTTACCATTGTGACTTTTTAATTCCAGTCTTGATTTTTTATTTCCAACCACTTTTTCCAAGTTTTTAAGATTATCATCGATGCAGCACTGACTGTTGACTTCTCCGAAGCACCTGACAGACGTCAAATAATATTAATTCACAAAAACCACAATCTATGAAATAATTATTTTAAAATATTAAAATATCTCTCGAAGCACTCAATAATAATAATTATCATTTCAAACGAATCCCGCGCATTTGAAAACCGCGCACGTAACCCGAATGACAGTTGAATAATCTTTATTACAATAATGATATTGTTTCAACTTTTGACGGTGCGTAAAAAACATGCGCGCCTAACCTAAACCGCGACCGTCTGCGGGCTAAGTCGAATGTTAAATAAATAACAACAAACTCCAAGTTTAACCTAACTTACTGATAGTGGAGTGGAGCGGTAGATCTTTATTATTATAGCGGGTGCATCGCAAAAATATCATTTTCCTAAGAGATTCATTCGACTGGCTACCACAGTCACTTCTTGCGGAGGAATCACACCTGGCGGCCTTGCCAAAATAATCTACAAAAGCATTAATAGCATTTTGATCGTAGGGATTATCTTAGCTTTCATTTATATTTTAAACTGATTTGATATTAACATTTATATTATGTACTTTATATTATGTTTTATTAAACTGAATCGAACTATTCCGTTGTCAAACCACATTATACAAAGCTTATACCTAGATTTTTCGGTCGTCAAAATTCATTCTCCATAGTACCTACCAACAATATACGTAAGGGAAATTATGTGCGTACATGAACGTGTTTTATTGCTTGTATAGCAAAGTAATTTGATTAAATCTTCTTTTTGTAATAAATTCGCTGGGACTTTTACACCTTTTTAGACTCGATTGTTTACTGGATTTATGCTTTGTCCTATTATACCCTTTACCCCTTAAGATTTTTGTGTAATTGACAGTTTATCTGTTCTTATTCAAGCATTTCTTTACCGTTGTTAATAAGATTTATTTTCAAAAACTGTTGTAAAGTGAAAAACATTTATATCTTTTCTGAAACCTTATTAATTGTGGAAGTTTTTCTTGTGTTTTGTACGCCAAGTACTCTTTTTTGGAGTAACTCCCTTTGAAAAATCTAAATTAAAAATAAAAAAAACTGATCTTCGATGTTTTGGGCAGAAGGTGCTTGGTTATAGTCCATTTCAATATAAAAATGAAAAAGTCTTATATAGTTCTATCACAAAATTTATTGTTCAAACATGAACCGGTTTTCGGAGACTACCGTCTCCATTATCAAATGTTTAAGTCTTAAACATTTTAAGTCTTAAACATTTGATAATGGAGACGGTAGTCTCCGAAAACCGGTTCATGTTTGAACAATAAATTTTGTGATAGAACTAGGTATATAAGACTTTTTCATTTTTATATTAAAAAAAACTGACTTGTAATTTTGCCGTGGAGTTGCCGGCTAAGAATAGCACCTCTGCTCTTTTTGCTGGTTTTTCGAGCATCTTGTAAGAGGCAGGAAATCGAAAAATCCGATCGGGACCGTGAGGTTGACCACCCCACGTCCTTAAACCTCAACTGGTCAGAAAAGGCACAAGAGCCTCGAACACCTTCGAGCGCAATGGAGATATCTTGATGCCTCCCTATGCTCCTGAATGGGCCTCCCGTATTGTGGGTTGGTTTGGGGGGGATCCGCGGCGGACTTGATTTGTGTGGGGCCGGCTTTTCGGTTTGGTTCCTTTGATCGAGCTGGGGGGTCGTTTCATGCGGGTCGGGTTTGCTGCGGATTGGTCTCCTCCGGACTGGCTTGCGTAGAGTGGGGGACCTTAGCGGGAGTATGTATGTAATTTTAAAATGGTGTATTTCTGAGGTTTTTGAAAGTTTCTTCTTGATTTTTTACTTCAACCATTCCTTTATTCTTCAGCTATTGGAAAAGTGTATCTTTACTTTCCTAAATGGAGTACTTTGTTCTCAATTTTCAATTTTAGCCCAAAAGGTGTAAAATTGGAAAAAAACTCTAAAAAGTTAAATAACTCAAAAAACCACTGGCATTTGACCCCTGGTTAATGGGAACAAAATTGTTGCAAATTTGCTCTAGTATAACCCCTTTCAAGGAATGTATCGCTTATCGAATTACCAGTCACCCTGTATATTCCAAAGTCTAGTGATGTTGCGGATGCAGGTTTTTTGACATCCGCGGATGCAGATGCGGATGCGGAGCTTTCAAGTCAGACATCCGCGGATGCGGATGCGGATGCGGAGCTCAGAATAAAAAGATACTGTATAATAGAGATGTAAAGCCTAAGAAATAAAAGGACCTTTTTAACGAAGGGCCGCCTTTTCACAGAATAAAATAATATTGTACGTTTTCTTCTTCTTCTTCGTCAGCCTGTCTCCGTCCATTGCTGAACATAGGCCTCCCCCCCCTCTCCTTCCATTCATTCCTGTACTGAGCCTCTCTCATCCATGTACGGCCTGCAATCTTTGCGATTTCGTTCGCCCATCTGGCTTGGAGTTTGCCGACATTTCTTCTGCCTTGTCAAGGCTGCCACTCCACGTACAGTTTATAAGTATTCATTAAAAAATCAAAAACAATACAACGATCTTACTCTACACGTAAGAAATAAAATGTCTTTTTTGAAAGTGCACTTAAATTCAAAATTTGTCTTGGTAAGTCCAGACTCCAGACAAGAACTAACACTTTCTAATATGGCACTTGATAACAAAGCTAAGTAGTTAACACTCTCCTTGTCTTTTACTTGCACGTGGCATGCATCTTCTTTCTCTCTGAAACTTCATGGCCATATCTTTTGAGATAAGAACAGAATTGCATATCTTAATTTCGTGTCGCGACTTGCTATAGCGGTACATCCGCATCCGCATCAAAATTCGCATTAATTAATGCGGATGCAGATGCGTATGCGGATGTCAAAATTGATGCGGATGCTCCGCTGTTGCGGATGCGGATGCGAATATCCGCAACATCCCTATAATCCAAACTTCATAAGTCTATGGACGGGAACAAAAATAGAATTTGACTGAAAATCACCAAGTTGTATACTTACTTATAAAAATAGGAATCATTTTGATAGTCTTTAACGATTCGAAAAAATGCGTCAATGATAGGGATCGAATCTATAATCGACATCAAACCTAAAAAAAGTTAACTGAACAGATCGAAGTCGAAGATAAATTTAATATTCTGGAGTTATCTCTAAATGTAGATTTCCGAGATATATTATAGTGGCTCAAATTTGAAAACAAAATACCATTTAATAACAAAAAATTTAATGATAGCTTAAAAAAGTTGATTCTGTAGATACCTATGTATACCTACTTATATATTATGTTTGATAAAATTATAAAATAATACACTGTGTGAATCAACCACAATCTGCTATCAAAATAATATATCTTCACGAGTGCCCCTACTGTAGCATGTGGCTAGTTGGAGACTTCGCCATACCTCTGTGATGCCTGACAGGTGAGTTTGCCTTCACTGCCAACAAATCACTCCATTCGTGATGCCATCAGCAACAATTAGTAGATCTTCTCCAATCCTACAATTGTTATCTTCTAAGTGTTGACTAACACTGATTTAACATTTTGCCTCTTGTAAAACATTATGTAATATCATTGGCATGAGAATTTGTACCTACTCAACACGGCTTTTTTCCACTCCATTATTTACTTTACCTTTCGACCGCAAATTGATACCTGATTAAATCTGCATCATCTTTGACCGATACATATCCAGAATAAAGAAACTTGTTACCTATTTAACGGGAAATTTGCAAGCTTGACCTACTCCCTTTTAGAATGGATTTGGCATTCTATATCAAAACTACCTACCTTTAATATCTAGAAAGACCTGCATTAAACCTCTCAATACTCTTATAATTAACATTGTGAAAACAAAAATCATGATCAAGTCATTTAATTTTATAAAAAAATATGATTTCAACAAATTCTATTGACAAAAAAAAACATTTTTCTTTTTAATTAATGAAAAATATATACAAATACCTACAGACATATAGGTATCTACATAAAAAAAATATATAACAAAAAATGTGAATTTTATATGCCCCATTTGAAGTTAAAACTTGTGTATGGGGCACATCAAAACAGTAAGGAGTTTTAAAGAAAAAATAACAACTAATGACTCTAACAATTCATTTCTAATGTTCGATTTTTAAATGGAACAAACCACTACGGGCTTACGACCGTCCTCTACTGTTATTTCGAATGCTGGCTAATGCAGTGGGTTCCTAAAGAACGGGCCGTCATCTGACAAGACGGCGTCTTTCAAAATTATATGACAATGTTTTTCGTTACTACGGAAACAATATTGACAACGTTCTCAACTGACATATTCACCGCTTTTAAAAGTAGCGGCGTATCCGCAGGAAAGTGTGATCACTTTACGTTAACAACGTTCGCCATTAGGTGGTAATGTTTATCTCCGATGGTAGAGAAACAGATATTTTTGTTCTCCATTTTGACATCAAAAATTTTAGAAATTCTATGAGTTCGTTATTAATTTTATGTATTTCCAATACTTTTATTAGCCAAGAATGTGGTACTGAATCATATGCTTTTTTGTAATCAATCCATGCCATAGAGATATTTTTCTTTTTGTGTTTCACCTGCTCACAAATAATACTATCTATTAAGAGCAATTATTTATTATTATTATTATGGATCACATTGCTAAACAAAATTGGCAATACGTAAGTCATGTAGAGACTACGGAAGGTGGACCCCGAAATTTGTCAAGTGGCAACCATGGACAGAAGGATGCTTGCAGAGAGACATGTGAAGGCAGAGATCGCAAGATACATAGATACGTGAAAAATTTGGAGGTGGCCTATACACAGCAATGGAGAACTGGCTGAGAAAAAGAAGAATATCTAGAAAAACTTTTAGTCCAAATCTGGACTCACTCAATATGGATACAAATAGTAATACGCTTTTGACAATTAATTTAACACCAAGTAAAACTTGTGTCTTTAAATACGAAGATGGTCACCGCAGGAACATACACGACATGTACCTATGGATGGATGGATTTGGATTTAGCGCGACTTTATTATCTACATAATAATTCAGAAATGTTTGTGTGCTTTCTATCGTATATGTGAACATCACGCAGCACGCTCAAAATACAAATGCTACGTCAGATATGAATCTGCGCAGAGCGGTGCAATTTGCTTGAGAAGGTTCTTAAATACAATTTGCTGCATTAACTTTAATATATTTAGAGCTATTTAAAAAACTCTATTTTTTTAGGATCTTCATACAAATTTCTCAAAAAGACAGTAAGCCATCTTTTGGAAACAAAATTACTCATGTAAACGTTGAATGGAATCTTGGTATTACGGTATGAAAATATAATAAAATAATCGTAGATTGATTTGTTATACATACCTATAAATGTTATTCAAATCTTATAATTCTCAATAAATAAAGATTTAGTGAAAAAATTTGCAAAATGATTCCTCCATTTTGAAGTTTGACAGATAGCGCAAATCACCCTCTATGGGTGGAGAGCCTAATTAATTATCACACATTAGGGAATGTAGCTCAAACCACAGAGCTATCTCTCTCTCTCTCTATGAAAAATTATGTCGGTAGGATCGTATAATATTATGAGGTCGGTGAAACAAAAATTTTAAAAGTGTCATTCTTCTTTTCCTGTGCTTATGTCAGTTATAGAGGTCTGTTAAGCAATGGGAAGCTAGACTAGAACCTGTTTAATTACCTACCGATCAAGCCTGACAATCGGAATCAAAAACGTAAAGCAAGACGGGTATAAGCTAGTTGTTTATATAACTATGTAATATTTATTCTAATAAAAAATGACTCATTGCAGTAACAAAATCGTTAACTTAACCCCTAATCTACGAGGGGAGAATCAAAAGTGATCTACGTAGCTATGAAAGAAAAGACTCACGAGATATTTTATTTATTATTTTTCAATGTACCTAGTTCCCTTCTAATTCAATACATTTGTTCCACTTGGATGGGAGGCATTTGATACCGTCAGAAAATATTTTTGAATCTTGCTTCGTGAAAAATGCCGAAACGGCGCACTTGACTTCTTCATCGTCCGAAAATTTGCGTCCCCGTAGATGTTTCTGCAATCTGCAGGTGTCGAAATAGGTAGAAGTCGCTGGGGGCCAGGTCTGGGCTATAGGGGTAGTGGTTCAATTCTTCGAACCCCAATTCACGCACAGAAGCTGAAGCAATAGCAGACTTGCGCACAGGTGCGTTGTCATGCAGGAGCTGCACCCCGCGACTGAACTTTCCGCGTCGCTTCTCCAATATCGCTGTCTTCAAATTTTTCAAAATACCAGCGTAATACTTCCCTATGATTATCTCCTTGTGAGGAAGATAATCAATCAACAGCATACCTTCCATATCCCAGAAAATTGTGGCCATAATCTTTCCGACGGACGGTTGTGTTCGAAATTTCTTCCGCTGCGGGGAACCCCTGTGTTTCCATTGCATACATCTTGTTTGGTCTCCAGGGCCCAGTGATGGATCCACGTCTCATTACCCGTTATTATCTTGGACAGAAACGCGTCACTCCCTTCTCGAATAGGTTCAAATTTTATTTTGATAAAATTAACGAACTGAACGTGCATTCTTGGTGGATTTATTTAAATAATTATTTAAATGAAACAATTTATTTGTTTATCCACAATTTTGATACCCTGACTAGTTTCGCAGGCACAGGTCCTGCATGGTCACAGGTACAGGTGACTAAGAAACTGAGGTTTGAAAAAGAACTTTTTTATGGTCGCTTACGCTAAATTTTCAGCAAGTTGTCCCTCACGATAAAATGAATTTTTTGTTATAACTTTTCGATTAATTAGAATTTTTGCGTGGGAGTCAGATACATCGATGGAGAATATTTTTTCGCGTAGGTGGCGATCAAAATGTCAATTTCGCCAAAAGTGTCGCTTACGCTAAATAGCCTTTCAAGTATCGAACTATGTATGTATATATATACTCCGAAATTATTTAAAATAATATTTTTCTAGTAGAATAAATTAAACACTTTTCTATACAAAGGGGCAGTAAAGCCGGCAGAACTTAGGGGGCGTTCAAGTATTACGTAACGCAATTTTTGAAGATTTTTTACCCCCCCTCCCCCCCATGTAACGCGCCGTAACGTTTTTCTGTACCCCCCCCTCCCCCCCTAAATGTTACGTAACACTCTGGAAGTGACTATTTTTTACTGAACTCTCGTATAATACTATTTATTATGTTCCATAAATTTTTCTTTATTTTTTCTTTTGATGTTTTTCAAATTTCATTGGTATTTTTTTGACATAGATGCGTTGGAAAGTCAGCATGAGAGCCTTTATAGGCCAAGAACAGTTGATTATGTAAATCCCCCGCTTTTGTGGACATTATAGTACCTATCTACAAACTTACTTTAACAACGCTCACTACAAGCAATTTGTGTTTATGCGTACTGCGTGTTTAAAGCACTAACGAATACTAACAACGAAAATAAAATAAAAATGACGTAAGTATAATACAGTCGAGGGATTCCCCGTAAAAAATAAAAGAAAAGGTTTGCTAACTTAGGAGAGCGAAATGAAAATTTCGACATACAATGCAGTCGAGGGACTCCCCGTAAGACGTAATCGAAAAAAGTTGCTTTTTACGCAGAGCAATAAAATTACATACAGTAGAATTGAGGGACTCCCCGCATTACATAAACGAAAAATCGAGGGACTTCCCGTAAAACATTGTCCAAAAGGGTTGCTAACTTCGGAGAACAAAAAATGATGTACATTACAATCGAGGGACTTCCCGTAAAACATAAACGAAAAGGGTGTCCAACTTGGAAGATTTATTTCACAATTTTTTTTTATTTAAGAAAAAAAAAACGTTACGTGACGCATTGTTCGAACCCCCCCTCCCCCCCTTGTAACACACAGTAACGTTTTGCAAGACCCCCCCTCCCCCCCAAATTGCGTTACGTAATACTTGAACGCCCCCTTATTGCCTGATGCCAATACCTATAGTTGATGCCATCCAACCTGATACAGTCCACGACGTGTTCTTTACCACCAAATGCTGCAGTAACTTCGAAAGATTCTCGCTGTTGCATTATAATTACCACATATTAAAGTAGTAATAAAAATAGTATGTTTATATTTCAACTTTCAGTATTAACGCATGTAACATAATTTATATTATTCAAACGGGGTTACTCGTCGTGCATACAAGGTTTTTTTGAACAACTGCATAGACTTCCAAACATCACGTACGACTTATGAGTATCTTATGCCAGCAGAAAATGCCGGTTTTTATGATGTTACCAATCATATCGACGAAACCATATTGCGCGGCAATATTATCAATTATCCGAGGAATCATGGACAGGAACAATCCTAAAATAGTGACTTTGGGATTAGACAACGTTCGAAATATTTACGGATTCTTGAGCCCGTTTTCAGGATTCGATTTACTTAAAGAACTAACTATTTGATGCGATCATAATATTAGTGTTCGATTAAGAATTGAAGCGCTACGACCTACGGTTGAATTCGTTAAAATCCCCGAAACTCCAACTCATGAAAATCTTCACCCCATCCCAAAAATCCTATGCCCCATTTAAATGAATACATATTATGCTTATTTTTATCCTAGACGAATTACTGACGTATTATCGTCGGGTCAGTTAGGCCAGTGTCTAGCGGCTCAGCTTGACACTTGATTGGTTTTCTTGCTCGTTTTTTATTGGCTCGCTTCTCAACTTGATTGGTTCTTCCATATGTGTTTTAGAGATTTTTTCAATAGACCCTTTGTTGTAAAGGTTGTTCGTTATGGCCTTTATTAATGTTAAACCAAAAAGATTTTAGGTAGGTACTTTGAAATCCAAAGCACCGGTTGTCAAAAGTTTAACAAGCACTGCTCTAGCTAAAGTTTAACACAAAATTTTCCTTATTACTCTGTCGCATAATCGCGTAGGTATTACTGAAATATACTACCTACGTAAGTATTAAATACTAGCAGTCTGTCCCTGCTTCGCACGGGTAGGTACATAGGTATTTAAAAAAATAATTCAATTTTCTTAATATGATCTTTATAGATCCCTAACTTTATCAAAATATTCTATAGGCTATGTTAATCTAGAATAATGTAGCATTCTAATGGTCCCCTCCCGTCCGGCTCGTACCCCAGTGACGCCTATATCTCTGCCGCATTTCAAATATATTTTTTTTAATAAATCAACACTTATTGTGGCATTATTATAATAGTTTGACGTATTATGCTGTCGCGACACGTTTTTGTAGATAATTATGTCTTCTACAAAGTTGTAGTACATTATTTTATTCTATCATCAATAGTTTTCAATGCGCACGCGATGTAAAGAATATTTTAGGTAATTTTTTACACATTGTGTTACATTATTGGAGTTTTAGTAAGGATCCCAAATATTTTTGAAAATTCAATATTGCCTATGTTCACCGGGGATAGTGTAGCTTCCCAAAAGTGAAAGAATTTTTCAAATCGGTTCAGTAGTTATAAATAATTAAAAATATAATATTTTTAAGCATGCAAAAAATCAAGAACCCAACTATCTAGAAATAGTTCCCAGGCGAGGGAATCAAAAATACGCCGAAATGAAGAATCTTCATCTATGCTTCTATCCGACAACCAACGGTTAGAATTTAAAAATATTCACTAAGCGTTTTTAACATTGAAAACTTCTTTAGAAAAAAAAAAAGTTTGATACTTATTCGGCAAAAAATTCGGTTTTTTCTTGTTAGATACAGTTAAGTACTCAAATTATGAAATGGCGTTTCAATTATTTTTTTAAAATAAATAAACACTTATTGTGGCATAACTATAATAGTTAGATATATGCTGTCGCGACATTTTTTGTAAATAATGATCTCATCTACAAAATCGTAATACATTATTTTACTCTATCTTCAATAGCTTTCGCAGCGTACGCGATGTAAAGAATATTTTAGGTAATTTTTGCACCTTATTGGAGTTTTATTAAGGATCAAAGGCTTTATGAAAATGAAATATAGCCTATGTTCAGCGGGAAGAGTGTAGCTTCCTAACAGTGAAAGAATTTTTCAAATCGGTTCAGTAGTTTCGGAGCCTATTCCCGTCAAACAAACAATCAATCAAAACTTTCCTCTTTATAATAGTAGTGTAGATAGTGTAGATTACTTAACGTGTTGTATTAGAGTATTATATCGAATAGTACCTATTAGAATAGCACCTCTGCTCTTTTTGCTGGTTTTTCGAACATCCTGTAAGGCAGGAAATCGAAAAATCAGATCGGGACCGTGAGGTTGACCACCGCACGTCCTTAAATCTCAACTGGTCAGAAAAAGCACAATGAGCCTCGGACGCCTTCGAGCGCAATGGAGAGCTCTTGATGCCTCCCTGTGCTCCCGAGTGGGGCTTAGGCCCCCCGCATTGCGGGTTGGTTTGGGGGTGATTCGCGGCGGGCTTTATTTGTCCGGGACCGGCTTTTTGGTTTGATTGCTTCGATCGGGCTAGTGGGTCGGTTTCGTGCGGGTCGGGTTTGCTGCGGATTGGTTTCCTCCGGGCTAGCTTGCAGTGTGCGGGGGTTCTTAAAGGGAGAATGTAATGTAATTAGAGTATTATACCTACCTATGTGTGATAGGTATATTGCTGTTTATATATGGTTGTCCAAAGATCTACATAATTATTGTATGCTTGAATTAGTAAAAGTAGTAGAGGCAGATCATCCAGTAAGTCAGGGCTAGGGGAGGACTATCCCCCACCCCCCTACATTTCCTTATCAAGCACCAATGAGACTGCAGTTACATACGGTACGCCCGTGCAAGTTTTTCTACTGTTCGACTAAACAAAACCCCCTCTAAAGTTATTTTCAGAATAAGTGATTAATATCACTTATACAGCCAACATCATCAGTCAGGGTCATAGCCAGGAATTAATTTCAGTATCTCGAAGTGGTTTCAGACCCCCACCCCCACATTTTTAGTAGTTTTTTACAAGTTATGCAATTTAATGAATTTTCGACGGTCAGAAATAATTATTTTTTAATTATAGGAGAAATTTTATAGAGGACTTCGATCATTTTCGAATTAACCTATACCTACTGTTTAAGAACTCCATGAGCAGTAGGTACTCATGCTTGAAAATAGTTTTAAATGGTAGTTTCTTGGCTAAGACGATTCAAGGGGTGGGGGTACAGCCCCAACCCCCCCCCCCCTGACTACGGCCCTGGTCACAATCATAAAAGAAAGGAGACTGACGTAGAATTTTTCTTCATATAATGCTAATGCATTAAAACTAAGACGTATAATTTACGTAATTTATGACTTTGTTAATTGGATTCGGGTGCAATGTCCGAATTTACCTACTACTGTATAATAAACTCTATAAAAATAGTCATATAAATATCTAGTGAATACAAATCTATAAACAAAATAAGCATTAAGAACTGCATCAATAAAAATAAAATTTGCATGGCATATTGTCCGCATTACGTATTATTAATATTGGGTGTCAGAGTGGAAAAAAACAGTGTGTAATGTTAACGGGAGAAAGGTGAGCAGACGTTAAAAAATTAAATGGTGTTTGGTATTCTCCTATCTCCAAAATACAATGGAACTAAGTGAACACTCCGTAACGCACGCCAGTCAATCACCAGAGCAGTGGAACCATTGCAGCTTGGAAAACCTGTACAAAATTATAATGAAAGTTGCTGTAAAATCTGTCGGACGAAATGCTCAGAAACGGATCATTAATTGTATGAATGTGTTGTGACATATGTAAGTTATATCGTCATAATATTATTAACTTCGATTTCTTATATATAATTTTCATATTAACTATCGACTTCCAGCCGGATAATGAGTAGGTAATACACAAGTATGAAAAATATTTCCCGTTAACTCTCCCTTTTACAGGGGACATACCTACCTGTTATTCTTAATCAATTGTCACAACTACCTACCTACCTGTAAATTATGATATATTTTTTTTCAATTATAGATACCAACAACTCTTCCTTTCTTTCTCTTTTTGTAGACCTGCCAACTACACAACCTATCAATAATATTGTATATCTAGGTTCAGTTTCTGCAATACGTGTGTAAAGTGTGACGTCATTTGACAGCTTCAGTTGTATGGAATCAGTTTAATAAAAAAAAGTGTTAATGATACTACTTAAAAAATGTACCTACGCGTGTTATTTTAAACTACCTTTTAATAATTTGATTCCCGGTCGGTTCACAGTTTTTCTAAGTGTGTTTTCATTTGAAATTTCTATACCCGGGGTTGGCCTGTCTCAGATTGGACGGGACCAGTTAACTGGAAAAATTGTCTCATGCGATAAGTTCCACCGGCTATACTGACACCTTTATATAGAAAAATGTTATTTTTTTTACCCATGCCGTGTCCCGTAAGGGGTAGGCAGAGAGAACAGACCTCCATTATTTTCTATCCAAGCATACTTCTTTCGCTTCTTCCACCGACATACCAACATTCCTCATACACCCTCTCGTGTTTCTCTTACTTCTTACCTGGCCTTCCTTGAGGACGGAATCGATGTGTTCGATCCACGTCATTCTCGGTCGGCTACGCTTTCTTACACCTTTGCTTTCAGCCTTATGGATCCTCTTTGTCAATTTATTTTTTATTATATACCTACACGACATTACGACTTAAAATTGTTTTAAAGTTGATTCCCCGTACAATATAATATTATACCTAATGCAGTCTCACTGTAGTAGAAGCACAAAATTAATGTAGTCATAAGGTCACGCAATGCACAGTGTCTTCAACTTCATTACAGAATGATGATTATAAAACTTTATTTAAATTGTAAACTCCGCAAAATTTAAAATTAACATACGTTAATAGGCTTGGTGAACAAAAACCGTCTATCCCGTCGTTATTTCCGGTTTTCCTTTTGACTAGTGTAATGTATTTAGTAGATGACTACACGAGTTTATTGCCTGAAGCCCTGAAGCATTTTCTTTGCGGTCCAACACCGTGCACGGTACGTGCACCAATGAAAGGTGAATAGACGTGAATTATCTAATTACGTTAAAAAAAGGCGGAACGACACAATTCGATATTATTGATCATAACTAATCATACATAATCTTGTGCTTCCGACAGGTCACGAACCTGCATTCCTGAATTGTCACCCTAGCCCTAGCCCTTGGGTAAACTAAGCTTCTAGGTATCTAGGTAAATGATATTGTATTTTGTTTGGGTTCTGTTTTATACTGCACCACTTAATAGCGTGGTGCCAGCGACTTTCACGCATAACTACGACCCCTTCCGAGGTAAATGATATCATGTTGAGACAGATTGTGAAGCATTTTAAAAAAAGAAACATGACAAACAACAAAAAGCCCTTATAACCATTAAAATCGAATATTTTGTTCGATATTTAAAAACCAATCAAAAAGCTTTAGGGCAGGGATGCACAGACTTATAGGGAACAGGGGCCACTGTGGAAGATTATGAGCCAAGGACGGGCTGCTAAATGGAAAATTAACACTTCTTCTTCTTCTCCCGGGAAATTATTATTCCCACATGATTGTGGAGTATGCCATTTGTATTTTAAGCCACCACTCAACTCTATCTTGTGCTTCCTCGGGGGTGGCTCCGTAACTCCTCATATTTTGACTTACAACTTCACGCCATCTTCGTTGGAAAATTAACGCCAATATTTTTTTAATTTGTACAAATTACAATGTAATCATATTTTTTACGGCAGTATGTAGGAAAGATGTGTCATTAATATCAAGTTTTACAAAAAAAAAGAAACAACAATCAATGACATGTTACAAATTACCTACTTAATACTTTTGGAAGAGCAATAAACTATGAATTTTGAACATGATGATTGAACAAAAACATAAAACAACATTGTTTAGGAAAATAGAAAATATAATTGTCACAACACTATAGAAAGAAATCTTATGGAATCATTTTTACGTGCAATACACTTATAATGGATAAATAAATAATTTCAAATGTCGCACAGAACAACAATTAACATCGCAAAAAAATCAAAAAACACATGACAGACTCTGGCGTCTTCCCGGCGCGGCGCAGGTAAACGTACAAAATTATCTACTAAGGTATATTTTAAAATATATTCTTTTGATTTTCCAATATTTTAATTCTTCGGCAGGCCACAGAAATGCTGACGGCGGGCCGCAATTTGTGCATCGCTGCTTTCAAAGAGAATATAATACCTTGGCTGCTTTAGGGTCATTAATCACACTATCTTTTTGGAACTTTTTAGATCCCCTCCACATCCCCTGGTGGTACGCGGTGAGGTTTCAGACTGACCTCTTATTAATTACTGGAAAATAATTTATGGTTTCAATTGTTTCACTAAAGAGCACAATAATCTACAAAATACCGACTTGTAATAATATTATGGTAGGTACTTTCCACAGTAGTTAAGGCTAGGGGGTAAGCCAATGACCTTGGGGTAATGGGCGTGTCTATGTCCTTTGTCCCCCTCTTCTCCTGCACTTACCTCAATTTAAATCTCCTAACACTAAAAAGTAAGAAAACTTGCAGTCTGTCAAGAAATTGGCAAAAAATTGAGGGCGCTGTTATCGCTCATGGTAACACATTAACAATGACTGTGCTAAAATAAAACACTGTAACGGAAATATTGAATATTTATAATGAAAAAAAATATTTTAAAAATGTCTCTATCGTGACTTTTCAAGAAGATTTATGCATATACTTCGAGACCTAGAGATTGTAATTACTTTTCTAATCGAAGCTGATTTTCAATTTCTAGTGCAAATACGTAGTATAATTAAGTTTTAAATTGTAATTATTTTTTGAAAACAAAAAATAAAGATAAATGATAAGTTTTGTGTTTGAACAATTATTTTTTGTTCCCTTGATTTATTGTTCCTTTAGCAGGTTTTTTCTCTGAAATAACTTGCCAAAAATTTTACATATTTGGACTTCGGGATATGAAAAATAAAAAGCCATAATTAAAATAAAGTGATGTTTAATGAATTAATTGAAGTTAAATAAAGTATAGACAAACTGTAATATTCTTTTAAGCTTTCATCTATATAAACTATATTTCTTGGAGTTCTTTTGGCAACATCCTGTTTTCCATGATTATTTTAAGACAATTTTCTCTTTTAGCCGCAATACTTTCCTATTTGAATTGCATTTTTGTACGAAAACCCAATGTTTATTAAAGTTTTTCGTAGAAGTTCGTAGCTCCCATCAAAATTCAAATAATTTCGTACAACTTGTAACATGCTTCTCAAACTGGGTATTGCTTTTTTACTGTATAAAAATGAACTTTTTGCCTTATGGCACAGCGGTCGAAATCATCCAATTCTTTTTTTGGTCGCCCTTTTCTATGTTTACCTGGCGTGGTAAATTTGCATTGATTTGAATTCCCTTCTTTTACAATTCTCCTAATAGAACGCACATATTATATACCTGAAAAAAAAATAAAGATTAATTATTTGATATGAAAGTTTTATTGTATAAAAACAATGAGCTGACACTGTCCAAAACATATTTACTATTATCGATTGATTTCTTAATATTAGTATTATAATTTAATAAGTTTATACATTATTTTAATTAAAAAAGTAAAGTATTATTTTAATTAAAAAAGTAAAAAAAATCAACTTATATAGTATATAGTATTGCAATTTAACAAACATTATTTCCTATACCGTGTTTTGTTTTTCGATCGTCAAAACAAACTGTCCTGTGATCTTTTATTGACATATATTTTTAAAACAAATAAAGTATCCTTAAATGAGCTCTAACTAACTTCTTATACATGAAAATGTTAAAATTTATCATGAAAAAGTATTTTATCTACAAAAAACACAGTATTTACCAATCAATTGAGATGTTAGTTAGAAAACATTAGTAGACAGTTCTCCGGCTTTAACTCCACTAAACATTGCGAATACGTGGCGAATACACACGAATAATGATTTTTCTTGATCCACTACGAATTGTATTGTTCATTTTAATGTCCAAACACACAAACACAAAACTATATTTGATCATGAAATACAAACAAGATATCTTATATATAAATGTCACTGTCAATTATAAACAAAATATAAAAAAGTCCAAATAACTAAAGTTTAAGTTCAAAACGAATAAAGTATAATAAAAATATATTGTCCAAGCACACAAAACTATCATTTATCACGAAATAAGCATAAAATAATCCAAATGTCAATACAGTCAAAGGAACACAACGTCCGCTTCGAAACAAACTCTCCATATGACGCCTCGCACCCCCGAACCGCTTCTTTTGCCTGTAATCTTCTATAAAATAAACCATAGACAATAAAAAATTCATACAATTTGTAGTTTTTCAGTTTTTTTTAAAAAAAATACAATTTTAAACTCAATTATGCTACGTATTTGCACTAGAAATTAAAAATCTCCTTCGATTAAACAAATAATTACATCTCTAGGTCTCGTAGTTAATGCATAAATCTTCTTGAAAAATCACGACAGAGACATTTTTAAAATATTTTTTTTCATGATAAATATTCAATATTTTTAAAATATTGAAAGTGTTTGCACTAGAAGAAAGATTGAAGAACATCACAATATTTTTCTCAAGAAGCTATCTTTAACAACAACGATAAAAAATTGCATGAAAAAACACCAAAAAACAGCGATTACCCTACCCCAGAGCCTTAATTTTCTATTTTTTTAAATACTGTGAAATTCTATGGTATCATATTATTATTATTATATTCTATGGAACGAAGTGTCAAAACTGTCAAACATATTGAAATAAAAGTGTAAACAATATTTTGTAGGGGGGTGTGTTTGAAAATTGTTTTTTTATTCAATTTATGGCAGTTTTCGTTGTTTAATATTTTGTATACATTCAGACCAGGTTAATAAAAATGAAGGCGTTTTTAAGCTACTTTGCCGTTTATTTATTTATCCATTCAGGTAGTTGTGAATCATTTTATTTGGGCGTGGTTAATTTATCAGTTTTTAAGTTTATAACTCCCTTGTATTTCAACATTAGTAACTACATGTGGTAACAATATTTTTCTGTTTTGCAGGTTCCGCATTAATGTGTTATCGCTGTTCACCTGCCACACCTGGTTGCGATCCTTTTAATTGGAGAGGCTTAGGATATTTGGGGTCTGTGTGCCCAGAAGAGAATGATATTTGTGTCAAACTTATTGAGAAAAGAGGAGGTATGGTTTTTTTTCTGCCTTCGTACTTTTCCTATCAAACATAAACAATGATTCTATAAAAACAAGTCCCATATTTTGTCTCGTTACAAACTACTGGCCATTGTTTTCATCTTGTCAGTCGTCACAGACTTATAAGTCCCTCTTGGTCTTATATTGAGTAATAGTTTTCTGGTTTCAACTGATTGATTATTGTTGAAATTCAAATAAAACACCATTTGCCTAAGTTGGGCCTTTACAACTGACACGTATAACTGTAAAATCACTGCACAGCATAAAATAGTATTGTCAAAAGATTTTAATTCTACAAATTTTAATAAAATATGTGTATTATTATCAATTTATCTGAAAACACTTACTTTTTCTCTACTATCAATTTAGATATGTTCTATTATCTATTCTATGGTGTATGTATCATGTAACTGATGTACCTATTTCATGTAAAATAACCTCAAACCATAACAATACTTGGTATGAAACAGTTCAACAACAAAATAGAAAAGAATGTTTTGTTCACTTATAATTAATTAGTAGGTATATACGATGTATTAGAAGCAACATTTCCTATCTGTTATCTCGCTTTGAACAATCATTCAAAACAACAAGAAGGAAAGATAAAGACGATAGATACGAGAAACCATTGATATAAATTTACCTCCACCCAGGAATAAATAATTTGTCACTAATTTTCTTTCCCCTCGAAGTCTCTCCATCACTGAGGCTTAAGCCAGGTGTAATAAAATGACTGCCAATGGTGTCCCCATAGTAAAGACGTACAAACAACAGCTTTTTACGTTGTTATTATGGGAGGAACACCGACCGACACGTTTGGCGGCCATTTTATTACACTTGGCTTAAGCCACTGTACTTGATAAACAAAAATGTGACACAATATTTGGAAAATTTTGTTCCTAATGCCGCAACTAGTATGAAGTACTATTAAATCAAGGTTACAACAACAGTAATAGTAGTAATGTACTGTTGCAGCTGAAGAAGTGGTGACAAGAGATTGCTTAAGCAGTTTTCAAGGAATAAGAACGGACATTCCAGCTGATAAGTATGAAGGCTGCAGGGTTTCGTCCCGTGACGTTAACTTGGCTAATTATGTGAACAACTCTATCAAGGAGTATGACGTGAAGAGGTGAATTAAATGTTTATGTAATTAATTTTATGTACATACTGATCGGTTTCTTGAAAATATTGTTGCTGTAAAAGAGTGTTGCCATAAGCTCAAAACATTATCGTTCTTAACAACTTTGAATTTCACAATACAAAAAGTCATTGAAAAGAGTAATGTCCTGTTATCAGTGCAGTAGGTGTCATTTGACGAATATTTTATTCCGTACTTTATTGGAATATATTATCTTCTCTACATCTCCCCAAAAAAAATGCTTTAATTTTAAAATTTTATGCACTCTTACTGAGACACCCTATTTGCCTTGTCTCGGTCTATAAACTGAAACCTGACAATATAGCAGTTTTCTTACGGCATGTTTATGCTAGATAACTTTTGTTCATGTTTTTTTTTAAATGAATCAGCAGCCCGATTCACGGAAAAGTTTAAGTCTAAGTTTAGTTCGAAGTTCGAACGAAGTTCGATTCAAACTTTTCCGTGAATAGGGCTGCTGGTAATAATAATCGTAGGCGGCGACTATCTACAGTCTATGTAACTATTCACGGAAAAGTTTGAATCGAGCTTCGTTCGAACTTCGAACTAAACTTAGACTTAAACTTTTCCGTGAATCGGGCTGCAGTGCTCACTCAAAGTGAACACAATATATACACTCTTTGATTCTTTCACAGTAAGCTTCTCAAAGCTTGTGTCGTGAAAGAGGAAGATGGTCGGCACCTGGGATCGAACCCAGTGCCAGTGTCATAACCGCCAGGCTACCTACCAGTTCAATATTTATTATTATTAATATTATTTAACCATTCTTTAGTTTATTGTAAATGTTTAGATTCACTTGTATTTTCATTGACTCTTGAAGGTCTTTATTCTATGAACAAGAGTGGTGAAAATCAAACAGCAATTGAGAAAATCTCATTTCATTATAACAATTTAAAATAGTTTTGAGTTCTCATTTTTAGCACATATTTCAATAACGTAATATTTGTATATTTTCCCAGAGATTACTACCAGACAACATGGTGTTTCTGTTTCCTGGATCATCGATGCAATGGAAGCAGTATCATGAAGCTATCGTCTACAGTAGCCATCTTCATCTGCATTTTCAATTTTATTAAAATGTTTTTATAGACATCATTTTCAGCTATATGTTTTAAATTTCTTTGAACATAATCAAACTGAATCTCCTAGTTGTTTAGAAATATAAGGGTTGCGTGCCTTTCATTGTTTTTCTACCTATCTTGCGAATTAGGCTTAGAATTTTGTATAAATTTTTATAACTTATACATCCAATAATCTGTTTTTGTAATAATTTATTAAAAAATACTTTTAATCATATTATTATGTAATACCAAAAACTTATACATATCATGTTGCATAATGTTATCAATATGGTTGCTGTTTCAGCCAGAGCAATTAGGGTCTAGTATAAGTGTACACGTCAGTTTTGTAAATAATATACAATTTAACTCCGTCCATTTTTTAATACATGTAATGTTTTTTATGAAATAAAATTTTTATATTTTAATTTTTTATTTCTTTCTCAGTTGACTCTACTGCCCATAACAAATATTGATCCATTATTATTGACCCCACTTTAAGCTGGTCTCCTTTATTCTTTTCAAGAGACATAATTCCAACTCAAATTGAGTACATACTACTTCATACCGAGGGTCGTAGGTTCGAATCCTACTGCTGATAATTTCCCCTTTCACAACACCAGCTTTGCATAAGAGAGAGTTTGATAAGAATCCATTCTTCAAAGATTATACTTGGAGTCTACTAACTAAATTGTTGAAAATAAACAAACTTATAACTTCATAATATGTGTATATATTATAAACAAAATAGCTACTAAGTAAATCTATTAAAATACAACATAAAAATAATAAATATATTTATTTGTGCAATTAGTAAGCAAATCTCATATTATCCTTAAAGCCGATCTTATCCAGGTTGGGAAGGCAGGCAAAGTTAATCATGGGAGGTGGACCACACATGAGGACAAGCACATCGTCGCCAGGAGGGAACAGATGGCTGCGTATCATCTCTTCATTCACGTGACCAGCACTGTATTGCCAATCTGAAATAAGTAAATGCTGAGGTAAATAATTTACACTTTTCTTATGTATTGTCTGAGGCAATTTTTAATGCATGATTCTTGGTTGTAAATTTAAATTTCATGTGTGGATGGAAAAATATATGGGTGTGCCTCGATCGATTCCAGCAATTTGATTTTGATCCTGATTGATATCATTGTAGTCTTCTGTGATGTTTTGATAGTAAATATAGGAGTGAATTTATTCAACGAATTATAATATATATATGTATATATTTATATCCATATGGATGCATTAATGGTTGATCCGGCAAATGTTTTGCAATATTATAAGAGATTTTTATTGCACTCGCATGAGGTTTGGGGCCGTTCAAGTATTACTTTACACAATTTTTGACATTATTGACCCCTCCCCCCCTCACAAAACGCACCGCAACGCTTTTTGATCCCCCCCTTCCCTATCCCTTAACATTGCATAGTACCCATGTGACTATCATGTATACCTAAAAATCACAATTATTACTGGAAAGTCGCCTTCCATATCTTGGTCATGTTGTTAAAGGCACCACTTGCCATACCGATACGTATCGGGAGCTCGACCCCAAGAGGGTCACCAGATTAATAAAACCGATGATTGAGGCATCGCATGGAAAAACGTTGAGTATACACACTTTTAGTATGCATATTATATAAAGATACTGGTCAATGGGAATGCTACCTTGTGTGCATATTTTAAAGGCAGAGATGAAGGGAAATAAATAAAAGGCAGTTTTGAGAAAAGATTTATAAAGAAGAGTCACCTTGACTAGTTGTGTGTATGTGTTTACATGCGGTTATGTCCTTACCTATTAATTCTAAGCTTCTATTCTTCTACATTCTGTTCTAAACTATATTATATTCTTATCATTATTATTGAGTTGAAAAAAATAAATTACTATTGTGTATCAATCTATGAATGCCATCTTGAAGTGGGATTACTAGACATAATATTATGATTATGTTTGGTTTCCTCTACCATTTATCACTTTTACTGCATTCGCTATTATTTAAAACATGTATTCACTTTATATCATATAAAGCATATACATAATTGTATAAGGGGATAATTAAAAGGAAACATATTTTTATTAAAAAAAACACTAAACACTTTTTTTAGTATTTAGTGTCATTGATATGAATCAGACGCAGACTTTATGTATTTACCTATCTCTGTATTGTATATTTCCTTGCTGAAAAATTTTCTTAGTCTAATCGGACTTTGTTTATTATTTTTAGTTATTTTTTACCATGTCATCATCAGCATGTTATATAATTATTTCATTTATTTCTGCTTTCTTATATTTCTTGTAATATTTATGTTGTTGTTAAAGGCACTTTGTGCCGTATACTTATCTAAATAAATAAATAAATAAGTAATTCAGAACTAACCTTCCGGTGGAGTGTCTAATGTATACCACAGTTTAAATTGCGCTGGATGCTCCTTTAAAACATCCTCCAATTCTTTTCTGCACAGGATGTCCTTCTGCGTCTGGTTTGCAAATATTAAGCTCATTTCTATATTATCGTTCTTAACTTTGCAAATGTGTCTAATCAACTGCAGCATCGGGGTAATTCCAGTTCCACCTAAAATTAAAAAAGGATTTCAAACGAAAATATAACAAGCAATTTGAACTAGTTCTTTCATGCTTGTTATAACTCAGTCCGGCTGAAATTCAAATTAGTTACTAAAGATTTGGATGGCTTTTATATTTTTAATACATTCTATTAATTAAATAGATGATATTGTTATAACGCATATTGTGAAAGTTTTTTAAGTTGCTCACAAACGAAAACTTATTCATTATTCAAACCAAACATATTTCTCACACACAAACAGTATCGAGCAATTTTTATCTTACAAAAATTTGCTATTTGCATTTAGTAGGCAAATCATGCGAATCTAAAAATTGCAATAACATTCGCAACTAATAATATGATCTATTAGACTTTCATGTATTTACGTTTGTGCAGCTCGACATTATGGCCAAAATTCCACATCTTAAAAGACTTTCTGACTCTAAAATCAAAATAACTTCTTTAATATTCAAAATAGATATTGTTTTATTTGACTAAAATTGTAAGTTTTTAAAATATTCCAAAATTGTGTTGTCTACAGCTGAAACGCTTTGCGCAAGATACTCTAAATGATCTATGATCTAAAGTTATGTTCCATTATGTAGAAAATATCTGTCAGCTAGTTTAAATATTTTTTTAGTAAAATTAATCTGGCCTCACCCAAACTAAACACAAAAACACTTTTGACATCTTTCTTAGAAAGCCTTGTGTTGTAAAAGTGGAGGATGGTGGGCACCAGGGATCGAAACCTTCATCTTCAGACAAAATTCATCGACTGAACACTAGGCTACCATCCAACTTCTTTTATTAATTCAATAGATAAGTAGATTGTGAACTTGTCAATACAAACCTATTTTAAGTTTGTAGCAGTTTCAAATATTGAAAATGTAATAATAGGTGTGATCAAAAAAAATTTACTACTGGAATAGATATATGTAATTTCTGATGGGCGAATGTTAAATAATAAGAATTTACAGACATCAATAATTATTAACAACATTGCATGTTTCACTGTCTATCAAATTAGGATGATGTCATACAACACTGGTCTGTCTATTTCCGTCCATTTTACAAGACATCCTAATCAAATCGAAACTCAATAACAACATACAGACAACAAAGCAATCTATTTTCAAATATTATTCATAAGATAGGAAGCATTTTCTACTTACCAGCAATCATATTTAATTTTTTTACAACAACTTTTGTGGGTGGGTCTTTACGAAGTTTCTTG
Organism: Mystacides longicornis; assembly: GCA_963576905.1. Classification (NCBI taxonomy): domain Eukaryota; kingdom Metazoa; phylum Arthropoda; class Insecta; order Trichoptera; family Leptoceridae; genus Mystacides; species Mystacides longicornis. The sequence goes on from OY756428.1 coordinate 11,503,482, forward strand.
ATTGAAAAAGTTCCATTGCCGTTGTAAACCAGTCTGCCTGAAGGTCCTCGGACGTCTATCTTATCACCGATTTTCATATTTTCTAGATATTGTGACATTTTACCGCCATCCGGAAATTTAGGATGGACATTTTTGAAATACACCTGAAATAAGAGTACAATTTTGTTTTGACACTTTAAAAAAATTCCAAAAATATTATGAAAAAAAAAATGAAAAGTAAAAGTAAAAACAGTCATTTCAGAAACTGCTAACGAATATGTTCAGAATGAATACTCAAATCTGATCTACACACAAACACAGTGTCCAAATGACAATTGTATATATTGAAGCGATGAGCACAGATCCGTCTAGTCTGGACAGCGGACAAAGAAAAAACAGCTGAGCATCAACTTCACAAAATTTGAAAATGGCAAATCAAATAGATTCCAAGTTAAAGGAAGTAAAAATGACACAAGAAGACGATTCATACCTTAACAACAAGATCTACAAAGCCATGATCATCATCGCTGGATACTGGTGTATAAGATCGAATCACCATATCTCCATCAATTGTCGCACTGAGATGGATGTGTTGACCTATTGGCAAACCTGCGACAGAATATAATAAAATGAACAGAGGTCATATCTATTATTATTCGTATACTAGCCTGCCACTTCCATGGAGGCCGCCGTCACTGCGTCCCACATAATGGAACTTTTGTGACTGGCCCTGTATCTAGAGTTCATCGCTCAACCTGGCCTCCTGGAGGAAGCGGAGGATTTTGTTGGCGTTGAACTCTTTGATGTCATCTGGGCACATTAGGAATTTGCCCAGATTTTTGTGACTATTATGCATCATTGGTAGGCATTCGCATAGGAGGTGCATTGGGGTCTCGAGTGATTCCCCACACATCCTGCACACGCCTGAGTCCAGTATCCCTATGGTACACACATGCTTGTTCAGCCTGCAGTGACCAGTTAGGGACCTTGTAATGGTGCATAGATTGTTCCTGCTAAGGGATAGAGGTCCCTTATGGATTTTTGATTGTAGGCATTAATTAAAGCCTTGGAATGTTTTTGTCCCTGGGTTTCAGTTCAGAGTTTGAAAGAGCGTTCATTGTATATGTCTGCTAAAGTTTTGCGTTTCGTGCTATGAGGAATACCAAAGAATGGCTCAGGTCCATAAAAATTCCTCTCATCACCGGCCCTTGCTAGCTCATCGGCCTTTTCGTTGCCTGCTATGCCTTCATGTCCCGGTACCCAACGCAATATTACCTTATTTCTGTTACGAGGTCATATCTAATTTGTAAAACTAATTTAATATCCATATTGACAGTTCATTATATCAATGGCTTTTTCAAAATCTATGTAACAGCAAAGGGAGAGAATAAAATTCTATATCCCATGATATAGAATTTTATTGACTAGCAAAATTTTAATTTATGCAGATTAGCAAAATAAAAATGGAGGACTCACCTAAAATATGATCTTTGGATGGTAGTCCTAGTCTATATCTTCTGGTATCATGACTGATTTCTTCTTTCTCAATTAGGGGCAGAGAATACTTGACATTGGAATCTTGAAGTGTCACTTTCTTTTTCTTGCCTCCACCAGACTTAAACCAGGGACATAAGAAGGTAGCCATCACAACGGCTGTAGCAACCACACATCCTACCCCGATGACTATTTGTGATGTCTGTGGAAAGATCAAACATTTTTATGGCTTAGAAAGATAAGATAATACTACAGATTAATCATTCAGGGAAAATACTAAATAAACTTTCAATGTGACAACAGTGTTAACAGTGGATTAATTCTTATCATGAAATGCAAATTCGAGTTTTTTACCATAAGGTCTTATGATCTTCATCAATGATGGCTGATTTAGACCACTTTACATTTATACATAATTCACCATTAGTTACTCTGATTAGAAGAGGATTCAAGCCTCGACAAATTAATGCGTATCTACAAATCGGAAATCTATGGATCAATGCAACTGATGAACAATGGTGTAAAGTGGTCACACGAACGCAGCTATCATTGACAAAGGTAATAAGCCCTAATGCGGTGTTCACACGAGGCGAATATCGCCAGGACACCAAAATATCGCCAGCCAATTGAACCGTGTGAACAGATTGTCGATAAATCTGAAGCGATAAAAATGATTGAAAGCGATATCACCTCAAGTTGAACGCCTTTCAACTTTTGTTTCTGGTGGAACAATGCACACATGCGCAGATATGCGCGGCGTCCGTATGTTCTGTTTCTTGACAGATGACAGCACTGCTCCAAATTTATTTCTCCTTAGAATCCAATTCCGTAACTTCTACCTCGCCGTCCGCCATTTTTAAAACTAAGTCAAAATCAGCGCACCTGACAGATTGAATGTATGCCGGTGGGCTCGTGTGAACACATCACACGATCAATGGGCGACCGAGCGATATTGTTTTTATGCAAGCGAAATCGTCTGGCCTTATATCGCCTCGTGTGAACACCGCATAAGGGAATAAGGTGGTACCACCACATCAAGAATGACGCTAAACAACAATGCATTCTATCACTTCAACCTTTAAAGAGAAGAGAAGAACAGGGCATGGACAGAGCTGACCAAATTGAGAGAATGAAGACAGAATTTTACAATCCTACAATCATATTCGGCGTATAATTTTTTTTTTTTACGTTTTTTTAATACGTTTTTTTTATTCAAGTTTGTGTAGTTTGATTGTATTTTGTCATATCCTAAACAAATTCTGACAAAATAATATTCCAACTATTTTTCTAATCTGTGTTTTTTTTGCACAGTAGCCCTTGATATAAAACCCACCAAACGCCACTAACAGATAGATATTAATTAATTCTTCTGACCTATTAATTTTAAATCGTTAACTACAACTCATTAATTTTCTACTTATGACTTTTATGCAAATTAATTACACAATATACTCACACATTTTGCTAACTTAGTAACGCAGCTATAGGGAAATTTTTGTACAATAATTTTTTATCTTAAAATTATTCTATTGACTTTTTTGTCAATGTATGCGAATCTTTTAAACATGAATAAATGTATCAATAGTTTTTTATTGAATTTGACTGTCTCCTAGCTTTCATTACTTAGGCATACGTATAAATATTTTTAAATGGATTTTAGTAAACAGCAGCTTAAAAAAATGTAATCACGAGATCAAAAAAACTAAAATATAGATACTCCATAGGAAGTACTTAAGTGGGGCAATTTTATATCATTACACAGGTACGTACTTACCTACATATAAATGAATTTTTATTTGCAGACTGTTTTTGGGATAACATATTTCATTTTTTTTAGGTATATAAAATATTTACAAAAATTACGGCTAAATGTTCAACATATAGTTTGAACATCGAAACATATAAAATGGGCTTAATGTCAATAACCAAGTTAGAACCACAAATTTGATAATAATAATAAAGTGGTCATTTACTACTAGATTTAGGAGTCAAAATGGACCTCAGACTTTGATTAGTCCATTGAGATCAAGATATTATGTTGTGAGATGTGGTTTATACAAAATTATTCAGATTCAAAAATAAATTTCTAGGGAATATTTTCAAGAATTTATATTCTAAAAAAAAAACAAATCGAATAATATTTTTTTACAAATAAGCGTATCGTTTTATCTACATTATAAAAATAATAGTTGAAGAAATCAAAAAAATCTTACGCCTTCGTTAGCTGTTGAACTATCCATTTTATCTAGTTTTATCACATTTATATAAGAAATAAATAAACATCAATCTCTTTTAATCTCGAAGATATCAGTAACCGAGGCACGTATCACGTACGAAAAATCTTAAAAACACGATTCGAATAGCGGATCGCACTGCAATCCCGCGTCAACAATCAAGTGACACGAACGAAATGTCAAAAGATAAAGAAACGTCAGATTGGCTATGCTACACAAATAAACGAAATCGTATATTATATAGATAGATGCACTTGTATATAACCAGTCAATGCGTGATCTGTGATTTCGCGATTTTTCTTCTCCCAGTCAGAAGAAATAAGCGAAAAATACATTCGTTATACAGAAAGTTTTATGATAAATTGAGGTAATTATTAAATTTAAGTATTTTTTTAATGCTTAAAAACTCTAAAGAAATCAAATATAAGTAGGTACTTGGTAAGGGAAGATTTATCTGAGAATGACAGAATCTCGAAAAATCTAATACTAATAGAGTTTATTTCGCTTGAAAATGTGTCCAGCCAGAGTGATCTTGTAAGAAAAATAAAAATAAACTAATTTGAATATTTTGAGAAATAAAAACTACGACCATTATGAATTTTGAATCAAAACGTTTCGTTATAAAAAAACAGATATCGTTATAATATTATGGTTATGTGTTGATATTTTAAAAGGTAGGAAACAAAATATTTTTATACTGCACAATGAACAACCATCTTTTTATTAAAGAAAATAGAAACAAAAGTCAAATGAAAAGAACACTTCCAAATTCAAATCAAATTATACATATAAACAAGACAGTGTTGCCAATATTTAAATTTATTTAGATTGATTTCCCAACACTCCCCCGCAATCGAATATATGTGTATGTATGAAAAACACAAAAAAAAAAAAAAATTTAATCACTCATTCCAAGATTTTTTAAACACTTGTAATGTTTCTGTTTATTCACTCCTTTAGTAAGAAAATCAGCTGGCATTTCCTCCGTGCTCATGTAGGATAATTTTATCTTCCCATCCTCGACTTGTTCTCTAATGAAGTGGTACTTTATATCTACATGCTTGATTCTATTGTGGAAAACGGTATTCTCAGCTATTCTTATGGCGCTTTGATTATCATTATATAGATTTATTGAGCTCTCTTCTTTATTCAATATTTCAGCCAATAATCTCTGTAAGTAAATTGCTTCCTTGGATGTTTCCGATAAGGCCACATACTCTGATTCGGTAGATGAATGACATACGCTCTTCTGTTTTCTGCTCATCCATGAAATTGGGCTGTTTGCATATACAAAAGCATAACCAGTAAACGAATGTCTATCTATATTATTAGCATAATCTGCATCTGAATATCCTTCTAATGGTTTGTTAGTCTTCCTATAACACAGGGAATAATTAATAGTTCCTTTCAAGTATCGCAGTACTCTCTTGGCTATTTTCCAATGTACATCTGTATGGTTATTATTAAATTGTGATAAATAAGATGTAATATATGCAATATCTGGTCTACTTTTAACGGACAAATACATCAACATGCCAATCAATGACTGATACGGTACATTTGATAATTTTTGTCCCTGACTTTTCATTAAACTTATATCCACAGGCGTCGAGACTGGTTTACAATTTTCCATGCCAAATCTTTTTAATATTTCATATATGTAGTGCTTTTGATCAATTCTAATTTCATTTGTATTCTTATTCCTTGTAAAATTCAATCCAATAGCATGTTTAATTTCTCCCAAATCTTTAACTTGAAAATTTCTTTTTAATTCATATTTTAATCTTTCTTTCAACTCATTACTGTTGGTAAAAATGAGTATGTCATCGACATAAACTGTTACATAAATCACCTTATCTTGGACTCTTTTACTAAATAAACAGGGTTCATGTTTTGATTGAACATAATTTTCTTTACTAAAAAAATTTTTCATTGTTATGTTCCATACCCTTGAAGCTTGTTTTAAACCATAGATGGATTTCTTCAAAAAACAAACATCATTTCCATTTTTGAAATATTCTGGTTGCTCCATAAAAATGGTTTCACTCAGTGATCCATTTAAAAAGGCTGTTTCGACATCCAAGTGGTCAATGCTCATATTACAATTAGCTGCTAATGCAATCAACAATCTAATAGTGGAGTCTCTGACAACGGGTGAAAAAGTTTCATTATAATCAATACCATATGTCTGTGTAAAACCCTTTGCCACTAATCTTGCTTTGTATTTTAAAATGTCTCCTTTTGAATCTCTTTTTAATTTAAAAACCCACTTGCAAGGTATAACTTTTTGTTCATCCTTTCGTTCTACTAATTCCCAAGTATCATTTTTCATAAGGCACTTGTACTCTTCTTGCATGGCCTTAACCCAATTATCTCTGTCATTTCTAGATAAAGCCTCTTCTACAGTTAGAGGTTCACTCGATAATTTTGATTCTACTTTATAAAGTACATAATCATTATAGTTTTTATTCTTGCGCTCTCGTTTTGGATATTTGTGTTGCTGACTACTCGTAGATGGGTCGTCATGTCTAAATTCTGCTTCATTCAGGTTGGTATCTAGAGATGTAGATATATCAGGGTCAATTTCCTGATCTGATACGTCATCTTCTTCACCTGATTCACAGTCTTCTTCTGATTCATAATCTTTTGTGGATGAATCCTGTGAATCTACAACATCCTCATTACGGGTTGCATTATCATCATACAATTTTTCAAATCCAGTAGAAATGTTACGATCTCCAGAAACTTTTTCCTTTGAAGAATGATCATTTTTATTACTATCCTCCTTATTACTAGAGAGATTTTCTTCCACAAAAGTGACATCTCTTCCATGCACTATTTTTCTAGGATATATTATATCTCTAAATTTATATGCCTTTTTATTTTCACTGTATCCAACAAAAATATATTCTTTGGTCTTAGAATCCCACTTCTTACGTTCTTCTTTAGGAACATGTAGCAAAGCTCTACATCCAAATACTCTTAAATGTGAAAGATTTGGACGAATGCCTGTCCATTTTTCTTGTGGTGTCGTCTTATATAATGATCTATGAGGGGATCTGTTTTTAATATATACAGCAGTTCTTACTGCATCTTCCCAAAATGCTTGTGATAATTTAGCTCCGTGGAGCATAGATCTTGCCTTTTCTATTATACTCCGATTGGTCCTTTCCGCCAGACCATTCTGCTCAGGAGTCCTCGGTATACTTGTCTGGTGTTGTATACCCTCACATTTTAATAAATTCTCAAATTTATAGTTAACATATTCGGTGCCATTGTCTGTTCGGAGAATCTTGATTTTTCTATCCATTTGTTTCTCAACAAAAGCTTTAAATTCTATGAATTTATCCAATACCTCATCTTTTGATTTAATGAAGCAGGCAAAAATCATTCTTGAAAAGTCATCAATAAATAATAACATGTACTTGTTACCTTCAAAAGATTCAACGCTAAAAGGTCCACACAAGTCTGAGTGTATTAATTCTAATTTGTTTCTTGCTGCTTTATATGGTATATTTTTAAAAGGCTGTCTAGATTGTTTTCCAGCATGACATGCTGTACATATATCTTTATCTTCACCAGGTGTAAAATCCAAACCATCTGCCATACCATTTGATAGTAAGTTCATACCATATCGACATAGATGTCCAAGTCTACTATGCCACAATCTTTGCTTATTTATGTTATAGGCATTATACACCTTTTCACTATCATTCACACTGAATTTGTATAGCCCATTATGCAGGGGTGCTTTTAATATAACATTTCCTGTAACTTTTGTTTCGTTTGACATAATATGAGCTCCATCTTTATTAAATAATACTTTAAAACCTTTGGAAATACATTTAGACACTGATAAAATATTGGCGTTTACTTCTGGAACATACAGAACATCACTTATTGACTTTATCTCACTGTTAGACTTTGAAACAGGTACATCACCTTTTCCTGTACTAAATATTTTCTGGTTATTAGCCACTGTTATTTCTAGATTATCTGTTGATGTGAAATTCTTTAATAAACTTTTATTTGATGTCATATGAGCAGTCGCTCCAGAATCCACATACCATAAATCAGATATTTCATTATAAGTATTCGTATATAATGATGTTTCACCTTTTTTATTATTATTTTTCTTAAGAAGAGGACAATCTGGCCGTTTGTGCCCCTTACGTTGACAATTAAAACAGATTATTTCTTTTTTCTTGAATCTGTCATTCCTTTTATTGAATGTATTTGATGAGAACACTTTTTCATTATTGTTACTTTGATTTTCTCTGCCCATATCATTAATCAATTTATTTTTAATAATTTCTGTCGTGATTTTTACATCTGAACTTTCTAGAGCTAAAATCATGGGATCGTACCTTTCAGTCAGCCCACCAAGTATTATTGCGGCCAAATCTTCATCTGGAATAACTTTACCTATATCTGAAAGCTTTTGTGCTGTTGACATGATGGCTGTGAGATATTCTTCAATGCTTTTAAAATCCTTTAAATTAAAACGGTATAATTTCCTTTGTAGGTGTAGCTTCGAACCCATACCACTATCTTCATAGGCGCCTTTTAATTTGTCCCATGCTGCTTTTGCTTTTTTGCAATTGTGTATGTGTGGAATAGCGGATTGTCCTAATGTAAGACAAATCTTTGCTAGAGCTCTTTCATCTTTTCGATTTTTAGTAATTTCGTCAGTTTTATCACTTTCTGGATAACCATTTACTGCTTCCCACAAGTTACAATCTATCAAATATGCTTTCATGCGAAACTTCCATGTTGCATAATCTTCTTTTCCATTTAACACTTTTAATGTAAATCCACTTACTGGGTCCATGACCTGTTGATATTTTAAAAGGTAGGAAACAAAATATTTTTATACTGCACAATGAACAACCATCTTTTTATTAAAGAAAATAGAAACAAAAGTCAAATGAAAAGAACACTTCCAAATTCAAATCAAATTATACATATAAACAAGACAGTGTTGCCAATATTTAAATTTATTTAGATTGATTTCCCAACATTATGTTATAATAGTACCTATCTATAACGAAAAATAATAATACTTATTTAACGGTTTTCAAGGACAAGTAGGTATTTATGGGTCAGTGATAATAGAATGATGTTACATTATTTTTCTCTGATAATCGATTTGTTATCTACTGTAAAAATCGTTCTGTCGATAGTCGACCGATGTAACAGATTTAATGTTATATTAATAACTCGGTGTAATTTTTCAGCAGTATTAAAATAAGTAGGTACCTACCTATTTTCAAAATAGGTTTTTGATAGACAATGTAAGTTCCAAAATAAAGTTGTTAAATGTATTCTTTTAGTTTTAGGTAGAAGAAAAAATGCCACTTCCTACGACTAAGAAACTATAGGCAAAATCAATATTATGAGAAGTTTTTCAAACTGAAGTTACTTTGGGTCCTATTTTTAAAAGTGAGAGTCAAACTCTCTGATATATTATGTAGGTATTTAAAATTATCCTCTATTTATAAAAAATACTTAATCCTAAACCTTTCGATTGATTCAATGTCAATGATCTCCTCCCAAACCATGTCGAAATTCTTCAGGTCTGCTTTGAAGGATTAGAACCGGTATAAAGTTGCCTTGCCTCATGCAAGTAGGTATAAAATTATAGGTAGCCTTGATATTCATAATTATTCATACCGACAAATATTTTACCGATTTATGCTTTCCTCAGCATGAAAATTTCACACGTGATAATATCCTCCATTAATTTAGATTCTAATTTTAAACAAAAATAACAGTTATTTTTTAACAAGCAAAAATAGCAGCGATTTTGGAGAGCCTGTATGTTCTTGACCGCTATATAAATTAACATAATAATAATTATTATTTCGAGGTCACTGGAATAATGATAAACACCACGATTTTTTAATTGTTTTCACCGTTTTGATCTAATTAGTAACTACACATCTTTCATAAATCCTGCAATTCTCGTGAACGAGAAAATAAAATAGGAAGAAAATATCATCAAATTATCAAACAAGAGCAGAATGTGACTTATTAATCTGTGTTGAATGACTTGGGCCAAAATTATTACACAGAGCTTAAAATTAGCAACTACCTATGTATATTTACAGATAAATTATTTTCATATTTCAATGTTATCGTATAATATAGTGAGCATAGTTAAAAATAACAATAAAATAATTTACTATTTATTTTAATACATTTACCGGTAATATCAAAACTTTAATGATAATAAATATTTGCAAAAATCTTCGATTTCAAACAACCTAATATAAAAAGATAGTTAGTACCTACTTATAATAAATTTCTCAAGTGATATCGTCTAACTTGCGTCTAACCTACAAAATAATTCTTTAAAAAAATCCAATAAAACATGTAACTTTGGCTATTTAATAATTACTAATTAGTTACTTATATTATAGAAGTGTATAATAAATCAGGTTATCAGGCATGATAAATATACAAATAAAAACATTTTAAACCATTTTTAACTTACTAATGTCATTTTGGTGGAACGATTTAAAAGTTCTTCTTAAATTAAATATATCTTGAGGTGTATCTTTGATATAATTGTTACACAATATTAAACGTTTATTCACATATTCTTCTTATAGAAAATTTTCGTTACGTTAACTCACATATTGTACAAAAATATAACTAGAAATAATCTTGTAGAAACTGACGTTCGAGAATAGTACAAACCGATGTGAAAATATAGAAATCACTAACACATACAACAGGGCTTACTAATACAATGGCATACTATGTGAAAGACAAGGTCGTTCAGATCTGCTAGATTATAAATTTACAATCACAGAACACATATACTCTCTAACGAGAGTTTACAATATTGTGAACGGCAGAATATAGTACCCTAATCATAATTTTGATTAACCAAGATACTTTACTTAATGCATAATTATATATTTAAATCGACATTTGAACAAATACATATTAAATTGCCCGTCATTTTCCTACAAAAGTGGGGTGTAATAATAATAATATTGTTCCATATTTTTAAAAGTTTATTTCCCGCTAAAACAAGTAGGTAGTTAATACAACCAAAATCATTCGATTATGAATGAAACTGATACAATATATCGGTAATGTCATTTATCATTAATGTATTATCTTTTAACCCTAAAATTACAGCGTGGGGTCAAAAAATGCCAGCAAACAAATATCAATACTTACTTTAAAATGTATCTGTGCTCACTCAAAGTGAACACAATTACACTCTTTAACATCTTTCACACTAAGCAAAGGTTTGTGTCTTATACTCTTTATTCATTAAAATAATAAAACAATACTACAAGTCCTGTTAAGGCTTTTACAAGCTTTGTCAACAGGTTCTTTAAGTTGGGAATAGGTTGAAAAAATTGTATTATATTAAAAATAATTTTCAAAAACAGTTTATTAAAAAAAATCTTGTTAATATCGATTCGTAAATAATTTGATGAAGATACTATGGACTATTTTTTCGACCACAGTTTTCACATTCTTGAACATGAACAATGCTCTTTTTAGACTCCACAAGTTGTTTTCGGCTGTGAATTGTCGCTTTTTTTGCTTTTCCATTCTTATTCTCTTCGAAATGCATGCACGACCTCCATGGGTTCGAATCCCAGTGCCGACCAATACTAATTTCCATAAAAAATTGGTAAGTAGGTAGGTATATTATTATAGTATTGTATTTGTATATTGTTTTATCGTAAGTTATATACTGTATTCCGCTCCTTCGAAGCAGAGCTGAGGAATCTGGACATGGTGTGGGAGGAAGTCATAAACGTTACGCAAGATCGAGCGCAATGGAGAGCTCTTGTTGCCTCCCTATGCCACTATAAGTGGGGCCTTAAGGGAGTTTGGATTGGATTAGATTGGATATAGGATAGGTAATAGCTGCCTTCAATAATAATAACCTTCGGACATGGTGTGGGAGGAGGTCATAAACGTTGCGTAAGATCAAGCGCAATGGAGAGCTCTTGTTGCCTCCCAATGCCCCTAAGTGGAGCCTTAAGGGAGTTTGGATTGGATTGGATATAGGTAATAGCTGCCTTCAATAATAATAACCTTCGGTTTCGGACGTACCTACATATTTAGGGTCACTAAATTTTTTGATAGGTATCAAAAATTTCATAACCACTTTATGTACCTACCCTGTAAATTTCATTAAACTATCTTTATTGAATCATACCTAAAAACACTTTCAGAGCATACCTAAATTGCGGTGGCTAACGAAATGAAATTTCATACAAAATGTATGAGGAGAAAATTTCACAAATTAACGTTGGAATAATAGATATCTATTCCCTTAGGTACATTTTGTATGGAGAATCAACGATATTTTCCACCACTTAAGTCAGGTCAAAAAAATTATAACTCGAAAACTATAAAAAATTGCTTAGCATACTTACATTACACTGTGTCACATCGGTAGTGGATAACCGAAGCAAGGAGGTAAGAGGACCTCAATACCTATCGATTTAACCCCCATGTATGTTAAACGATATTGGGGGGTTCAAAATTTATTTACGTTTTTTGTGAATAAAATACATAACTGTGGCTAAAATGTTAAATTTACGATAATTTTCTGAGAATAGTTCGATATATAGTGGTCAATGTTATGTAATATCTTTGTAAGTCAGAACCCGATAGCTTTTGTTTAAAAAAAAATTCTTGAATTTTTTTCCAAGCTAAATTTTTCCATAAACTTTCATGGACATGGAAATAATCACGCAAAAAGTCAACAGCCAAAATATGGAATTTGTGGTGAAGACAAGAATATCGGCTCAAACTACCCCCCTTGTGAATGATAAGCCTAAAAAATTATATAAGTTTCTCTTTGTTTCATATTTATTTATCGTATGGTCATATAAATACATCACGTTTCATAAGTACATATCTACACATGGGCGCCCGCAGAAAAATTTCTAGGAGGGGGAGGGGATAAAACGAAGTGTTCTACACAGTAGCGTACCGTGAGTTTTCACCGCCCAGGGCGGAAACCAAACCTTTTGCCCCCCCCCCCATAAATTGAAAAAAGAAACAGATAGAAAAAAAGGAGCCTATATAATATTTTATTTCATTTTTCATACATAGGTACAGCACACAATAGGTATAGTAAAGGTATCAACTTAGTTTAAAAATTCAATTTTCGGGCAGAGTGGGACAGAGCCAACAGCCAACTTCTGACCCACAGATTTCTTTTTTCAGATTTACTGCATGTGAAATGTTATTTTTTTAAAGGCCTCCACCCGAAATGAAATTTGATTTTCTTTATTTTATGTATCTCGTCGTGTATAGTATAGCTCAAGCACATTTTGCCGCCCTTCCAATAGAGGCGCCCGGGCGGTCCGCCCCTCCGCCCCCCCCCCCCTCGGTACGCCACTGGATCTACATAATAATTCAGTTATGTACCTATGTATATTTATTTATTTGATTGTTTCTTTCTTTTTTTGTATATTGGAACATAAATCTAAAACCGTAGGTTCTGCGTTGGATTTTAATCGTCGTGGAGCCTTGCAGGTGTATTTATGGTAATAATAGAATCAATTTTTTACAATTTCTCAAATATATTATTTAATGTAATTAATAAATTACTAAAATTATAAAATCTCCGTAAACACATCAGATGGCCATCTTTTGAAAACAAAATTACTCATGTAAATGTTGAATAGAACCAGAGTTTGACTGAATAAAAACGTATTTAAAAGATTTAAGATTGATTTGAAATAAAAATAAATGTAATTCAAACCATACAAAACACATTTTATAAACATTAAAATGAAAGTACATTTTCGCATTTACGTTTCGATTGACATTTGAGGTCGGTAAAACAGCTGCCGTTATCATTAGACAATCACATAAAATTTGTACCATTCCACACATAGGGTGTAGGGAATGTAGTTAAGACTCAAACCATAGTGAGAGTAAAATGTCAGTTATAGAGGTCTGTTAAGCAATGAGAAGCTAGACTAGAACCTGTTTAATTACCTACCGATCAAGCCTGACAATCGGAATTAAAAACGTAAAGCAAGACGGGTATTAGCTAGTTTAAAATAAAAGAAATAACATATACGGAAAGAATCATAAAGGCGTTTGCCCCCCCCCCCCCCCCCCCATTGCACCAACCTGTGGGCGCCAATGTACCTACATAAATTTTTTTAAATGAATTCTTGCTCACTCGAAGTGAACACAAATACACTTTTGACATCTTTCACACTAAGTATATGATTTGTCGTGAAAGCGGAAATGGTCGACACGGCCGGGATTCGAACCCACGGCCTCCGCACAAAACAGTGCGAAAGCCGGCGGCGTCGTAACCGCTAGTCTACCGAGTATAGACATGCTGTGTTGTAAAAATCATCTACATTACTGACAAGATTTGTTTTATTTCCAACATTACCTTGACTGCCCTTCATATTTTTATAGTCAAAATATTTTCATGTCCATTTCCACTATAAAAATGTTAAAAATTGGAACTACGTGGGTGAGGTCTTCAGGAACCAGTGAAGAGGAAGAAATTTTACCTAATGGGATGTTTTTCTTCCTTTCTGTGCCGCTAGAGGCGCCCTAGCTAATCCGGTCTATTGTCAAATTCAGTGTTGCCAAAGGGGGCGATTTACTGCCGTTTGGGCTATTTGGAACTTACTTGCTTACTTACCCTTTTAGCGAGTTTTCACCTTTCCGGATACTAAATGACCTTTTTTTAGTGAACTCCCACCTCTCTTCGGATACTAAAATTTTCGGAATGACCGCATACCAAATATTCAGTTGGGCTTCTTTGCGTTTGAAAAACAGCGTTGGCAACACTGGTTAAATTAACGTTTATAACCTCAACGGTCCGTTTTGTCTTTCGTAAATATTTTTTTATATTTATACTTTGTGTTAGTGAAAATGAAAAAAAAAACAATTTATCATTCTAGTTTATTTCAAATTAAACAACTTATGTATTATTATAATAAGATATCAATACGTTTAGAATAATCATTTTACATTTTTTTTTACATACTATTACAAATAAAATTGTTTAAATCTTATTTTATTTTTTATATATCTACCTACTTAAATACAACCTAACATACCGTAACAGAATACAAGAATATGTATAGAACAGCAGCACTGGGATTTTTTTCTCAAAGAACGGGACTGAAAATTCACCCTTGAAGACAAATACATACCTAGTGATTTTGTTTGTATGTAGTGTAAAAGGACACACTATGGTTTACCTCCTAGAAAAAGCCACTTTTGCAATCATCAATAATTAAAACGTAAAATTGTTGAATTGAGTATAATATGTCATAATTTGACAATAGACCTGATTAGAAGTTCTGCCACCAGCACCATGTTCCGATTTAAAACACAGTGCAAATAGCCCACATGGTACTGCGTGTCTGTTCCGAGTTAGAAAACGCGGGATATCGTACGATAGCGTGCCATTTGGTGCAATCTATTTCGGAACGGCTTTGTGCAATCTGTCAAAACTCGCAATGGCGGTAAACGTTGTGTTTGATTTTGGAATGGAAGACAGCGATTTTAGTGACTTTTTTTCGTCTTCGTCATCATCATCTTCGTCGTCTTCAAGTGAAGATGATTTCGAAGATGTTTTGGACATTGCGAGGACAAGGAAAAGACGCAAACCTCTTACAAGGGTCAAATATTACATGGAGAAGACAGTTCCCGGGTATACGGCTGAACAATTTAAGGCTCATTTTCGGTAAATACTACTTTCAATTTATATTTTATTTTAATTTCGTAAAATAATGCACACATAACAGTTTATTTGTCACTGTTCCGCAAGGTATTGCTAGCCTAACCTCAAAAATAATGAAACACGATTAAATTATAGTGCCCCATTTTTGAACAGTGTTTAATACCTATTCTAATATCTTACCATCCAATGATTGTAGACTGTATCCATCAACAATGCCTGAGATTCCGCCTCCTTCACCAACCCATATAAATCCAAAACGAAAAAAAATTAATGAAGAATTGAAAGACCTCCTCGAGAAAAGATTTAAGGAGGCGCAAGAGGAGAAAAATCTGAGATATGAAAAAAGGGAGCAAAGAAGGAAGGAAAAGGAAGAAAAAAAAGAAGAACGTTTCCTCATGTTACTTGAACTGAGACGACAGCAACATGAGGAAAAAATGAAGCTAATGGAAGCGCTATTAAAGAAAAATTGGAAGCTTTTTATTTTTTTCAGTTTTTTATTGTTTAACAGACTAAAATGTTGTTGAAGGAAGGCAGACATTTTTTATAATACTTGTTATTTTGTATTATTATTAGAACAAATAATAGATCTCAATTTTATATTTTTTATTAATTTGTGTTTAACAGACTAAAATGGTTCATCACGTCAGTCAATTAAAAGAATTTTACCAAAGTTACGTAGTTTATATAATAGTACGAATACTGAACATTAATAAATCGTAGAGTATTTGTTATTTTGTATTATTTAGCAAGATTGGATAATGTGAGCTTTATTGCACCAGTCAGATTATTGAATATTTACCATTAGTGATGGATCCTACCAATAGAATATTATTTTATTTTTTGTTGTAGAAAGGCAGACTTTTTTATAATAATTGTTATTTTGTATTATTATTAGAACAAATAATAGATCTCAATTTTATATTTTTTTATTAATTTGTGTTTAACAGACTAAAATGGTTCATCACTTCAGTCAATTAAAAGAATTTTACCAAAGTTACGTAGTTTTTATAATAGTACGAATACTGAACATTAATAAATCGTAGAGTATTTGTTATTTTGTATTATTTAGCAAGATTGGATAATGTGAGTTTATTGCACCAGTCAGATTATTGAATATTTAACATTAGTGATGGATCATACCAATAGAATATTATTTTATTTTTTGTTGTAGAAAGGCAGACTTTTTTATAATAATTGTTATTTTGTATTATTATTAGAACAAATAATAGATCTCAATTTTATATTTTTTTATTAATTTGTGTTTAACAGACTAATATGGTTCGTCACGTCAGTCAATTAAAAGAATTTTACCAAAGTTACGTAGTTTTTATAATAGTACGAATACTGAACATTAATAAATCGTAGAGTATTTGTTATTTTGTATTATTTAGCAAGATTGGATAATGTGAGCTTTATTGCACCAGTCAGATTATTGAATATTTACCATTAGTGATGGATCCTACCAATAGAATATTATTTTATTTTTTGTTGTAGAAAGGCCGACTTTTTTATAATAATTGTTATTTTGTATTATTATTAGAACAAATAATAGATCTCAATTTTATATTTTTTTATTAATTTGTATTTAACAGACTAATATGGTTCGTCACGTCAGTCAATTAAAAGAATTTTACCAAAGTTACGTAGTTTTTATAATAGTACGAATACTGAACATTAATAAATCGTAGAGTATTTGTTATTTTGTATTATTTAGCAAGATTGGATAATGTGAGCTTTATTGCACCAGTCAGATTATTGAATATTTACCATTAGTGATGGATCCTACCAATAGAATATTATTTTATTTTTTGTTGTAGAAAGGCAGACTTTTTTATAATAATTGTTATTTTGTATTATTATTAGAACAAATAATAGATCTCAATTTTATATTTTTTTATTAATTTGTGTTTAACAGACTAAATTGGTTCATCACGTCAGTCAATTAAAAGAATTTTACCAAAGTTACGTAGTTTTTATAATAGTACGAATACTGAACATTAATAAATCGTGGAGTATTTGTTATTTTGTATTATTTAGCAAGATTGGATAATGTGAGCTTTATTGCACCAGTCAGATTATTGAATATTTATCATTAGTGATGGATCCTACCAATAGAATATTATTTTTTGTTGTAGAAAGGCAGACTTTTTTATAATAATTGTTATGTTGTATTATTATTAGAACAAATAATAGATCTCAATTTTATATTTTTTTATTAATTTGTGTTTAACAGACTAAAATGGTTCATGACGTCAGTCAATTAAAAGAATTTTACCAAAGTTACATAGTTTTTATAATAGTACGAATACTGAACATTAATAAATCGTAGAGTATTTGTCATTTTGTATTATTTAGCAAGATTGGGTAATGTGAGCTTTATTGCACCAGTCAGATTATTGAATATTTACCATTGGTGATGGATCCTACCAATAGAATATTATTTTATTTTTTGTTGTAGGAAGGCAGATTTTTTTTATAATAATAATTGTTATTTTGTATTATTTCAAAACATTTATTCATTATATCACAATATATCATATGAAGCATACATTCTATAATAATTAATAAAGAGAAATATCAATTTGTACACATCTTTTTAATTTGTCCTTAAAGGCAAAGAACGAAGAATTGCTTCACGCTTTGAGTTGCCTTCTGACCTCATATCACTAGTCAAAAAACTACGTTGACATGCTCTTATCGTCTGAGTGCAGGGATATATATCATTTTTGATGATGCATATGTTATGCAACACACACGTTGCTAAAATAAATTCAGGAATTTTCTCAACTTTTACCATTGGTAGGCAGTCCCTGATTCTGCGCCAACGGGCTTTCCACACCCCAATGGCCCTTTCAATGGAAATCCTACCAGACGATAGGCAAAAGTTGAAATTTTTTTGGCGTCTACTTAGGTGCCCATTGTCCCTAAATGGCACCATAATATTGGGGTGGATACCATACGCTGCATCCCCAACCAAATGGGATCCTTCAGGGAAATAGTCAGAGTCTCCCAAATAGCCGTGAACAGGTGAGGTTCGAAACACTCGTGCATCGTGGACGCTTCCTGTGTTTCCAGCAAATGCACTAGTGAACAGGAGATCATGAGTGCACACCACCTGAAAATTCAATTACAATAATATAATTTAGGGTTAGGACTTTGATACAATTCATACACGTATTCCTTAGATAACATAATATACCAATTTTTAAACTTGAATCACCTGTACTTGTATGGAAGCATAGCCTTTGCGATTAATATAAGAGTTCCCATCCTCCGAGGGTTTTTCTATTTTTATGTGGGTGCCATCGATGGCTCCTATCACCTTTGGAAAGGCACTGAATCGTTCAAATTTTTCCATCACTTTGATGGCTTCTTCCCCTTTCGGCCACTTGATCACTTGTGGTGCCAAACAATATAATGCGTGTGTGACTCTACGCACAGCCCTTAAAGCCGTCGCCCTCCCAACGTCAAACTTATCGCAAATTGATCTGAAAATAAGATTTTTTTAAACATAGATGCAAACATCCAACCCACAAAAAATAACAGTATTACAAGTAGGGTATATGGTTGCCTAAATGGGAAGTTTTCTGGGGAGCTTCCGACAATACACACTAGTGGCAGAACTTCTAATCAGGTCTATTGTCAAATTCAGTGCTGCCAACGTAGATATGTTTTTTTCAGTGATGCCAACGTTGGGAAGTTTGTTTTCCATTGTGTTGCTAAGAAGTTGTTGATTGAGTTGCTAAGAAGTTGTTGATTTTTTTGCGCATAAATTTGAGAATAAATCTCAGGGGTGCTGTTCTGTATTTTTTAATTTGTATTTAGGTAGGTATATAAAAAAAGATGAACAATTTTATTTGTAATAGTATGTAAAAAATGTACAATGATTACTCTAAACCTATTGTAAGTTATCATGTATAATAATATATAAGTTGTTTAATTTGAAATAAACTAGAATGATATTTTAGAGGTTAGATTGTGAGCGACCATAAGAAGAAGAAGAAGTAAATCGCCCCCGTTGGCAACACTGAATTTGACAATAGACCGGATTAGCAAGGGCGCCTCTAGCGGCACAAAAAGGAAAAAAACATCCCATTGCTTGTAGCGCTCCCACGAATCTCAGCACTTAGGGGGCGTTCAAGTATTACGTAACGCAATTTTTGAAGATTTTTTACCCCCCCTCCCCCCCATGTAACGCGCCGTAACGTTTTTCTGTACCCCCCCCCCTCCCCCCCCCTAAATGTTACGTAACACTCTGGGAGTGACTATTTTTTACTGAACTCTCGTATAATACTATTTATTATGTTCCATACATTTTTCATTATTTTTTCTTTTGATGTTTTTCAAATTTCATTGGTATTTTTTTGACATAGATGCGTTGGAAAGTCAGCATGAGAGCCTTTATAGGCCAAGAACAGTTGATTATGTAAATCCCCCGCTTTTGTGGACATTATAGTACCTATCTACAAACTCACTTTAACAACGCTCACTACAAGCAATTTGTGTTTATGCGTACTGCGTGTTTAAAGCACTAACGAATACTAACAAATAAAATAAAAATGACGTAAGTATAATACAGTCGAGGGATTCCCCGTAAAAAATAAAAGAAAAGGTTTGCTAACTTAGGAGAGCGAAATGAAAATTTCGACATACAATGCAGTCGAGGGACTCCCCGTAAAACGTAATAGAAAAAGGCTGCTTTTTACGCAGAGCAATAAAATAACATACAGTAGAATTGAGGGACTCCCCGCATTACATAAACGAAAAATCGAGGGCTTCCCGTAAAACATTGTCCAAAAGGGTTGCTAACTTCGGAGAACAAAAAATGATGTACATTACAATCGAGGGACTTCCCGTAAAACATAAACGAAAAGGGTGTCCAACTTGGAAGATTTATTTCACAATTTTTTTTTATTTAAGAAAAAAAAACGTTACGTGACGCATTGTTCGAACCCCCCCTCCCCCCCTTGTAACACACAGTAACGTTTTGCAAGACCCCCCTCCCCCCCAAATTGCGTTACGTAATACTTGAACGCCCCCTTATTTACCTCACAACGAAAGCTACACTTCTAGTGAGGTGTGCTGAAAACTATCTCAGTTTATTTGTGCAAACCCAAATAGTTTTTTTTAAAACTCTTGAATACCAATTTGTCAAGATAAACTATAAATCGCACATACCTATAACTATCTGGAGTCGCCATTACCCAAATAGCCAGTAGAAGCTGTTTTTCAGCAGGTATTGGTTTTCTTCCACGAAAATAGTTTGTGCTGGATATGTTTGGCCCATTCATACTTAGCACATACTCGAACGTGCTAGGATACATCCTGAAATATTATAAAATGACATACTTAAGACCTATATTTATAATATGACATTTCGCCATACCCTAGAAAAAACTATTACAAATATGGCTTGGGCACAGAGTATAGAATATAAGTATATATTATTAATAAATAAATACTTATAACTTATACAGTCTACAATCATTGGATGGTAAGATATTAGAATAGGTATTAAACACTGTTCAAAAATGGGGCACTATAATTTAATCGTGTTTCATTATTTTTGAGGTTAGGCTAGCAATACCTTGCGGAACAGTGACAAATAAACTGTTATGTGTGCATTATTTTACGAAATTAAAATAAAATATAAATTGAAAGTAGTATTTACCGAAAATGAGCCTTAAATTGTTCAGCCGTATACCCGGGAACTGTCTTCTCCATGTAATATTTGACCCTTGTAAGAGGTTTGCGTCTTTTCCTTGTCCTCGCAATGTCCAAAATATCTTCGAAATCATCTTCACTTGAAGACGACGAAGATGATGATGACGAAGACGAAAAAAAGTCACTAAAATCGCTGTCTTCCATTCCAAAATCAAACACAACGTTTACCGCCATTGCGAGTTTTGACAGATTGCCCAAAGCCGTTCCGAAATAGATTGCACTAAATGGCACGCTATTGTACGATATCCCGCGTTTTCTAACTCGGAACAGCAGCCCGATTCACGGAAAAGTTTAAGTCTAAGTTCACGGAAAAGTTTGAATCGAACTTCGTTCGAACTTCGAACTAAACTTAGACTTAAACTTTTCCGTGAATCGGGCTGCAGACACGCAGTACCATGTGCGCTATTTGCACTGTGTTTTAAATCGGAACATGGTGCTAGTGTGTTTGTCGGAAGCTCCCCAGAAAACTTCCCATTGTTATATTTTTTTAATGCTGGTATCGCAATCATATGGTAACATTACTTTGTCTGTGGTTGTTTTCATCAGTTTTCATTCCGTTTGTCAAAATGGGAGTATGGTTGTTGTTGCGTTAATTAATGCTACTAGGCATTATTTTTTCGACTTTACAATTCGTTTTTTCGTATAAAAATTGCAGTCGTTCCTTTTAAAATGGTGTCGCGTATTATTTAGTGATGTAAAAATACTTTTTAGTGATTTTGTCCTAATGTCCCATTTCTGTAATTCTGACCTTGGTTTATCAGCTGTCATATTAGTACAGCGGTAATTTCGAACAATTTAATTTTACTCTAATTTATTAAAATGTAAGGAGACAAATTTACATTTTTCATAAATAAATCATGCGTTCGTTGGAAGGGAACATTGTTCGTGAAAAGAAAAACTCGAACAATGGCTCTCACTACCTTTCATTACATCCAGGCACTTCACAGGTACGTCTGCTCACTGTATTTTCATATCATTTTGTTTTATCAATTAGTATTCATAACATTGAGAAGTATAAAATAAACGAAAAATCATTGTCAATTGTACAAATTAATCAAGTACATCATTATAGTGGAAGTTAAGAATTCTTATAAAAATATTTGCTGTTCTCATCCATAATGTTTATTTTGCAGGATTTAGGTGCAGGTGCGAATACCTTGCATCAGAATTTATTTTCAACAAGTTCATGCAGGTTTGTGAATTTTATCATTTTTATGTTTACTAAGTGGCTGGTCTAGCAGTTAAGATGCTGACTTTCGTACTGGAGGTAATTTTGTTTGATCCCAGAGGCCAACCATATTCTTCTTTCATGACACAAGCTTTAAGTAGCTGAAGGAGTCAAAGAGTGTATTTGTGTTCACTTCGATAGAGTACATATTATTAAAAAAAAAAAAAAATTTTTTTTGCATTAAATGGGCAAGAGTGACTGCCCAGAAAAGGGAATTTTTTGATCTGTTAGATTGGGGAACATTGGTCTGCAACAAATTTCAGCTTTTTTAAGACTATCTTTACTACAGTCTGTTTTAGTGTCCTCTTCTGGCTTATGTACCCCCTTGCGATAGAGATTGATTTGTGGATCTCTAATAATATATTGTAAGAATTATTGCTATATTTCACGCCCTAAAAAAATAATCTTTTTTCTTCACCAATGATTAATTTGGCAATCCTCCGCGATAACGTATCCATAATGTTCGTAATGTATCCATAATATCGCTATAATATGCATCGCACCAACACCTGATTGAGGGCTGTTGGGTTCTATTCCCTGCCGTCCTCAGTGTCTCGAATATTTGTTTTATTTTAAAAAATGATTTTTGGAGGCACTTTCCGAAAAATTTAATACTGAGTGAGATTTACAATTTTTTTTTCCAAATCGACAAAATTAGTACAGGAGGAATTCGAACCTGAGATCTCTCAATCAGGTGTCTGTGCGATGCATATTATAGCAATATTACGTATATATTACCAAATTTAAAAAAAATATATATTAGGGATACATTTGGGATGCTATCACGGAGGATCGCCATTAATTCAATAATGATAACAGAAAGTTAGTTATTTTGATTTGTTCCACATTGAGTTAATATTAGATCAATCTTATAGATCAGAAAGTGTCGAGGGTTCAAGTCAACTATGCCCGGATTCTTGGGGAGCTCATCTCCTTGTAAACGCTGAGAGCACCGATGGGGGGAATGTGGAAGGGGAAGAAAATATTGGAGGAAGAGAGCAACTCACTGAAGAAGACAGACAGCTTGCGGCCGCCTTAGTGGCCGTACAGTTTGTGCCACAAAATGGTCGCCATTCTCTTATGCATGATTTTGGGCACATTGCTAAGGTACAGTCTTTGATAACAATATGGGTAATTCCTTTGTTGTGGCATGAGAATTTGAATAGAAATTTTTTAAATGAAAATTGGTTTTAGGTTGTTTCCGAAGGTAGAGTTGTTGAGTCGAGCAGTATTTTGGACAATTCAATAAGAATATATCAAGAGCATGCAGAGTTGAGGGACACTGCCGATCTGGTTCCCACTCTGCTACCTCCTCTACCACCACTCAAAAGAGTTCAAGACATTGTCTGGTATCAAGTCAAAAACAGTATCCAGTTTCAACAGTCCAAGGTAACTCTTACACATTTCTTTATTTTATTTCCCAAATTGAAATTTTTACAATAAAGTATGCAAAAAATATCTTATACTATTAAAAAAAAAAACAGTCCATAGACAACAATATCCATAAATTAACACTAGTTAAACATTCATCTTTCTCAAAATATGCTCTAGAACCCTCTCTCTCTCTCTCTGACCAGTTACTATGAATTTGATAGCTCCTTGAGGTTGAGGACTCCAGGGTTCAAAGAGTCGGAGATATCCGCCATTATTTGATTATACTCACTGGGTGCGAACATCGTCTTTAGAGTTCACGCCTGGAGCCGACTCACCTGTTATTTTACATTTTATTTATAAATTGTTGTGAATGATCCAAAGAGGTTTTTACCTACCTTCCCCTCATTGGAGTTTCTGTTCAAAAGAACAGTTACTTTGATGAGAAATTTGACTGAACTTTCGTTCTTCACAAGTCATATTTACTTATGATTTGTTGACTCCAATTACGTTACACAGCTATCAAAATTTTTAAACAAAGGTTTATCTTTTAGAATATCAGTAATACACTGAATCAACTACCTAATGAAGAGTGCGAGTTGGACCTGAATGCGCAGCCTTCAGTGGGTCAGAATAAGCAACAGCAAAACAGAAAAAGTTTGCCACACAAAAAGAGGATTTCAAGAAAACTGAAAAAGAATATCCCTCATAGTAACAGTTTGGCAAACAGTCAGCAAGTTGGCGATGATATACAGCAGGCTGTAGAGATCATGCACGAGAATGTCAGTGGTCAGGTCATATCTGTACAGGATGATTCTCTTTCAAACAATCAAATTGTAGAAAGCACAAGCCACACGGTAAGATTTTTTACTTGTATTTTTAAAAACGTATTCAATTTATCAATTATTATAAAAATCAAATCTCTGGATAAGCAGTCTAAACTCAAATATGTTCCACTTTTGCTTCCCGACGTTATGAATTGATAATGTCAAGATTTCCATTAGGTATCTCTTTTGAATGAATCTTGGCTGTTTGCTGTGAATCGTTTTTTTTTGCTTTGAATGTATGGCACAATATCACACTGTGTACATATATAGGTTCATAGATAGATGGATTATTATTATTATTGATTGATTGATTGATTGTAGGAGCATGCCGTGTTTATTTGTCAGCTGTGCGGAGACTACTATGGAGAGGATCAGTTACAGTTTTTCCATCACTTGAAGCAGCACTACGAACCCAACACTCAGACAATGCAGATCATGCAAAGTACCATTTCCAATAATGGGCAAATCAATATGGACAAGGTTAGAAATTTTAATTGAAAGAATTTACAAGTTTTTATGGTTAACAGTGAATTCAGGACAATGAGAAGGCCGACGAACTTTCCAGGGCAGGCGCTGAGAGGAATTTCTATGGACCTGAGTCATTTTACGCCATTCCTCAAAGCACCATTTGCAAAACTTTAGCGGGTATATCCCTTTCAATCCTGAAGATTTTTTTTTATTTCTTTTACTTATTTGTATCAATACAGACTAAAAGTGTAATGTACATCATGGGAAAAATACAAAAAAAAATGTTTTTCTTCTTCTAATATTTTAGGCACCCACACGATCGTGCTGGTCAGGATTAATTTGTGACAAATTTTGCTGTTCATGTTCTTTGTCTGCAAATACCATTTCCTTCCAAAATATTATTCTTGAAGTTGAAGGTGTTACCATTTCTGGTTCCAATCAAGGGCGGATCCAGGAGGGGTCACGGGGGTCACGACCCCCCCCTGGGCTGGGTCCAGGCCCTATATTTTTGTCTACAGTACCTACTTACATTTATTAATAAAATACCTACTTTTCTATTATGATTCTAACAAAATTATAATTTATTGTGGGTCATGACCCCCCTGGGTTGGATCCAGGTAATTTTTTTAAAGGAAAAGTGAAATTTTGCTATTTATGTTCTTTGCCTGCAAATACCATTTCCTTCCAAAATATTCTTCTTGAAGTTGATGGTGTTACAATTTCAGGTTCCAATCAAGGGCGGATCCAGGAGGGGGGGTCATGACCCCTCCCCTGGGCTGGGTCCAGGCCCTATATTTTTGTCTATTTTTAACTACAGTAGGTACTTACATTTATTAATAAAATACCTACTTTTCTATTATGATCATAACAAAATTATAATTTCTTGTGGGTCATGACCCCCCCTGGGTTGGGTCCAGGCCATTTTTTTTAAAGAAAAGTGAAGTTTCTAGATACCAAATTTTGGAAATGACCTTTTTTTAGGAAAAGTTTAGTTACCAGATACCAAATTTTGGAAATGATCTTTTTTTACTATGTGACTCCCCCCTGGCGCCAAAGCTGTATCCGCTCTTGGTTCCAATGTCGGCTGCCCAGTTACCTCAGTGTTGGAATCTATAATAGTGGCTTCAACAGAGTCTTTTCCTAACTCTACTTCAGATTCTGGCACTTGGCTGGAGCTGATACTGGATGTGTTTTTCAACAAAATCTCTTCTTCAACATCATCATCACTTGACCAACCTTCAATTTCCGACTCATTACCATCTCCAATCCACTTCAAAATTGTGTCATCGAAATCAAAATGTCCCAACGTGGTTCCTAATACAAAATAATGCATTCAAAATGAAATATGTAAACAATATTAATGCTCAATGTATTGAAATATTACATTTTGTCTTAGACTCCTCCAGGCAATACAACGGTTCAAGTGTGAACTGGCCAGCACGTGCGTGCGGGTACAAACATTGGCGTATAAATTTATTGTAAAAATATTATATTCAAAATAAGAATAGTACAAGCCATTAATATTGTCTTATTCATCTAAATAACGTAAAAATGAATTAAAAAAGTAAAAAAAACATAAAATAATATGTACTAACGTTCAGCCATTGTCAAAACACTGAACGTCGATCTTTCGAGAAACACAACTGACCGCTCTAGCGAACGAAGCACAAAATAATATTTTTACGCGGCAAACCCGACCGCGCACGATCGTTTAAGGCCGGCAGGCGCACAAAAATACAACAGATACCTGAGAAATAGTGTTTTAAACCGACCCGCACGATCGTGTTCACCAGTTTCGAAAGGGATATGTTATAAACTCTCAGCAAGACTCTGGAATGAAACCTAGGGTCAAAAACACTCCCAAGACACTAGTAAATGCCTATAATACTAAATCTGCAAGGACCTTAGTGTCCTTAAACAGAAAAAAAAAACCTTTGCATCATCACTAGATGCCTAATATGGCAGGCTTAACAACCATGTGTACCATTGGGATCCTGGACTGAAATGTGCAGGATGTGTGGAGAATTACTAGAGACCCCCCATGCACCTCCTTAGGGAGTGCCTACCAATGATGCAAAATAGACAGGAAAACCTGTACAAATTTCTAATGACACACACCTAGCTCATCATTTTTATACATAAGATTTTGTTTTTTATCTTGTTTAGGGGTTAGGTGTAGCCAATTGGTATTTGCATCTCGACCCTTGGAATCTTTTATACCTTCTCCCTCCTTAATCCATGATGAACTTCAGGTAGCTTATTGTGTTTCCCCTTGGGATTGAGGAATATTCTTCTGGTCTTGGGTACCCATTGCCCAGCATTCTGTGTCTCTTATTAGTGAGAGTGTCGCAGTTACATAGTAAGATGTTCCAGAGACTCTTCACTCTCACGGCAAAATCTGCACTTGGTTTCCTCCACAATCCCATTTTTAAGTAGTATCCTGTTGACACCGTAGTGTACTGTGAGTATTCTGATTGTTGATCTGATATGTCCTTTGCCAAAGTTCCACGTTTTATGGATTTGGTCTTCATTGTCATCTGTTATGAGTTTTTTCGAGTGTCTCAGTCCTGGTAAGGACCTCCACTCTTCTGAGAATTTATTATTCGCATGACTTTTAATTGCATTTATGATCGACACATACGGTAGTCTCAGGACAGGTTCTGGTCCCGTAAATGGTGTTTCTGATCCTTTCCTTGCTAGTTCATCAGCTTTTTCGTTGCCCTCAACCCCATGTGCTTAGGGACACACATCAACCTGACCTTGTTCCAGCGACCCAACGTTTAAACATAAGATAATATGAATGGTATGTTTTTTCAGATTGATGATAGTATAGTTGTGGAAGGTAATCAGTTACCGGAATCTTTAGTGGAACTCTCCTTAGAAGGAAGCGTTAACGAGAAACAGCCGTTATTTAACACGGGCCATCATAAACTTCCTAACTACATGAGCGTGGATAAGGCAATATTTGGTACAAACGACAAGGACTCCATATTCCAAACTGACGATAAAGTCATCTACGAGCAATCTCAGAAGCAACACAACTACACCAGTGTAGAGAAGCTCTACTCCTGTCACCATTGCAACAGATCCTTCAAGAGGCAGAGACAGTTTGAAATGCATCTTAGGGAAGTCCATTCCAAGGTATGCTTGTGTAAGGGGGTGGTAACTAACAATTGTATAGTGGAAATAAAATACGCACTAAACGCCAAAAACTTCATTTTGAGATAATCTAATAAAACTGATTTTTCCCCCATACAGACGTAGTACTATGCAGATTTTTGGATCTGTTTTTTTACGCCTTTAGATCATCGATATGGACTTAGTGCAATATTTAGGCTATTGATAATGGTTCATAGAACATTTCCTCATACTCAACTCATTTTTTTCATTTTTGGCGTTTAGTGCGTATTTTATTTCCACTATACAATTGAATATGTCAATTCCATAATCAAAAAAGCCCAATTTAGAATTAAAAGAAACAAGATGAGTTCAAATTATAGCTAATATAGAAATAAATAAGGCTCTTTGCAGATGTTTTTCTAATTGCTGTCAGTGCGTCCCATTATGGAACTATTGTGACTTGCCTTGCATTTAGAGTTCTTTCGCTTCGAAATATTCATTTGCCTTTTGACATAGGCACTTGATGAGCGCTTTTTACTAGAGTAATCATTAGCAACATATTTGTGGATGGTTTCTAAAATACTTGTTTTTAATATTCCTTTTTTTGCTATAAAATACCCTTTTTTATTAAACGACATGGAAAAATTGCATATTACTTGTTTTAGTATTTTTTAAATACTAAAATAAGTCATTGCCTCTTTCACGACACAAGCTTTAAGTAGTTTACTGTGAAAGAGTCAAGGAGTGTATTTGTGTTCACTTTGAGTGAGCACAGATTCATTTAAAAAAAAAAAACATAGTATTTTAAATCGCAGCAAAGTGTCAAATAAATAAACACTATTTTTTTTAAATAAATCTATGCTCACTCAAAGTGAACACAAATACACTCTTTGACTCTTTCAAAGTAAACTACTAAAAGCTTATGTTGTGAAAGAGGAAGATGGTCAACACCTGGGATCAAACCCACAACCTCCAGTATGAAAGTTGGCACCTGAACCACTAGGCTACAAACCGTTTCATTTGTTGATTAGATTATGTACAAGTTGGTATAGTTATGTAAATTTTGTGAGTACTCAAGATCAGTGGTTCTCAAACTTTTAATATTGCGTACCACACGACATTATAAATCAGTAGTATACCACTGACAAACAAATCGTGTCAGAGCGCGAAATTTAAAAATAGTTTATTTAATTATTTATTGTGTATGTTCTATGGCTATGGCTGCTTGCGTACCACCTTAATAATTGTCGCGTACTACTAATGGTACGCGTACCATAGTTAGGGAATCACTGCTCTAGATGTTAAATTTTAGAACTGGAAGTTATGGGTTCGATTTTACTATTGAAAATTGTATTTGAGAAGGATATAATACCTCGGATTGGAAGGAACCATATTATCTATGGAAATAATTAATTGACTGTCATTATCTATGGAAATAATTGATTGACTGTCAAATGTATTTTGTTTTCAGATTGATGAGATAAGTGAATTTAGTGAACCGGAAGATTTGATGGAGGGAATCCACGTTGTTGTTGGAGCAGAAAATGAAGAGTATTTAGAAGACGATTTGTCAAACGAAAATTCTAATACTGTTCTAATTCAAACGTCCATCAGCGGTGGACATGACCAGTACATCCTGCCACATCTCACCATAGACAATGGCCATGCCCACCAGGCTCATCTCAACACCAAACAATGGTAGGCATCAACTTATAACAGAAAACTTCATCTTAATTAGCTGTGCATGTGTCTCGTTAAAATTCGGAAACGGCTAGATCGATTTGGCTAATTTTGGTTTTGAAATATTCATAGTCAAAGTTCAGGGTTATTTTAAACGGTGAGGAAATGTGAAATGATTGCAAGGAAAATAGAAAAAATCAACAATTTCTTTTTCCTATACAAAGTGATCCTACCAGTCAAATGTGTCACAGCAACGGATCATTATTTTTTTGATTGCCAGAGAATTCCACAAATTGAAAATATCTATCAACTTGTAAAGGTCCGACTTCGAGTCTATCTCTCTTGACAATTTCTATTCAATCAAAACTTATTCAATTTCCTTCAGTTAAGAAATGATCAACATTGAGTTACAATAATATAATGTTGACACTAACTGTTAAATTTCAATACATAGTTGATAGAATTGGCATGCTGTATGATTGTATAGTGTGCTTATGAATCCTAGCTGTGACATTCATATTCAAATAAGTATATAATTTCTTAACCTATGAAATGCATAGGACTTTTTTTGTTGAAAATTGTTATTATTTTAGGCACATAAAAGAAATCTTAGATATTGAAACAGAAAAAGTTGAAAATCCAAGTATAGGGGATGAACTGAGCGGCGATGGGGGTGAGGAAGTTAGTGGTTTGGTGGAGAAGACCACCAATCGAATTGTGTGCTCATTTTGCGGAATAATTGTGCAAAATCAGAAGGAATACTCCATACATTCAGCACATTGTCATATACAACTAAAAGGTGAAACATCATTTCACATTATAATAATTCAGAAAACCCAAAGTGTCCTAAATTTCTAAATGATGTTATTTTTTGTTTACAGAGGAAGTTTTGCAACGTATGATGAACGGTGAAATAGATATGGATGATGCAGATGTTGTGGATGAAGAAATAGTTGAAAACAACGATTTGGTTGTTGATGAAAATCAAATTATGGATGAAGAACATGACAAAGTAATGGACAGTAAGAAAATTGAGGAAAGTGTGAAATTCAAAGATGAGAACCATTGTCAAGCGATTCCGGATGATGGTATTAAAAAGGAAGGGCCCAAGGCCTCCGCCGCCGTGTACAAATGTAAGGATTGTTCCAGAGAATTCAAGTACAGGAACTCATTGATCTATCATCAACAATCCCATGAAGGCACCAGACCTTTTCTGTGTGATGTGTGTAACAAAAGATTCTTCTCCGCCAGTGCTCTTAAGGTATGTTATTGCAACAATTTGGTTTATTTTTCCCATTACAGTGTCCATCTGGCAAGTGCTTTTCATAGCCTCGTGGCTGTCTATTCCATGTTTGTAGTTCTTTTTATTTTGTAGTCATTTAGTTGCCTCATAATAATATTATATCAAACCATCTATGTACCTGTATTAACCCATCCGCATCACAATCGGTACGTAGTACCGACCGAGAGAAATGTGCCGAAATTCACAATCGGTACGTGGTACCGACCTGCATCCGCTTACGAATATTGCCATTTTACTACCTACTACTGCCATCTATGCAAAACCTAGAATAATGTTATTGTAGATAACATTCAAACCTTTTTATTCGAATATTTTACTGCTTAGAGTTTTATACAAAATAAATCACGTACACGCCGCTGAAGAAGGGATAGATATTTTACCTGCGCGGTTTGTATGGCCGCCATCTTTGTTATTGGTGTTTGTTTGCGTGCGCGCTGTGTTATTTATGTTATTTTTATCACGTTTTTGTTATTTTGAAATTGTATGATATAAACTAAAATGTAATTTAACATTTGTTGAAGAACTGCAGTGAAGATTATGATATGAGATCCGTTTCCTGTGATGATATTTTCTCATCTAATCGTTTGGAAGAGTTAAATCAATATTGGTAAAGAAGATTTACTCCCAAAAAACACAAAAAATAAAATCACAAAACAAATAAAAAAAGATTTACTCCAATAATGAATATTTTTTCTACTTAACTTCCAATTTTTATAAAGATTCTCCAACCAATAACTTTGTTTTGACAAAATTAAAATGAACATCTAGTGTGACATTTGGTGAGTACATTTTAAATGGGATTTTAGTGCATAGATTTCTCCAAACAAATGAGATGCGTATGGGTTAATAGCACTGTGCACATTTTTTTGGTGCTTTTAAAAAGAAGTAAGATATTTTCCAGGTTCATACCAGATTACACAGTGGCGTAAAACCATACAAATGTGAAGAGTGTGGAAGGACATTCAGACAGTGGGGGGATCTCAAGTATCATTGTATCTCCATACATTCTAACACTGTGAGTCTTTCTCATTTTAGGTGTTTTTTACACTGGTACAATATAAGGGTGCATTCACACCAAACCAACATAGACGCGAACCTAGAAACAGAATATTTTCCCATATGGTTGATATTGGCCACCATGGAAACAAGAACTAATTAATGGGCCATATCAACGATCAAGAAAATACACTCTACTTCCAGTTCTGGCACTATGTTAATTTGGGTTAAATGCACCCTCATAATAATAATAAGAATTCTTATTCTTAGTTTAAGGTTTACAAAATGAGCACTTGGTGCTTATTGCATAGTTCTACAGTCTTTTGTAGCAATGAGTTTTCAAAATGCGTTTGTTCATTTACAGAAACAACATCAATGTGAATATTGCGGAAAAGATTTTGCCAGGAAGTATTCTTTGATACTTCATAGGCGAATACACACTGGAGAGAAAAATTATAAATGTGAATTCTGTGATAAGAAATTTAGAGCCAGTTCCTATCTACAAACCCATAGAAGGATTCATACTGGTGAGCATTTTTTTACCTTTTTGATACAGCAATATTCATAATCTGTATTAATATTAATGTTTTTGTTACAGGCGAAAAACCCCACGTATGCGATATTTGCTCCAAAGCTTTTAGAATGAAAGGCGATATGAGAAGACACAAAAATATACACAAAAAGCTGAAAGAAAAACTAGCTAATATTAAAAATGAAACTGCGGATGATTCTAAAGAAACAGTCGTATTGTCTAGTAAGAAAGGAAAGCAGAAAGGATTCAACTGTAATATCATCACACCTAAGAAAGAACTGAAGCAGGAAGATAAAGATGTAGAAGTCAGAGAATCCAATTCATCTAATGACGGCCATAACAGTTCACCTCACAACAGAACCGCAGATGGACTCAGTGAAGAGAATAAAAATGCTTCTAACAGCAGCTATCAAATGGAAGCACCCATTTATTCTTGGCCAGTGTATAGAAACATAGCATAAGTGATGTTTGTAATATCAAAAATAATGTACATAGTATTTTTTTATATTTTTTATCCTTTGAACAAGGTTAAATTAATCTTTTTTCATTTTACGGTATCAACGTATTTTCCATCTTAAGTCAAATTTTTTAATATTAACATTCTTTCACTTTTGATCCTGCATCAGTTTATAAAATAATGTAAAAGAAAACGGGTAGAATTTGTTTTTGTGTAAATTTGGACTTCCATTGTAGTGTTCTACACATTTTTTTTATTATTATTATTGATAAATTTAGTATTAAAAATAATTACCAATGAATTGTAATTGTTTTTACAAATCGAATGATATTTTAGGCTTTATTTTTGTTTATTCTGGAGCTGGGAATTTTATTTTATCCAATGAAGGTAATGTTGCGAATTTAATATAATATTTAGAAAAAAGCTGTAAAGTATGCAAACTGAACCATTATTTATGTTCATTATAATTTGAGGAAAACTTATTTATTTGTCAGTGTTTTTAAATGATGTCATCATTCCCACTGCCTCCTACCTAAACAAATTACGAAATGACATTTTCATAGAGCAAACAATTTCAGATAAATCCATTTATAAAATAATTGTTTACTTAGAATCCTAGACTTCATAAGCAGGATTTGATTTATTGTGGTTTTATTTTATTGAAAATAGCTATCGTTTGCTGAGATAATGTCCCACAATATTAATTATTTATTTGGATAATAAAATTTGTAGCACTTTTAGTATTCGACTGTTTCTTTATTTGTTACACTTCTACAAAAATATTAATGATCACTTTATTACTTGTTTTTTAATGAAAATTTTAATCATGTTTTGAATAATTGGTAGAATTTTATTTTAAAACTAGTTTGAAAATGGTAAATCAATCACTCTCAACGGAAAACTATTTTTGTATTGAATTATGATAGATCAAACATACAAATTAAGGGTACAATGATTATAGGTTGAGTTCTGTTAATAAAAAATGTTCTCTTTAAGTTTAGGGAATGTTGGTGAAATGATTTTCCCCATGAATTAGGGCTTTCTAAAAGTGTACAAGACCACTTGTGTAGATATTATCAATAACATTATAATGTAGGTAATACAGGTTTGAGACTGATTTTTATAATTTGTAAAGAATTTAATAATATGTACCTATATCTTGTTAATAAAATTTAAGTCTTGACTACATTCCCATTTATTTATTGACCAAGAGTAGGCCTAGACAAATTACAGTTGTCAATCGACTACAAACGAATTCTTCGACAATGAGTAGGAAGTAAATTAGCTGTCCACTTTTTATACAAGTGTCGAACGCCAATTTGAATTTGTCTAAGGGCACAGAACACCAAACAACACAACTCATTATATAATTGTGTACAACCTCCAGTGCTCCAATAATCCAGGCATCTCTCACACACCTATAATGCAGAATCGTCATCAGCCCTCACTCGTCCAATATTGGACATAGGCCTCACTTCCACGATTCTCTGTCTCTTGCCATTGATTGCCGGCCACTCTCCTAATATCATCAGACCACCTCAGCTGTGGCCTATCTGGGTTTCTTGGCCTCCACTCTAGGATTTTCTTTATCCATCTGTCATCATTTGTAACCCATTATGGGTATTGGTGGTTGGTAGAGTGATATAGAAGGTTGAATGGATGATCAGGTTTATTGATGAAGTAACAGACAGAAGATACAGAATACAGAAAATACTATTGAGCGGGCGCCATGTGGCGCACCGCGATCGCGAGACGAATTATGGTGCGTGTTGACTCTATGTGGATTTGGTGAAGACTGATGGTTGGTGTGCTGCCTTGTACGATGTGGCAGGCTGCTACTGGATGACGACATCTTGAAGGAATGCTATTGGTTGAGGATGTCGTCATGAACAGGGTCGAACGCTATTGGTTGATGATGTCGTCATGAACAGGGTCGCCACAGTACTCCCCCCCAAGTGACGGAGTCACGAGGTTCAGCGTGGAAGCTCATGAAGATATGCATGATTAGGTCCTCTGATGTCCAATGCGTGAAGAAAAAGATTGGTACGAATAATGCTTCTTAAAAAATGTTGGTCACCTGTGTCAGTCGCGACCAAAAAGTTTTACACCCCTGGTTAGCAGGTGCAGGTGTTCAGTACTGTGATCTTATTGTTTAAATTAAGTCTGTTAAAATCACGTTCGCGTTATCAAATTACCACTGCTGGTCATCAGAGTGTCGAATTTCTGAATAATATTAATTTTGTTATTGTTGCGTTCAGAGTTGATGAGTCAAGGTACATTGTCTTAGTTTGATGAAAAATTGCTGATGTAGTAACACTTAAATGTTTGTGAGAACGGAATGTAAAAAAAAATTGTTGCACTGCACTGTGAAAGTTAAGATTTTTTTTTATATGAAGTATTGCACTTTCGTATGCTGTTACTGCTTTTAAAACAGATGTTGCTTGCTTTTTGCTTGCGTAAGCGTTAGTTGTTGCTGGGTCATTTTATTTTGCACGATTGCATTCTTCTTGTTCGTTACATAGATTTTGAGTTGGTGCCAGTGAAGAAGTGCTGATCCTAGTTGCTGTTGCTGACTATATATTGCTAGTCAATAATTCATGTCGAATTATGGGTGCTGCCATATGAATATGCCAGAGCGTGTGTACTCGGGATTCAGTATTCATATTTTAATGAGTGACGTCGTTCGTCGTGCTCAAAGTGGCATTTTTTGCTGCTGAGGATCGTGAGTAGCGGTGGTTATTTGAAGTTCCAGCGTAGGAAGAATAACCTTGCTGCTACCTAGTGTCTCTTCTGGCGTAGGCAAGCAGTCCTTTGCAGCGGTGATGTGCGAGGATGCTTATTTGTTGTTGTCTATGTTGGTCACTATCTATTGACAAGTAAAATGTCCAAGTCTGATAGATATGTGTGACGATTTGAACATTGAGAAATGTTGATATGATGAAAAGTATCGTGACGAAAATGAGAAGTTCATTGAAGACATTGATGAATGACTCACAGCATGTTGAAGTGTGCAAGTTGCTGAGCTTAGAGACAACTAAGTAATGTTTCTTACTTTGGAATGTCCTTTCTTGCTCGTACGTGTTGTTACTTCTCGAAGACATGTAGATAGTTGAGTCTTCATGTGACGTTGTGTACAGATGCTAGTTGCTACGTGTCCGAGATTTGCGGAAGACTGGGTGGTCCAGTTTGTTGCGATGGCTGCTGCGCCAGTTTTGCCGTGTCTCGGTTGTAAGCACTGTTTGAATTTTCACTATGTGTGAGGCACTCTACTGCAATACCCATTTTTTGTTTTCCATGTTGGGTCTATCCTTTCGGCAGGACAGCACTTCAGAAGGTTGGTTGCGTGTTCATATCACGTCGGGGTCACCACTATGGGTATTGGTGGTTGGTAGAGTGATATAGAAGGTTGAATGGATGATCAGGTTTATTGATGAAGTAACAGACAGAAGATACAGAATACAGAAAATACTATTGAGCGGGCGCCATGTGGCGCACCGCGATCGCGAGACGAATTATGGTGCGTGTTGACTCTATGTGGATTTGGTGAAGACTGATGGTTGGTGTGCTGCCTTGTACGATGTGGCAGGCTGCTACTGGATGACGACATCTTGAAGGAATGCTATTGGTTGAGGATGTCGTCATGAACAGGGTCGAACGCTATTGGTTGATGATGTCGTCATGAACAGGGTCGCCACACCATTATATGAAACACCCAGCTACTTATGGGTAACTTCTATCCATCACTCGGTGTGTTACTTTGACCGTTTTGTAAAGGTGGTAGTTTTATAACCAAATGTCAATACCGGAAGGATACACATATCAGATACCTTTTTCTTGAGGTGGTTTGCAAATCGTTTGGACTCGAGTATGTAGGACAATTTACCGAAAGCAGCCCATGCCATGCTTTTTCTGCGTTCAATTAGTTTCTTGCCAATCTCTACCATTTTTGACCATGTGTCCGAGGTATATGTAAGAATCTATTCTTTTAATAACCTATTCTCTATCATTGTTGGTCTAGGCTGTTGTAAGGTGCTCATAATTATTGTTTTTTGAATAGTTCAATTTTAGTACTACAGAATGTGAAACATTGTTGAGAAAAAGCAAAACAGGTTACTACTAATCACTGTTTTAGATCACCAGACAGTCAGTTTCCTTCACTCCGTCCTTGTGAGGGAGCCAACTTCCAGCTCCTCAGTCCATTGATGCCCGCATCTGCTAAGCACTTGGGCTTTTTTGTTCATTTATGTTATGTGACTAGCCCAGCTTAATCTAGCTGTTTCTACTATTGTAAGATGATAGGTAGAGGTACGTAATTTTCGCAAATAAAAAATTGTAATATCGCACTTAAAAAATATTCAAAAGCGAAATTTCGCATTTATTCGCATAAAACATAAAATGTCAATAATAAAACACCTTTGAGTATTGTAAATATTTAATAAAAAGTTAACAATTGTAGAAAACATTTATTAAATATAAACATGTATTAAAATATACGCTTTCAATTAATATAATTAAGTTTCATCGGCGACATCTACTAACTGATTTTTCAGTTTCAATTATTTTCACAAGGATAAAGCGTTCGTTTTGACGAGTTACTTGATCATTTACCGTTAAAAAATAATTAATATCGACATTTCACTGAAGTTTACTAAAAATTAAACATCGAATTTACGGAATATATTGACAAATTTCGCATTTATCGCATCTATTTCGTAAATACGAAAATTACGTACCCCTAATGATAGGGTTTTAGTAAAGATCTTATTATATACACTTTTCTAAGATTCTAGATAAAGACGTCAGTATAGCCAGCGGAACTTATTGCCTGAGACATGTTTTTAAGTCAATTGGCTCCATCTATTCTGAGATAGATCAACCCAGGGTAGAATTTCAAGTGAAAACCAATTTGAAAAAATTCTGACCTGACCCGGAATCGAACCCGAGAAGTTAGCATCTATACCAAGGTGGTTGTGCATAATAGGGACTCGATCTTAGTAAAACTAGCTGAATATTTAAATGGTTAGTTGCTAGAAATTTAATGTTTGGAAAAAAAGAGAAATAAAACAAAATTTGGCGTGAATGTTTTTATTAAAGAATCAAATTACTATTGAACTTCATACAAAGTTTAAGTTGTAAATAAAAACAACGGTTTGCTTTATTAACCCAAACCCTTCACACATAGAAACAAAACATTATTGTTCATTATTTTATATCAAAATTGTGAAAAAAAAATACATCTTCAAGCATTAATCCATTATGAAATCATTATTTTATATCAAATATGTGAAAAAAAAAAATACATCTTCAAGCATTAATCCGTTATGAAACGTAATCCATTTCATTCAAAGCTTCTTTTTTCTTTGGAATATTTCTTATAGACTTCCAAGAGTACACAAAAATCCAGAATATTTGAAAGAAGAAAAGAATGTGTTTCGGATTAATAAACTCGCGTTGATAATATAATCGTGTTAGTGTACAAACAGAAAAATCAAAGGAATGTGAACGACCTTAATGTTAACCCTTACAAACTGACTAGCTTCAAAATATAAAACCTGTTAAGTATAAAAAAAGTGAAAAACTTTAATTTGCTCGAAACTATAGTACGTTATATAAAGCAAATAATAACTAATATATACAAAGTTGAATTAATTAGTTACTGTAGCTTAATATGAGATTTCTCTTGGTAATTTGCATGACATTTACATGTTTTGGAATTGGCCATCTTTATCAATCATGAGGATGTTGGGATTTTCTTTTTCAAATTCCGATGGTTCTCTGTTCCGTTCGCTTTCTGCCCATTCCCCAGATCCCGGTGCCCCCCATTCCCCCAGAGCCTCGCTCATCACATCAGGCTGCTTCTTGGCTATTAGAATCTCCGTCTGGAATGATGACAAAATATATAACATGCAAAATTGATTCATCCGATTGGACAATGATATAATATTTGGTTGTAAAAAGTCTTTCTTCAATTGGGAGAGATCAAGTTAAAAAAATGCAACATTAACAAGTTTCTGGCTATAATATGACTTCAATTAGTGTGCGTTTTCACACAACGCTCATATCCGAATCTAGAAACAGAGCATACTTTCTTATATGGTTGCAATACGTAATGATTAATGGGCAATGACAGATTAGTGGCCATATCAACGATTAAGAAAATATACTCTACTTCCATCTCCGGCTCTATATTTGTTTGGTTTAAAGCATTCTAAGAATATTATCTCTGACCTTTTACCTCTCTATCTTTCTGAGCAAACTTCTCGAACATGTTGGCGTAAATCTTTTTCTCCTTCTCTTTCTGCTGTTTGATTGCTGATTTGGATATTACGATTTGGTTTGAAGCAGCCTACAATAATATTGTACAAAATCATTCATTTACATATTCATTACACAATACTTGAAGAACAAAAAACCATTAGTTAATGTTATTCACTTATCACCTTTCATTAAAAAGTCAAATGTCGAAATTTAAATAAAAACGCAATGGATAAAAATTCATTATACCTTATTTTCCGGTTCGATGCTCACTACTTGCTGGAAGACATCGATAGCATTCTCTAGATCTCCTATATATTGCAGCGCCTGTGCTTTCCTAAACAATCCCTTAACATTTTTGGGATCAATATCTAAGGCTTTGTTTGCATTTTCTTTGGCTTCTAACGGGTGTTTAGGGACAGACTTCAAGTAGCAAAGAGAAAGATTTAAATAAGCAGACAGGAGTAGTTCATTTCGGTCCTTCGCCCCCGCCTCGTCATAACCTAAAACAATAATTGCATTCATCATTTGAGTATCACCTTGATATCAACAGATTAACGACAGCACAGAGAAAAAATATGAACCACTTACCGAAATCTGAAGAAAGAAAATCAACAGTTTTTTTATACATTTTTATGGCTAGTATTAATTTCTCCTTTTTGAAATAATCTGTGCCCTTCTCTTTGAATATTTTGGCTTGTACGATTCTTTCTTCATTGTCAAGAGACCAACTGTCCTTGGCTTTTTCGAAACTTTTCAATGTAACCAAATATTCCACAACAGCATTCCCGGGGACGCCCATTTTTTCATTTCCATCAGCCTTAAAGGCATACTTAGGTTGTATAATCAAGCGAGAAGTTTCTCCCTTTTTGCATTTTTCTAAGGCTCTTTCGATACCATCACACACATCAACTTCACTTCCTTCACCTAGGTTGAATGTCAGTGATCTTTTGTCGAATACTGTTCCACTTTCACTTAATTTTCCCTCCAATTCAACTGTAAATGAGCGATGATATCAATGTATGTGTTACATATCAACCTAATGAGAATTAATCTGTATGTATAAAAATGAATCCCTATGTCCCCTGATCACAGCATTACGGCAGGAAAAGTTTCTTAAAGAGTTGCGCGGAACATTACAAAATAAACTTAAGAACCATATACAATTGCCTAATGTAAACTTTTTAGCATTTTTGCCAGTATAAAAAATCCTAATATAGCGTTACGAAGTTTGATGAAACTGTCAATTGTTTGAGACAATTGGTTCGATTTACAGAATGTGCACTGCAAATATCGTTGCATACATCAGTTAGAATTTTATTTATTTAGCGTATGGCCATTTCATCACAATTTATATATACAGTAGGCGCCGGTTATTGTGATCACTGGTTAATAGAATCAGCCGCTTTATAGAATCAAAAGTCCAAGCCCCGATTCCAAATGAAGAATTTCATACAATTTCTATCGGATAATAGAATCACATTTTCGGTTAATAGAATCAATTGTTCCAAAAATTTAGAACACTTTCTTATATTTAGCCACTGACGTGCACGTTTTTTGTATTTTTTTTTCAATTTCGACTCAATAGACAAATTGCACATTAGAAAAGATTTATAGCTCAGTCGAGGTCAGTTTTTCCAGCTGTGCGTGTGTTTGTTTATTGTATGGTGATAAAAAATGCGAACCCTGGAATAGGCAAAAAGATAAAAGACCGAATAACGGTGAACACGTGCGCTATGACTGACTGATGACTTTTTAGTTTTTGGAAAGAGCAAATCTTCCAGATGTTTTAAAGGCGTGAAACACTTGCTAGTGATGTAGGTAGGTAATTTTTTTACACAAATGCTTGGATGAAGTCACAGATTTCCGAAAACTATCTGAGACATAGGGACAGACTCTCTTTCGTCTCGATTTCTTTACAAATTTTTTGACATAAAATTGTTTGTTAGGTATATAATGCATAGGTATCTATGTTAGTGTGAAATATATGTAGGTATGTACTAAGTACGTGTATTCTATATGGCCGCCGCTTATTAGAATCGCCGGTTAATAGAATCAAAACACTCTGGACAAACGTGATCACAATATCCGGCGCCTACTGTAATTCAATTAATAAGTATATTTTTGTTTTTCTTGTTAAATAGTCAATATAATAAAAAATGGTTAGTTTTAATAGTTAGAATAATACTGATAAAATAATTGATTTATTCAAAGTCAAGAAGGGAAAATGTCTGTCAGGTCAGCTAGTATGAATACTTGAGGATAAGAATCTAAAATAAACAGTATTTGTACCTGTAACCAGAGATCCATCATTAGGGTAATCATAGCCGTCTCCTTGTACTTCAATGTATCTTATAATTCCCTTGTTTTTCTTTGGACTCAAATCTTCTCCTTCCCAATCAATCATTTCAACCTAAAATATCCAGAATTTCAAGTGTCATTGAAATAATATGATAATATATTCAAATTAAATGTTCAGAGGTCGATAAAGACAAATTATGCCACAAGTTATTCACATAATTACAGTAAAATATTGTAGAAGTAACTAAATAAAATGGTTGGTATGAATTTACCTCAAACTGTAATGTGGCATTTGGTGGAATGGATCCTGAACCTTTTTCTCCGTAAGCATATTCTGGAGCACAAGTTAACATGCAAACTTCTCCCTTTTTCATAGTTGCAACCCCAATATCCCATGCTTTAATAACAGATCCTGAGAAATTCAGAATGAGTGAGTTTTAGAGGAGTAAAGAAATTTGAAATAAGATTTATCAATTTTAGTTTACATAAAAATTCAATTGGATAAAGACTAGGTATTTACCTTTCCCTAAATCAAATTCAAATGGCTGGTTTCTGTCCTTGCTTGAATCAAATTTGGTGCCATCCAACAAAGTGCCAGTATAATGTACAATGACTTTACATCCAGCCTTTGGAATATCATCTCCGGATCCTTCTTGTAATATTTTTTTCAAAACGCCTTTATCTTGAGCGGGAGAGATATCAATAGCTTCTTCAGACATTGTGTTTTTTCAAGTACTGTACGATATTTTCGAATAAACAATGAGAATGCGCCCTTCCAAACGATTTGGAGGTTAAAAACAACCGGCTATATTGCAGTGCGACAAAAACGTCTCAAGTTAGCAATCGAACGTATCAAATAAGTTGAAACAATATGCAATAAACCGCTATTTAGATAAGTTTACCGAATAAGACAACGAGAGCAACCACAAAATATCCATACACAGAACACAATATACTCTCTAACGAAGTATCCACAGAACACATATACTCTCTGAAGTATCCATACAAGAAAATTATGCACAAACACATGAAAATCAATCTAGAAAATTCCAATTCTCTTTGTATTGGCGCATAGATAATTTATAATCTTTGACAATTATATTCATAGATAATGTAGTTAGTTGCCCATAGATAATTGATAAAGATACCCCTAGATAATATAATAATCTGGCACAAATCGTCCCTCTAGGGATGGGATGCCATAAACATAATAATAATATACTGTTATAGATACGAAACTCCCGCCACTTTCTTCGTCATTGTGAACATGACTACTACTCCCTCTATCGACGTATTTAGTGTACTATTGAATCAACGAAACCCTCCTCGTGCCCTCCTCAGTCCTCCCTCCCTCCATATTTCCTCATAATATTCAGGCAAATATTGAAAATAAAACCAAAATATACTTCGCATCAAATAAGCAAACCTTTATTGCAAAAAAATGTATTGTATACACTAATAATAATAATCAATTTGTTCACATTTAACACCACCTCGGTCTTGTACTGCAAAAGCTTGGTTCATCTCATTCGACACTCCTTACTCCCTCATAAACCTTGAACAAATAAAACAGTATTATTGATAATTGCACGATATTATAATATTGGTTACATAATGAGATTTCAAGAGATGTGTTAAAATATGCTATTGTACTCGATAAATACGGGACACGTAAACATGAGTCAAATCCAAACATCAGTCATTAGAGAGAAAGGCCGATAATTTAAAACAATTAATTGTGTGTTCTTAAATAGAGGAATTGAAATAATAAATATGATTTCCACATACCTCCGGATATATTCCAAGTTGGCAAATTTACATCAGATTCGTATTTTTAAAACGTCACTCGCACAATAGGGTATTTGACTAATTTCCAGAAACCGTTTTAAATTATTCTACGATACATTATAAGCACATTCTCTTTATATTTTCTGAAGATATGCCATATTTTATATGAAAATCATGTTTAAAGTTTAAATATCCAAAAACGCGCGTAAAACGCTGTCTTGTATAATGGCGCTGGTCACGTGGTGCATTTTACGTCACACTTCTGTATTGGTATGAGGTTGATGACTATCATTTACCATGGGGTGACGTCACCTTGACGTCACGGGGACCACAACTAATCACAAGGCGTTTTCATCGGTGACTAGTTCCATAGAAATATTTGGATTTTTATTACGTGTTTTTATAAAAAAATAAGCCTATTTAAGCTGTAAAATAAAAGAAATAAGCTTTCTTGGGCCATTTTCAAACAGGATGACCACAATCTGTATCTTATTTTTCATAGTGTCAAATACCCTATTCAACATATTCTAATTGGATTTTTCTTGTACACCTTATTATTATGTCAGCAGAAGAAACAAAGTGTTTGCATTTTCCATAGTGTTCCAAACATCGTTCACAAAATAACACGAACAAATTAAACTGTATTAAACAAAGTTTTTAAACAGAAAAGTAATAAAATAAACGTATTATGTGGAACACCTCACACTCCAACAGACAATACAAAATGTCTAACGTCATCAAATCCAAATGAGCGTGCGTGTGAGCAGGACCGCATATACTAGGACTCGCGTCATACGCGAAAAAGAGACAGCGATATGACGCAAAGGTATTTAGCGCTTCGAGTGTAATATTTGGGAACTACAACTTTGTACGAAGAAATATGTATGAAGTTTCCTCACCCTGAAGATACCTATATCTGGTATGGCGAACCTTTTTGGGTCCGCGTGCCAAAAATCACAAAATATTTTTTAGAGTGTGTGGCGTGCCCAAGCAGCAAAAAAATTAAACAAATAGAAAAAATAAAAATGTTTTTTTTTTTCTGAATTTTATCAACAACCGTTAGAAATTACAATAGGTCTTAAAAATAGGTAATTATTTTAAATAAAACGTTGTTTATTTCACTTTTTATTATTTTCACAAAGATTCCGCCAAAAACATCAATAATTTTTTAGTCTTTTAAACTTAATAAAAAATGAAGTTCGCGCTGCTCTTCCTTCCATTAGGGTCCCGAAGACGACAAAGATCCTCCCATACCGTGTTAGGTTCCCTTAAAGCAGATCTGAGGGATTCCGACACGGTGTGAGAGGCAAGTCATTTAAA
The DNA here is from genome assembly GCA_963576905.1 of Mystacides longicornis. NCBI lineage: Eukaryota > Metazoa > Arthropoda > Insecta > Trichoptera > Leptoceridae > Mystacides > Mystacides longicornis. Next base: position 11,548,272 of record OY756428.1, read on the forward strand.
TTGTGCAAGACAGAGTGTCATTTTTTGATGAAAATTTAAAAAAATAAATTATATCGGTGTTTTTTGGTTGTGTTAGAAATGGAGTATTTCCTTATATTGAATATACAGTCAACATAAACTACTCCACTATTAGCGAGATAAAAAAAATTTAACCTGGAAATCGTTTGGGTGCCATCAAATTATCAAACGTGCCACCTTGGGCACGCATGCCCTAGGTTCGCCATACGTTCATTCTCCCCGCATACTGCAAGCCAACCCGGAGGAGACAAATCCGCAGCAAACCTGACCCGCACGAAACCAACTAATAAGCCTACTATAAGTTATTGTTTCCATGGCGTCCAGTATCAACTATTATTTTCAAGCTCTTGGTCTTTGTTCGTTTGGTATAAATGCACCTTTATACCTATGTTTAACATTTTATTTCAGATGCTGTTGTGGAAGATTTATTCTGTGCTTATTATATTTGAAGAATAGCATTCTGCTGATGTTTCCTTAAGAGAAAAAAAAAACTCTCAACTACATCTTGTGAAACTTTGAGAATCTCCAGTGGTGTTCACATTTACCTATTATGTTGTTTTCAACCGCATGATAGAATCACAAGAATAAAAATAAAAAAAAACAATTCCATGTTATAAATAATTTTATTTCACACATTAAAATTCATAACATTCAAACCATTCATAAAACAAAGTGTAATTAAACCCATGATACAAATGTATACAACTTTATAGGATTTTATTATTAGCTACATAACTACAATAAAAATACAGAAGTTTAACACAGAAAAATAATCAGTCCAAATGTGTATTTTATTATTACGTACGTATCTTGTGAGACTATGATTGCTTCACTACTTACTGCCTATGGTGATGGTAGTAAAATTATAAAATTTAGCATTCATGTGAACTCAACACAATTCAAATAATTAGACAAACATTATAAAATAATAGTAAAAAATGATTATACTATTTTACAATACAGGATAATATATTATTATAAGACTATTGCAATGTTAACAATATTGAAACAGCGTCTTAAAAGCATAACATTATCTTTGTATTATTTCTTTCCATCATAAACCGTCAAATTTAGGAACAACCTAATCATAAATCCAGTCTAAATATACCTACATATTATCTGTATATTATTATTACACCAGAAATAATGGACTAAATAAAAATTAAAACAAGGCGTTGAAATGAACATTATGGTCCCGATATAGTTTAATACACAGTAGTACAAAGTTACCACAGACAAAGATGACACACAAAGTATTTGTGTGCTTGTACACCATAATGTTTTTAAAACAAAACGATTTCAATAAATAATAAAGAAAAAAGAAATATTCTAAATAAATTATATAAAATAGTACGCAAATATTTGGAATAATCTCGAAGCGTGTATAATATAATAAACATTTCGGTGTGCTTTTACAAATGACATTAAAAACAGATAGGTGCGGGTAAGATACAACCAACTTGAAGAAGCTGCCGCGACCAACATACTTTTGTACCATGTAAAAATAAAAACGGTTATTCACAGAATAATAAGATAATGATACGAGACTAGTGTTGATATTAAATACAACTATTTTAATCTTTCCTCGGTTTTCTTTTGCGGAGAACGTCACCACTTCCTTTGACGTCCACTTCAGGCTGTGAAAAAAAAAACAAAATTATAAAGATAAGATAAAACAACAAGATAATTTTTTTAACATATTCATAAACTTGTCTAAAATAAGAATATAGCATAAAAGAAATGCTAAAACCACTTAAACAGGTAGCCACTGCCATCTGTAGAAATTTGTAGGAAACAAGATGGCTGAAATAAGTCAGTTCAGAATTAAAACAAAATTTACTTGAGTAAACAACAATAACCTTGTCATCTGGTACAGGAGATTCGGCATCCCGCTTAGAGCTGGCCTGTGAGTCGTCATCTTCCTCATCATCGTCATCCTGCGAATTTCTTTCATCATTAGAATCTTCTTCCTCTTCAGCGACTTCGGCACTTTCTCCACCATCATTTTTTTCATCAATCAACGGTTGGTCTTCAGTTACTGTATCAGTCTTCTTTTTCTCACTTTCTCTATCCATCTCCTCTTTTTCCTACATAGGTTTACATAGAAAAAATTATAAAAATATAGAAAAAATAATAGAATGCAATTTATACAATTAGCCGAAATAGACAACTTTTTTAAAGAACAAATAAACATGTTCAATAAGTTGTTAGAAAATATAGTTGTTAGTGGGTTTATACCAAAGTAATATAGAGCCAGAGTTGGAAAATAGAGTATATTTTAAGTAGCTTACTATGAAAGAGACAAGGAGTGTATTTGTGTTCACTTTGAGTGAGCACAGATACATTTAATAATACATAAAAAAATGGAGACCTCGCAATAACGAGTCTGGTGCCTTAATAATAAGTAGGCTAACAAGTTGTCTAATAATTTTTTTGCAAAGAATATTATTGGTAGGTAGAGCATGTGCTCTTTTTTTCATTATTAAATCACACAAACATTATAATACGTCTCTAGCTTACACAACACTACAATTTTCAGCAATTATTATTCTTTGAAACAGGGTTTGAATTGGTAGTCGTAACGCTATTGTCAGCAAAAAAGAGCAAGTATATGGATTTTTTTTAGCTTTTTTCAGACATACCTACCCCCTATTTACCAACATGTGTACTATTACTCAACATAGGACTAATCTCAATATCTCAGGTGCTACATGATACAATGATGAACTTACAATTCAGTACCCACAGCTTGAATGACACTCAAATACACTAGCAAACTGAAATGCATGCAGTTAAAATAGTGTTACAACAAGTAAACAGAGTTACAACAATCTCAGTATAAATAGAACTAACCTTCCATTTGTCCCCAAATGTTGTCTATACAAAACATAGTAGGGCATATTATTATTTTATTGTAATAAAGTCTATCTCAATATAACGGAATGTTGTGACATAATGTTGAATTGAATTCAGTTTATAACAAATTTTCAGTTCAGTCAATTTGATAAAAGCTGCCTTTGAGTTGTTTTTTGTATTCACTGTTTATCATTTATGGTTTAATACAAAATTAGATTTTTCTTTTCACATTCGGGCGGTTTCAATACATAATGTATAAGTAGTAATCTATTAAATGCTATCTGGTAATTAACCACGGTTAGTACTTTATCACAAATAAACAAAGATAGATAAGACTCTGGCTTTAATTAATTCTAAATCGCACTAGTCTAAGCAATTGTTTTTTTTTTAAAAATACCTTTATCTGTCGCTAAACATAACACAAAATTGTGGGATAACAAAACTATAGAAAAACTATGTCATCACAAATGTCATGATAAGTATTAAAAACACTTCATCGCCGATTTGTATAGAATTCATAGCTTGCAGTACATACTCCAATATTTAGACAGAAAATTTGGATAGAAATTTTGTCTTATTTTGTTTATTGAAATACACAAACGGAAAGTTAGAGAAATTTGACAAAGATAGGAGATATACAGGTTATTGTAACGGGCCGGCCGTAAGTGAGCATTGTTCATACTATGGGTGCTGTAAGTTGATAATTATAAGTTATGGCAATACTACAATTAATAATAATAGATTTGGCTAAAGGTACACACCAAGCCATCTGTCACGGCAACACCGTGACTAAAAAATAATAATAGATCTGTGCTTATACAATACCTTTGATGGTGAAGATGAACAGCATGTGAATATAATAAATCCAACCAAGAGGGCCACAATGAGGACGTAAATCGCCCACAGCCAGGGATTCTTGTCCGTGGTCTTCACTAGCCAAGTCCAGAAACTATCCTACAGGATCAAAGCAAAATATCTAGCACATAATTTCAAATTCACAACAAATGGACAAGTCAAATTCTACACAGGATCTATTTGTACCAGTATACAAGGGGCAAAAATTAGCTTGAACACAAATTGATATGTTAAGAAACCTCTTTGACTCTCTTTTGAAGGTACCAGACATAAATTGCGACAGGAATGGCGCAATATATGAAATACATTGCCCACCAACCTGGTTTGTAGTTGAGCGCCTTCATCACTCGCCCCCACCACGACACCTAAAGTAATTTTTGACAATTACTCTACTCTTTATAAAAAAATCACCATACAGAAACTTAACCCATTCTGACACAAAGCTGGCAAATTGGCAGTCTGTCCTTCAGTGAATATTTTATATGCATAAATTTATGGACAATGACTATTTTTTCTGTTCTGCACATGCCAAAGTGCTTTAAAAAGTACACCATTCTTCAAAAACAATTTGAAGATCAAGTATAGTCATTTAACCAACAGCATTTTAATTTCATGATAGTTTTCAGCAAAAAAATTTGGTCAAAATTAAATCGAAAAAAAAAAAGTGTCGGAATGGGTTAACGAGCAATTGACATTTTGAATATAAACTTACGGCGTCTTGATCTAGTTTAACGAGTTTAAGATTGAAAGTTTGTTGAGCCCATGCTTGCGCCGCTGGCAAATTATCCGTGATCACGATATTGTCGAAGAAAAGCAGTGGGGACATGGACCACAATTCGAAACCGATCGCACTCTAAAAAATAAACACAAAATGTAATTAATGACACATAATTCACTTTGAGATATTGAAATTAATATACTGGTGGTCTACGTACAATTGGTTGCATTTTGAATGGGTTATCGTCCCTAAAGAAGTCCGGGTTGGAGATTTTTCTGGGGGTCCACTTGCCTTGGTACTGAGGGTTAGGAATGAGAGGAGCTCTCCATACACCCTGCAAATATATAATGGTAATTTAACAAATTAAAGCAAAGCTGCTTAAGCAACAACTTTAAAATGAAAAAGTGATATCTATACCTTATATTCAGGATTTGATATCATCGGTGGTGACCATTTACCGCATCCAGATGCACTTTTACAAGCGGGATTTTCAATGAGTGGAGCTTCCCATTCCCCGTCCATTTCAACATCCCAATCATCCGGTTTTACAGCGGCGGGATCTGATCCAAGAAATCAAGTTAAGTTTTAGATAATCAATCACATTCTCACTATTATGACATTGTTTATCTTACTGTATTACAACATTACCTGGAATTATTTCTGGTACTTCATCCAGCCAATCATCGGGTTTCACTGCTTGTGGATCGGGAATTTGTTGTGGAGCTGTTTCATCCCAGTCATCAGGCTTACTAGCTGTTGGATCGGGAATCTGAAAAATATTTCAATAATAATAAATTTTGCATGATGAGAACTCCGATACAGAAAGGAATGAGGTACTTATGGAAGATAGCGTTGTTACAAAGATGAAACTTAATAATATGTTGAGATGTTTCAGCCATGTCAGAAGTAAAAGAAATAGTAGAGGTTGTATGAGAAATGGTATGTAGGTGGAAGATGCAAAAGAAGTGTGCTTGGATAGAAAAAAGTAGAGGTTATTGAATTTATTCAACAGGTGTATATAATGAAAAAATATTTTTGAGACTTATTTTTATTGACAACAATTGGTTTTTAAATCAACGAGATTAAAAAGGTGTGCAACTTCTAAGAAATTGCTAGATAAAGGAAACAAGAAAAATAAAGTGTTGGAAAGAAAAGGCAGTGTTAACAGAACAAGCTTTCAGAGACTTCCACATAATTTGTACAATGGAACCTGGGAAGAAGAATTCTGGAAGACCTCCTAATAGAAAAAAACGATTTTAAGTTCACACAGGAAGCTACAAAATTTGGACAACCCTCAAATCTAGCTTACTGCCTCCAGGCTAATAAAACAAACAAGAGTGAATGAAGATGAGAAAACAAGTCCTACCTTTTCTCTTTCGTCCCAATCGGCAGGTTTTTTATCGGCGGGGTCTTCAATTTCCTCGGGTGGATTGACTGGTGGGGTGAAATCTTCTAACAGGGATCCAGAGTTGATTTCTTTATTATCCAACAAGACTTGGAATGAATTATCTGGCTTCACAACTAGAGTGTACAAATGAGGTTTCTTGTCTTTGAACGGTTCCTCCAGACGATCGCTAAAAAAATTATTAAAAATAAAGAATTAAATAAATAAATTAACAGTTCAGTAACTTAGCCTACACTTTAGTTAAGCCCCATTCGGTGAAGCATACACCTTCACTATACATCACTTGCTTGTGTATGCATATGTTGCGTTTCAGTGTATGCATTTGTTATTCGATATAGTACCTAATTTTTTTATACTGTGTATTAAAGTTCATTAATATGTTGCACAAGACCTAGATAAAAGATGCACTCTCATTGTCTTTCTTCTCTTTCTAAGTGGGGTCATAAAGGGAGTATAAAAATCTTTGCTTGTTTAGATAGAGAGTGACACTTTAAAGTCAAAGATAAAAGGTCCTCTACTTGAAATTTTTACAAATTTCACCACATAAAGGCAAACTGTGTTAAAATATCCACATACAAACAGGACGAAAAAAAGTGACATATTTACTTTGGTTTCTTGCAATGTTTTTCCTCTACGGATGCATTCTTGGGGTTCTTGTGCTTAAAAATGAAATGCAATTTATGATCGTTGCCGCATTTATCCGGTCCAAACATGATTGAGTATGGTGTTTTATCGTGGAATTTGGTCAAATCATTGGTTTCTTTCCCGGCAGTGAGGAGTTTCAGGTAGGCACCACCACACTCTTGTCCTTCCTAAAGATAAAGTAAAAAGTTTATTACCTAGGTACATGTTAAAAAAAAAGGACGACAAATGCAGAGAGAAGATGTCAAAGATCGGTAGAAATTACAATTGAAATCTATGGGAAAGTTTGATCCCTACCAAAAAACCCAGGACAATAAATAGGCTCTAATAATTTAGAATATTATCAGATATTGTGCGAACACTTATAACTCGAGATCGGCTGAACAGATTCTTCCGATGTTTGATTTATCGGATTCTTCTCCGGATAACAGAATTACTATTAAAAAGTTGAAAAATGCATAAGGAATAATATAAAATATGATATTAAAATTAACATGGAACCGGTTTCTTGCGACGCCAACGCCATCTATGAAAAATTCTATCGCAACAAAATTATTGTTTACCTGACAACCATTGAAATTAAAAATATCGGTATGCAGATTTTTGATCGAATTTTTTTCGAGCTTTCAGAAATAATTTTTTAACATTCAAAATAATTTTTGTATAAATTACAAATTTGATATCAATAATCATAGTAAAGGCTACAGGACAACGTCTGTCGGGAAAGCTAGTTTATCATAAATAGTGTTGTAATTTCCATCGGAATAAAAGTTTATTCTGGGTTGGGTCGGAGTTAGACAGGCAGATCAGCTAGAAGCATATATTTTAAGACCAAGGATAAGCTCACCTGCATAGTAACTTCATACTGTACAACGAGTGGTTTGTCCTTGAATTCAAATACTCTGTTGAGACGTGCTGATATAGCGGCATGTTTTACCTTACTTTTTAATACTAAACCTAAATCATTTTTCAAAATTGATCTTTGAGGTTTATCCACCTAAAAACAAAACAAGAACCACATTTCAGTATAGAAATCACGTAAGAAATAGTCTATTGAGAAAATTATTATTAGAGTTTCTCAAGTGTTCTTACCAGCCATTCTCCGTCGTATTTGGAAATTAGTTCATCGGCACCATCCTTCTTGGCCTGAGACAAGACCCACTTTTTCTTGAAGCTTTCAGGATCGTCAAAATGTTCCGCAAAATAATACTTGGAAGGGTCTATAGCTGGGCTGACATAATCCAAAGCTTCACTATCGGTGGGTTCCGCTTCCTAAAATCGTTTGATCATAAGATATATGTTTTTTACACCCTTCTTTCAAAACCGGTGTTGTGGAGATCTATACGTTTTGTGGAAAGAGTGAATACAAGCAATTCAGAGGATACGCTCACTGAATACTAATTTCTTTAGAATATCAAGGAAACGCTTCAGGTTGTAAAAGGTAACTGAAAACGGTTCAAGGATATGTTTAGCAGTCTACAATGTATACATATACACTATAATGACAAAAAAACTGCTTTTTTTACATTTCTGTGGTTTATTGAATAAAATACAAAGTTAAATAATTAGCATTTACATCATTAAAAAAGTATTCAATTGTTATTTGTTCAGATGCTAATAGGCATAGAAAGAATTTTAAATAACAATAAAAAGAGTGTTGTTGGAAAAGAATTATAGATTGTGCACGAGGTATGTTACTTGAATCAATTAAAATGGGAAGTATGTTTCCGAGCACAGAATATGTGGAAAGACTCTGTGGGATATGGAAAGGAATGAGAATATTAGGAAGGAATGTGGTATGGTAGTTAGTGTTGTGAGAAAGTCAATAAGTTGAGATGGTTTGGGCATGTGGAAAGAACGAATGCAAACGGATTGACAAATAAAAATTATAAGGCTGAAAGGAAAGGTGTAAGAAAAGCATGGCCAACCCAGAATGACGTGGATCAAACACATTGATTCTGTTCTCAAAAGAAATCAGGTTAGAAGTACGAGAATAGGAGAGGTTGTATGAGAAATGTTATGTTGGTGGAAGAAGCTAAAGAAGTGTGCTTGGATAGAAGAGAGTGGAGGTCCGTTCTCTCTGCTTACCACTTATGCAACACAGTGTGATTGTAAAGAAAGAAAAACAAAACAAAGTTTCTTAGCACCGTCTTTTGAAAAAAGTGACTGAGGGTCTATCAAAAATCACAATTTGAATAAAAAATGTAGCAAAAATATCCTTAAATATTTATGTAGCTCCACCTTGAACCAATCGCTTTTGAGAATATAGACAGAGTATTTTGATTTCGTTCAGTTACTTTTGTTTTATACTTCAATACTCTTAAAGGCGTGGTTGAAACTGTTTTTAAGAACTCTTTAAAACTTCATTATGATCAAAATTAAAGAGAAAAATAATCCAGAACAACTTGAACGGATTATTTTCTGGGACAATGAATAGAGGATCTATTACTTTAGTTTTAAACTGTAGTACAAATAAAATTTCGTATGAATTTGTTACCTCAGAAACAACTCCATCGCTGTCGTCATCATCAATGTCTTCTTGTGTGTTGACGTGAGGAACATAGAAGGCCGCAACAATAAATAGGCTGAGTAAGCCTAATAATTTCAAGTTGATATTCATCTGAAAGATATCATTTCACTATTATTAAAGAAAATACGCTAAGAGACTTGTATATTATATTTAATCCAATTAAAGAGTAGCGTTGTGTGTGAATGTAAGAAAAACAATGTTATATTTCAACATAGGTACAATATGTTTTGTAGATAGGTAATACATCAAAATTCTTCCTGTTTTTCCGACCCTCACCCTGACCTACATCCCTTTATCCCAGCTGAGCCTACATATACCATTAACTATGTTTTTCTGTTGTCTATATCCTTTATGTAATAGTTTTCGCATCAACACTTTTTGTATGACTTATAAAGTAAAAATTAATAGTTAAGCCAAGGGATAAACCATAATTTTAGGAAATTCTAGAAGGGACCAAGAAGAGAGCTGTGGCAGATTTGGAGGTGAGTTATATTAGAGATCAAGGCTCAAAATGAGCTGTGAAAAAGTTTTACAAAACAACAGTAAAGCAAAAACTTTGCACATCACACAAAAAATGAGTTATGTGTACATTTTCAAGTATGCAAAACTATACTTATGTTTTTTACAAATTTTAGTGCAACAACGATTTGCTGCACTAAGATGTTAGTTTATTATTTTTTGAGGAAAATAATTCCTTAATAAAAACTTAAAAATAGCTATCATTTCTAGTATTATGTTACCAACTTTATACAATCATCAGGCCGTTTTTAATATTTTTCAGATATTAGGTAGAGTCTGATGTATTAATCTATCACCCTTTAAGACTATAATTCGAAGTACAGTTACAACAAAAGTCCTCCTTGCACTCAATTTTTCACGAAGTCAAAGATATCTTTCCATTTCTTATCATTCTTCTGCGTTAATATCACTTAAAATTTGGAATAAATCAATGTCTCCTATGTGCATATGTATTATGATAGTCAAAGGCCATTGAAGAAAAATAGGAGACAGCTCCTCATATCTATGTATTGGATAAAAAATAATTTAATAAAGGGTTTGCCAACAGAGAATAAAAAAATGACGTAAATTGCCATTTTGGTCCCATATGTAAAACCGTCAGTTCCAGTTTTGGATAATTGCCAAAACTATTTCAGTTGATTTCCGTTTATAAAAATAAAATACACCAATACAAATTCAAGGTGCACTAACATATAAGTCATATTTAAATACGATTGTAGCAATAACAATGAAATTTTTAAGGTAAATGATACCTACTATAAAGACAAATTTTGGGAATTTCTAAATATCACCTATCTGCGAGTGTTTTTATCTATATTATAAAAAAGGAGACCTTTTTTGCGTGGTCATCGCATCACGCCTAAACGGCTGGACCGATTTCGCTAATTCTTTTTTTGGCGTGTTTGCTTTTGTTAGGAGAAAGTTCTGTATGAAAAAATTAAGAAAGTTGCGTGGATAATCAAAGAAAAGTGGATAGTTAGAAAATTCATAGTTAGGAACACAGGACAACGCCTGTCGGGAAAGCTAGTGAATAATATAAATAAAATATATTTCATGAACATTTGCTTAGTAATGTTGATCACCACCCAAATGAATTGATGATGGACACAGAGTAAGAGTTGATTATGGCCAAGGTTTTAAATCACTTTAGTAGCAATATACTCAATCTCGAGCTGTAGCTTTCATCTCATCATCCTAAGTATGTGGTTTACAAACCTGAGAGGAACTACTCCTACGAGAGGAATATGTGCGTCTAGTTGCGAGGTGATAAAATAACAAGGCATGGACTCTGTGAAGGCATTCGTTTGCTAAACCGTTGATTTGGTAAAGACGTATACACACTAGAACATTGTTACTATGTCATGTTGCTTGTAGTTACGATTCGCTAGTGAATTAACATCTTTAGAAACCCACAAAATGAGATAGGCCCATAAACAACAAGGGTTGGGTATACTAAAAAATTTATAATAAATAAAAATATGTAAATATCTACAGATCTACACGATTTAACAAATGTACCTAAACTACTCTACTGTACAAAATATTACTGATGCTGAGATAAATCGTTTGAACGATTTGATGAATAAACAAGTTCAATTTACTTTAGTATTTTGGTCAGTTACGAGTGTGTGAACTAGGCTTTAGAATTAGAAGCTGCAAAGTTCTAACTGTGAACCTGACATAGCACAATTTTACTGTACAAGGTTAGGATGCGTTCAGGAAACGGAAGATGGCAGAGAATCAGTTGGGAGACACGACTAAAATCTCTTGAGAAAGTCACGGCCCATAGTGAGTATATTGTCAAAGTTATAATGGTTTGGGAAATATGTGTTTCAGTTTAACTAAGCACAAGACACATACCTACACATTAAGTTAACTCATGCCGTCTCGTTAGAATGGGATTTATGAATTTGGTTTTTAGGAAAATAACCTTCACTAACATCAAGTGAATATAAAATATAAGTTGTTCTGTTAGTTTTACAATTATAAGTTAATGGTAAATAATGCCTACAAGGCATAAAGCAAACTACACAACATTAGATAAACAATAAAATGATTAATTGAGATGGAAACACTCACATATTATAAGTGGAATCTTAGGTTGGGTAAAACAATTCTAAAATTAAATGAGGATTTGCACTATTGTTTATTGATGAGCGTGTGAAATTTAGTGAAGTAATGATGAAATAATTATGACAATACATCTACACCGAGTACATCCTGCTTTAATACTATAATTCAATTAGGGTAAAATGAAACCATAAATTCTTATGACACGCCGGTTGAAAGTCCTATAGTATAACTTATATACAACGCATAAAAAATGAAATAAAATTTGCAATTTCTCTTAAACACAACATTTTTAACGAAATGCAACGAAAAAATCTATAAATGATGAAATTTTGAAAATGAAATGAGGAAAATTTTAATACGTATTCTAATTCTGACGTTTACTTGAAGCGAGTATTTTAACAGAAAAGAATCAATTCTACGAATAAATTATGTAAATGCAGTAACTATGTAAAAGAATTAATGAAATTTATGAAGAAATTACTTACCTTTATGATTGATCCTAGCCCGCAAGTTTTTAACCGTGTACTTGATGAATAAAATTTTCCTCCAATCATCAACAAACAGATGTCACGACGTGTTACCAGTAGTAAAAATAGTAAGATGTTTCTAGACTTCTATGGTTACCAGTTTTCAAACTGTTTCAAACACGACAATTTTGCCGCGTTAATAATAAATTGTTATTTTTGACATACCTATTTTATATGATAATAGACCATTAACGGCCACGTGGATTTTGACATTAGCCGGGAGGCATAAACAAAAGTTTAAGAGTTTGTTGGTATGAGTGTGTTTATACATAAACCCATCACTATGGTTTGTGTGTGTGTCGCCAATAGGGTATTATTGTTCTGTGGTGTCGCCATGGCCGCCATTTTGCATCCAGCCTAATGTCAGATGACGTCATCCTATATTGGTCTATAGTTAAAAAAAATCTGATAAATAAACAATAATAATTGTTATTTATAGCTTTATAAAATTGGCTAAAAATTAAAATTTCTTAGGTATACATATGATAAACCATTCATTTAAAAAAATAAATATCTCACAACGAATGGAATAACTATAGAATGAAAAATTCATGAAAAATTGCGATATTGATGTTAACTGAGAAAAATATTTAAAAAAAAAACATATTTATAAAGGGAAATATAAAAAAGTATAAATACTTGTGATATTGCATAAATTGTTGCTTAACGAGATTAATAAAATACACTCATCAATAAAAATAAAATTCTCACGACATAAAAACAAAATGACATATTGTGCACAATGAATTTGAAAATCTAACAACTAGGTGACCCAAATATCAGTAGTTAGGTATAATTGCATTTGTGTCTGTCACTCCTTATTTTTATAAGAGTAGCGAAGTTTCATGCAATGATATTTAATGCAAAGCTTTCCTTAGTGAGGCAAATTTCATACATGTCATGTTAGAGAAGAAAGAAAAAGTAAAATTTTAGTTTTTTTTTTAGAGTTATTAGTTAAGTACCTATGTTCATTTCATGATTCAAAGTTACCGAATAATAATACTGCTAAGTATTTTTCATGTAGGTAGGTATTTTTTTATTGAAAAAAAAAACCTTTATTTTTTTAAACCATCAATAGACCAATAAAAGGTAATGTCATTTGATATGTTGACTGGGAGCAAAATCGACGCCAGCCCGGGGCCCAGGGGGGGGGGGGGGGGGGGGGGGCAATTTGACCCATTCATAGGCTATTCTCCGGATTCACGACGAGTTCATCGAAAATCAATTCATCGAATGATCAATTCATCGAAAATCAATTCATCGAAAATCAATTCATCGAAAACGAGTTCATCGAAAATCAATTCATCGAATGATCAATTCAGGGGGCGTTCAAGTATTACGTAACGCAATTTTTGAAGATTTTTGACCCCCCCCCCCCCATGTAACGCGCCGTAACGTTTTTCTGTACCCCCCCCCCCCCTTAATGTTACTTAACACCCAAGAGACTATTTTTTTACTGAACTCTCGTAAAAAAATAAAAGGGTTTCAAAGGGTTCCTTTGCTAACTTCGGAGAAAAAAAAATACTATTTGTATGTTCCATAAATTTATATTTATTTTTTCTTTTGCTGTTTTCCAAATTTTGGCATAGCTGCGTTGGCATGTAAATCCCCCCTTTTGACCACTAACGAATGCTGACAACGAAAATAAAATAAAAATGACGTAAGTATAATACAGTCGAGGGATTCCCCGTAAAAAATAAAAGATTTGCTAACTTGGGAGGGCGAAATAAAAATTACATACAATGCAGTCGAGGGACTCCCCGTAAGACTTAAACGAAAAAGGTTCCTTTTTTCGCAGAGCGAAAAATTCTTACGCTTAGGGTTAAAACACGTAGAAAGCCGATTCCGACCGGCGCAAAGAATGTTGTCTATGGTTTCAATGCATTTAAATGGGCATGCCGGAAAGCAGGTTTCTGCTTTTGCTGTGCGTATCCCCATTCAACTGCATAGAAACATTCTTTGCGCCGGTCGGTGCGGGTCGGATTCGGCATTCTACGTGTTTCCACCAAAAGCTTTAACATCGGAGAACAAAATAAAAATGACGTACGGTACAATCGAGGGACTTCCCGTAAAACATTGTCGAAAAGGGTTCCTTTGCTAACTTCGGAGAAAAAAAATGATGTACAGTACAATCGAGGGACTTCCCGTAAAACATAAACGAAAAGGGTGCCCAACTTCGGAGAAAAAAAAAACAAAAATGACGTACAGTACAATCGAGGGATTCCCCGTAAAACATAAACGAAAAGGATTGCCCAACTTGGAAGATTTATTTCCCAATTTTTTTTATTTAAGAAAAAAAAAATACCGTTACGTAACGAGTTGTTCAAACCCCCCCCTCCCGCCCTCGTAACGCACAGTAACGTTTTGCAAGACCCCCCCTCCCCCCCAAATTGCGTTACGTAATACTTGAACGCCCCCTCATCGAAAACCATTATTATGAAGATATTTTAGAGAAATTGTTTATGACCTAATAATAAGGTAAAGCTTCAGTTTGGTCACTCCTATAAATTAAAGATGGCGGCGATTTTGACATACGTTGGAGTATTTTTTTTTATTATCTTTATTAGTGCCTCATATAATGGCCGAAAACAGCGTCTGTACCCTTCGCCCCCCCCTCGAAGATGTTGGCAGATCTTGTCACGTTCGTCCGTCCGTCTGTCTGTGTGTCTGTCTCGTCCGTTTGTTAGTTTATTTGTTTGTTTATTTATTTATTTATATATATTATTTATATATTTAGTTATTTATCTATCTGTCCGTCTGTCCGTCCGTCTGTCTTTCTGTCCGTTCGTCCGTCTGTCTGTCCGTCCGTCTTGTCTGTCTGTCCGCCCGTCTGGTGTCTGTCCGTCCGTCTGTCTGTCTGTCCGTCCGTCCGCCTGTCTGTCCGTCCGTCCGTCTGTCTATCCGCCCGTCTGTCTGTCTGTCCGTCCGTCTGTCTGTCTGTCCGTCCGTCTGTCTATCCGTCCATTTTTGTCCGTCCGTCTGTTTGTCCGTCCGTCTTGTCTGTCTTTCCGCCCGTCTGTCTGTCTGTCCGCCCGTCTGTCTATCCGCCCGTCTATCTGTCCGTCTATCCGTCCGCCCGTCTGTCTGTCTGTCTGTCCGTCCGTCTGTCGGTCTGTCTGTCCGTCCGTCTGTCTGTCCGTCCGTCTGTCTGTCTGTCCGTCCATCTATTTATCTATTTTTTTCACATTTCTCTGTTATCTACTACAAAATATCGACAACAAATACTAAAATACGCTTTTCGATACAAAAAAACAAAGAAAAGTGATAGATAAAAACAAATATCGCATACTTTGAAAGTGTGTGATATTATTTTATGGCACGATATGAAAATAGGCCCATTTTCTAAATTGAAGTCCAAATATTTCAACACATGAGTTTGGTTGTTAAAAAGGCTAGTCCTCAAATATCTTCAAAATATTTATTTTCGATGAATTGGTCATTCGATGAATTGATTTTCGATGAATTGATTTTCGATGAATTGATTTTCGATTAATTGATTTTCGATGAATTGATTTTCGATGAATTGATTTTCGATGAACTCGTCGGTTACCATTCTCCGTATACCCTATCTATATTGTGGAGGATGAGAAAAATATGAATTTTAGGTATAGTCTAGAGCAGGGGTCTCCAAACTACGGCCCGAGGGCCACATCCGGCCCGCGGACAGATTTTGTCCGGCCCGCGGAGAACTAGCATACTTGAAAACTCCTTTTAGAGAGCATATTTTTCATAGCAAATTAAATTTAGTTCACTGAAGTATTCTAATTTTATGTTGAATAATTATTAATATGACATCTGTGACATCTACATTGATATGGTCATGGGCTAACTACTCATAACATTGTTGTAGGCTTATTGTTATTGTTTTTGTGATAAGTTGGATAAAGAAACACAGAATTGTAATGAGTAAAGACATGTATAATATGCAGAAAATTTAACTTCAGTATATAATAACTAACAAATTATTGAAATGAATCCAACTAACATTTTATACATTTTAAATAAAAACATAACTTATAACAAGCATAATGACATATGAAATACTAATGAAATTTATGTAATTGAGATTTTCCACTGACAATAGTTTGTAGTTGTGGAGTAATTTTACTTGTACCAATTATTAAAAGAGATTTAAGATGCTCATCAGTTAATTTAGATCTGTAAACATTTTTTGTGTACTTCATTTTGGAGAAGGTCTTCTCACACAAATAAGTAGTACCAAAAACAGAAAACAGCCCACGAGCAAATTTATGCAAATTATCAAATT
Source organism: Mystacides longicornis (assembly GCA_963576905.1). NCBI lineage: Eukaryota > Metazoa > Arthropoda > Insecta > Trichoptera > Leptoceridae > Mystacides > Mystacides longicornis. The sequence continues at coordinate 11,564,682 of OY756428.1, forward strand.
GTGTCAGTGGAAGACTCTTATAAAATTCCAACAAAGATGAGTTTTAATATTTGTTCTTAATTATATCACTGCACTGTAGATCAATCATTTCCATTTGACTATTTCACTTTTTACCACCGGCAGCAATGATAATATGGTTTTGGCCCTCGGAAATTACTGGAGTATTCAGTATGGCCCTAAGGCTGGAAAGTTTGGAGACCCCTGGTCTAGAGTATGAAGATTTATTAGGATTTATCGACAAAACACGGTCTTAGAACTTTGGTTGCTTTGCAGTTGGCTACATTTTTTTAATCTCTAGAGGAGGGGGGGGGGGGCTGCCTTGACTGGGAGGTACACATGTACGTCACTGCTGTTTACGTATGACCATCACACAACGTAAATAATTAATTTACGGTAGAATTTAAATAAAATTAGAAGAATACACCGATACACCCGTCAAACACGTATTAAAAATACTCAAAGACTCTTGTTGCCCATCATCAGTGGCGTAACGTGGGTTTTCGCCGCCCGGGGCGGGATTAACATTTGTCCCCCCCCCATCTAATAAAGTTTGCCCCCCCCCCCTAATCTAATAAAGTTTGGCGCCCCACCCCCGTATATAAATGGGAAAAACTACTAGCTAGCTTACGCTGAGACAGGTTAAAAGGAAAAAAACCTTTATTTTATCAATTTTAAGATTTTTTTTTCTCATTTATTTTCCCTTTACAAACTCGGGGCCCCGATTTTTTTCTCAGTTATTTTCCCTTCACAAACTCGGGGACCCGATTTTTTTTCTCATTTACTTTCCCTTCACAAATTCTCGTGCCTATTTAAGTTTTGTGTTTTTTACCAAGTTTTTTTTTATTTGTCGGCTCATTTTGCCGCCCCCTGAAAAGTGCCGCCCGGGGCGGACCGCCCCCCGCCCCCCCTTAGTTACGCCACTGCCCATCATATTATTGTCAAAATCCACGTGAACTTTAAAGGTCTATTGATGAAAAGATGCATTTTCAATTTTTGGGATAACAGTTATCACCGCTTTCTATATTACCTACGAAATAGAAGGCAGTGGGTAACAATATATCTAATTATAATTATTTTTATTTCAACTGGCAATATTTTCACTTGTAATCAATGTGGTATACATGTTGCCGTAAGTCAAGGAATATTATGATTTCATTATTTTAATGATAGGTAGGTATTTTAATTCTTCTTTTAAGGGGGGTGAATTGCCTAATAAAGGAAGAAGAAGAAAGGGCTTTGTCAGATGGTGTTTTCAGAATAATCCTAAAACAATTTTAGACCCGTTCCGCCATGTGACCTTCCCCTTACGTGTTTAATGGAGATCCCGAAGGCAACAATGTGTATTTTAAACAAAAGAAAATGCATCATAAAATATTTAGCCAAAACATAGTTTTTAACATTAGGAGCTACTTTTATACAAAACGAAGTAGGTTCCTATGTAGAAAATTGTGGGTACTTGGAATACCTACTCGAAATTTAGGTATATTTGCTTTCCTGTTCTTGGCTTAGACATTTCGCATTGTTGAGCAACTTTTTTATTATCAAGTCGCGGGTTCGATTCCAAGTGCCAACTATTTTCTTATTTTATGACACAAGATTTTACTATCCGATTCTTATTCTGAGATAACTTCGGTAAATCATCTCACTCGTACTATCTCTCTCGCAATGGACAGGGTTTTTAGTTATCTATGATCTATGTTATAATAATCCAGTAGTAGGTATGTAATCTATGTACCTATACTTAGTAATAATCATATACGTGAAAGAAAAACTTATTTGTGACCATTTTTACGAAAATTGCGCCAACGGAGGAGTATGAAATTTCGCACACTAAACTACTTTATTAAAAAACTCTGATCAGTGGAAAATAAGAGTTCAGCGGTAGAAAATTTGCGATCAAGCCGTTGTCGAGATAGTTTAACCCATATCGATTGATTGCGAGCTGATCTCTGTACATTTTAGCCCGCCATGTTGGATTTTATGTCAACTGATAATGGTTTCGAGTGTAATACATTTTAATATACTGTTTTAAGTTTTTTTCCCGTCTAATTAGGTGCTCCCTTCATATTTTGGTCCATTTTGTTTTGGTTTATCATTTTGATAATATAAATTTTAAACAAATAAAGCAAATATTGCATTCCCGTAATCATCGAGGTCTTACAACCATGATGCACTAACTAAATTTATGATAAATATAATGACGCTTTGAAGAAAATATTCAAAGAGTACTTTTAAAGTATGTACAGATATTAAAATTAACATAAATTAATTCATTTTGGCCAAAATATAAAGGTTTCGTGTGATTTTATAAGGACTTAACAATATTTTGATAATATAAAATGAAAAATTAAAAAATAAGGTCTGGCACCTATTCTGCACCTACTCGAAATCATTCAAATCTGACATAGGGCCCCTTGCATACCAAAGTGATTTAACCATGGTTAGTGGAAAAGACGACCAAATAACGAAATTTTGTCTTGCAGCGGATCTCGGCTGTAAGCAGTCGCATTGCCGGGCTACTATTTTGTTTGTATACAAAATTTCGTGTGAAATGTCATCTTCATACATAACAAACGCGGATCAAATATTTTTTACAATAAAGTAAAAACTGATCAGTGAATTATATGTAATCTAACGATTAAGGATTTTTTTTTATAAATCCGACGGTTATCTATACTAATATATAAAGAGGAAAGATTTGATTTTTTGTTTGTTTGTTTGTTTGTTTGTTTGTTTGTTTGTTTGTTTGTTTGCTTCGAATAGGCTCCAAAACTACTGAACCGATTTGAAAAATTCTTTCACTTTTGGGAAGCTACAATATCGGCGGTGAACATAGGCTATATTTAATTTCCAAAAAAAAGTGGGTAACCTACGAAAACTTCAATAATGTAACCCAAGGTGTATAAAATTTACCTAAAATATTCTTTTTATCGCGAACGCTGTGAAAACTAATGATGATAGAATAAAACAATGTTCTACAATTTTGTAGAAGACATCATTATTTACAAAAAGTATCGCGACAGCATATGTCTAACTATTATAGTTATGCCACAATAAGTGTTTTTTTATTTAAAAAAACCCAATAAAATGTCACCTCTAGAAAAGGCTCTTTATTGGTATCTTGGTATTACTCCTTATTAAAATAAATTAGTTCATATTCAAGTCTGCTTCAATATGTTTGTATAACTTTTTGAATTATTCAATTCGGACATTCCATTCGAAAGTTATCACGAGTTTAAAAATGTGAGTATTGGAAAAAAAAGCATAGTCTCTTATCATCTCAACTTATCCGATGCAGAGTGCGTATGGGAGCCGGGGAGGGCTGAGGGGAGTCGTGTCAAGTTTAGTAGAAATACCGCGCAAAGTAGTCACGGTGGTAAAGTGACGTGACACGATACATTGCAATGCAATTATTCCAGATTAACATATGCTATAAAATATTTTGAAAAAGTTAGGGATCTGTATGAAAACTAAATTATTTTTAAGTATCTATCTACCCGTGCGAAGCTGGGGCGGACCTCTAGTAGTTTATATAGAGAAGAGGTGGCGAATGCTAATATTCTTTTTAAAACTATGCATAAAAATAGATTAAATTAATAAAAAAAAAACACTACACACACTACTTTAATGTTATGTATTTCATACTCTCACATACCTACCTATTTCGATGTATTTGACATTAGGTATTGTATTAGACACAGATCCTTTGTTTATCTGTGGTCAAATTGAGAATAGATTTGTATATTAAATAACCATATAAAATTTTTGAACGTATCAACAGTGGCGTAACGTGGGTTTTCGCCGCCCGTACCGTGGGTTTTTTTTAAGAAATTTGGCGCCCCCCCCCCTCAAGAAAATTTGGCGCCCTCCCCCCCTTCTATAATTTGTAACCCCCCCCCCTATATAAATTGAAAAAAAACACGAAAATGAAAATAAAATTAATTCACATACTTACAGCGTAACAATATAGTACTTAAATTCAATTTTAGGACAGAGCGGGACAGAGCTAACTTCTGACACAGATTTGTCTACCTGCGGATTCACCGCAAATTTTTTTGAAGACCTCAACCCGAAATTAAATGCTATTTTTGATAAACATAATAATTCTGATTTTATCAATCTGGTCGTGTGTAATATAGCACAAGCAGATTTTGCCGCCCTATCAATAGAGGCGCCCGGGGCGGCCCGCCTTCCGCCCCCCCCCCCTCGGTACGCCACTGCGTATCAACATTTCCAATTTGACTTATCCATGTTATTTTTGAAAGAAAATTATGAAATAGCGCTCGCTCAGTTTTTGACAAAGCAATCTTAATAATGTTCAAAATTATAATCTAAATTAGTTATGGTCGAATATCGAGCACTGGCCGACCACTAGTAATAATTACTACGCCTGTTCATGAGGACCGAGTGCACTACCGAGAGAGATAGATAGAAAATGATTTACTACCGAACCTATCTCAGAAAAAGAATAGGATAATAGTAGCTTAGGTACTGTGAAAGAGTCAGAGTGTACTTGTGTTCACTTTGAGTCAGCACAGATTCATTTAAATAAAAAACAATTGGAGAATACAAGGAAGAAAGGTTAAAATGATTCTTTTCTAGGTAATAGGCATATTTTTGTAATCATAGTACGTTAATGGTGAGCTTTTCGAGAATTCTATGATTGCGTTTCGATAATTTCGACGAATAGGGTTGATTCATAATAATTTGTAACGCATAGACAATATTTCGTAGATTTATGTGGACTCATTTTAAGTAGGTAAAACTACGTACTACTGATTAATTTATTTGTGATAAAAATATATTGCAACAAATAATAGGAAATTATATTATTTTTCAAAGTACATAACGGCAGGATAAACAACTATAAAGACCGTTCAGATTCATCAATCATTTCAATAATTTAATTCTTGGTAATCTACAAAGAACACTTGACTTATTATTTGCTCGTCGTGTGGAAACTCACGGTAATTCAATATGTTATTGCGTTTTCTATGGTCATGTTTAGTTCATGAGAGATTGTCTATGATTTTTTTTTTATTTTCTAAAAACAGGAACAGGAACAAGGAAGATTACGGTTATACCTACCACTTTAATTGTATTCCGAAGAAACAAATAAACAACATTCGAAATTCAAATTGGTTCTAAAAATCTATAATATCGGGTAGTTTATTAATAATTATTATTAGTTAATTTATAACGCTTCCGAATGAAAATTCTTCCACCGCACTCCATTTGAATTATTTCAGGAATTTATTAGAAAATAAATGTAGGTGCTATTATTTTGGGAATTAATGAATGACGCAGTATTTTTTTTAGCAGCATTTTTGTCCATTACGGAGTTATTATACTTATGAGTAGGTACTACAGTATAATGATTGTATTGTTGTATGGATCAATTCTGTGCTGCATTTATTATTTGATTTTACCGCATGACTACTCATTCTTATGTTAAGATTGCTCTTTTTATTTCATTTCCTTATCCCTAATCCTCAATAATTTCTGCTCTAATGTTATCGTACTGTTGAATTTCATTTTATCCACAGTGTTGATAATAATTGATTTTAATGTTTTGTTTTACAAACAGTGCAATAATGATTAGGTATTATAATATTATTATTATCTTATTTTTTTTATCATGATTTAAACTGTTTATTTTATATTGATCATGGTTTTATTGAGTCATTTAATTATATTTGCTGTGTTTTTTATGTTATTTGTTTGTATTGATTGTGCCACATTCAATCTTGTACATATTTTGTTATTCTCAGTAATATTGTCAATGATTAAATTTATATATACCTTTTTCTTGTAAGTGTAATAGACGCAAAGGCTTTTTGAAGCTGTTAAGTCTATTGCACTGATATTTAACAGATTAAAATAAATAAAATATGTTTTGTAAAAGCAACATTGTTGTTGCGTGGAATCAATAAAATAAATATCTTACTTAGCCCTTTTCAGTCTATTGCTGCACGAAAGCCTCCTAGAATTTTCTTTATTAATTCCTGCCTGTCGCTTATTTTAGTTAAAAAATTTCCCATATCAACATCCGACTTATTACCAGTTATCCTAAATACTTTTGAATATCGTCATCTTTCATTCGTCCAGTATTGTACACAGCCTCCCCCGCCGATTTCCAGAACTATTCTGTTCTCACCATTCTTTGCTACTGATTTCCATATTATGCATAGAGGTATGATGACTTGAGAATTTTGGACATACCCAGGAATCTTTTGAGAGTAGGTAGTCATAATTCCTACTCACAAAGAAATGATCTGGATTTTAATCAGAGAGATATAGATATAGATAAAGAGAATATAGAGGGCGGTATTATAGGACTAGGCAATAACAATAGAACGGAAACAAAATATTTTAATGGTCAGAATATAGAAAGTGAATAGCTTCTATTTATAGTCGGCCTGTTGGTAACTGTACCAAGGCTTTCACGACATGCAAGCGTTTCCATTTTTTTCCCATAAAAAATGCAATATTCAAATTTCCGATTGTTTATGAGGCCTGTAATAAAAAGTAGCGTAATAACAATACACGATGTTAAACAACTACCTATCTCCACTTTAATTTCTTGCTGCGGTGACCTGTTTTATATTTTTTAAACGTTTTAGGTACTTACCCATATTCGCAATACCTGATTCGTGATAGCAAAAGTAATAATTTCTTAAACTCATATAGGTACCTATAATATTTTTAAGTTTGTTGTTAAAACTTTCCTTTCTTGAAAGTGTCATGGAATTCGACGCATCAGCTGCGTCGAATTCCATGACATTTATTTACCTACTGTCTTTAAACGAATCAAGGGTGGAATTTGCTTTTGAGGTTTTAGTTGCACTGTTAATCATAGCTCAACCAGATTTTTGCATTCATAGAATACTTTGTATTTATATTATAAAGAATACTATGTATTGCTACGGCCACTTAACTTTTCTAGGAAAACAGAGCGTTAGGTACCTACCGAAGTATTTTATGGCGGCGTTACACACTTTTTCATTTAAAAATTCAATTGGGTACCGGCGGCATTATGTCACAGAGATTAAGTATAGGGCAGCTTAGCTGTTCTGTCATCGACTTTCGTAGTGGAGGTCACAGATTCGAACTTCAGTGCCGACCATCTTCCTCTTTCACAACACAAGCTTTTAGTAGCTTACTGTGAAAGTTGTTAAAAGTCAGGTTAAAAGTGTATTTATCTGCAATTATAGGGTAAGCGCGGATTCTTTTAGTTCTAAAAAAGTAACATCGAAAGTTCTCAACCAAAAAAGAAACATATCACAGAAAACAAGTGATAGACAGAAGAAATTAATACTTGTTTGACCCAGGCCTACAATCGAAGATCGATGTTGAATTAAACTCGAGAATATTATGCAAGGGGTGTATGGAAGCCATCGATTTTATAATGTAGTTGACAATATGTACTTGTGGTAATAGTGCAATTAAATTAATATTAAAATACCATAGGTACACATACATAGACTGTGGAGCTATTTTATGTACATAAGTACTTACTACCTAATACGTATAGGCAATGTCCATATTATGAAATCAATTTTCTACTTATAGGTATACTTTCGTTTTCTTTTAGGTTGCTATATAAAGTTTGAAATCAAGCCACAGTGTGATGTAAAAAATGACCATGTATATTGTACAATATAATCGTTATTTTTATGGAGGATGCTCCAGAAAAAATCCTGGGATTGACAAGTTAAAGGGCTTTTATCAATCTTGAGTAGACTAGTAGGCATTATCAAAAGAGACCATTCAAGGACAAAGAATTTGTTTAACACTTTCTGTCTATAGCATTCATATTTGAACACAGTTCCCTATCGGCAGCCATCTTATTGTGCCAGATCATTTTCTCTACACTATTGGATTATCTTGCTTGTAGCCTTCCTGGGTTTCTGCTACGGTTCTTGGTCACCATTCTAAGGTTCTTTTGATCCATCGGTCATCTGTTGTTCTGACATTTCCAGCCCACCTCCAATTCAGTGATGTCGTTTTTTGGAGCACGTCTGTCACCTTAGTCCTCTCAAAGGTATTTATATCATTTTTCTCATTGCTCGTTGGTTTATACGGAGTTTTGAAATATAGACGATGTTTGCAAAACTCATGCATCAGCACTGAAAAGATGAAAGTATCAAATATATTTGGCTTTCTCCTTTTGCGTTAAAATTTACTTCCGAAAGGGGGAAATAGTTAGAAACTAATGATTTTGACAGAATAATAATAATAATATAATAATAATGTTTTCATTATTGAAAGCCGATGAGTAAAACAATAAATCAACGATTTCGTTTTCGAACTATGCGCTATTTCCTATCCTATTAAATATTTAAAAAGCCTGTTTATCCTTTATTATTAAATAAAAACGATTTCCGGTGGGTCGTTAATATGTCGTTAACGAGTGGATTTGTTTCAAGTTCATTACCAATAAAGTATTACGGTGTATGAATGTATAGTGTGTAAACAAAGTAGTCACGCATTTACACAATGATTCACCTAATACAATAATCACATGTCCGTGATGGTTTATGAAGGAATACAATATCATAGAAGTTGCACTCATAAGAACTAGATCAGGATTTTTTTTTCGAGGAAAAAGGCCAAAAAGATAAGAATATTATAAATGCTAATAAAATGCAATGCAACGTCATAATATATTGCATATCTTGGCTTTGATGTAGGGTTTGGAGTGAGGATAAAATTTGGAAGTTCAATAAGAAAGTATGATAGTGCGTAATGGAGAGCTGAAAAAATTTAACTCGCAGAATCTTATTTCTGTCAAAGACCAAGTCTACATCGGTCAAACTAGATCTTAGTTTTTTTTTATCAACTTTCTTCTTTACTTCTTTTGTCTGCGAAATATATGACAGCAGTTGCAGTCTTTAAATTTGGTTGCTCTCTTGTTCTCAATATAATTTCCAACTTTTATCTCTATATTTCATTAATTAAATATCTACTTGTTGTATACATGGGATTTTTCGACATGTTAAACATGTCGAGAATTCTCATGCTTGGGAGTTTCGGAGACTTAAACATTACCACCCAATGGCGAACGTTGTTAACGCAAAGTGATCACACTAAGCCAGCCTTCGAAATAACAGTAGAAGACGGTCAAACAAACCACTACGGGCTTACTCGTAGTGGTTTGTTCCATTAAAAAATCGAACATCAGTAATGAATTATTAGAGTCATTAGTTGTTACATATTCGCCAATTTTTCTTGTTTAGTTTCAACCCTATCGATTGGTTTGCAGCTAATTCTTCACTCTGCACTCTGTTCGCATGCATGTAGGATGCGCATTGCGCAGCCTATGCCCTCTTATAATAATAATTGTTCGATAAAGATTAAAGTATTGTAAAACTATGTACATACCTACTTACTTAATTATCACAAGGAATTTTTAAAATGCATTTAGGCCCACTTTTAGTGAACAAATAAATATACTTTTGACATAATATTTCAAAATAAGCAGAGCTTGTCGATAATGGGACCACAAGACATTTGTTATGTAAAAATATTCCCAGTGGTTAGTAAGTTTTCGTTCATTTTATTATTATTTCCGCGAATTTCTTCAGCATGCGGGTGCGTACCTCTGGAAATTCCTTTAACACCACTACTGCCGAAATTCATTTCAGATTCTAACATGTAATATTTTAATCAAGTATGGCGACCTTGATACCAGTGAGTTGACTAATCCACTACTCGAAGCACGACGACGTTGGATCATTTTTATTGGTTTCCCGGAAAGAACGAATTATCATTTAGTAATGTAGGCATGTACGTATGTGTCTAGCTTCTTCACTAGATGACGGGGCGACCTCTTAGGTGTCAATCTACTCGTTAAAATCTACTCAACATCACCGGCGGTACTTGTGTGCTGAAATAAATAAATAATAAAAAAAAAACACAGAGTTCTTGGACTCTCTAAAGTTGTTAAGGAACCCCAAAATGATTTTGATTTTCTATGGACCCCCTTAATGATTTTAGAGTCCCCTAATGATTCAAAGGGACCACATTGAGAACCATTAAGTGAGAACATTTTTCGACATAATTTACCCATGCCGATAGGGTTGCCAGATGTGTTGAAAAAAAAACCGGACAGTACTGGGGGTGGAGGTTTGGTATCTTGAAACATAACTTTTCCTATGCCGATGGGGTGGCCATGGGGGTCCAAAAGCTAGCCCCTAAGGTCCCCAGCTTAAACCCGATGGACTTTCGCTTTTGGAAATTCTTATTAAAAGCTATTTTATAAAAATAAATACCTGATATTATTGAACAATAACGGGAAATATTGGTTTCAGGCTAAACAAAGGAACCATCTGTTTATTCTAAAGTTCTAAAATTTTAATTATAGTTTTAAGAGTGTATAACAAATAACAATATTTTTTTACTTTATTTCAATAAATAATTCATTTCATTTAAATATCACATCAAATTATGCATTAAGGTACCACAAATAATTTAAAAACTGGCTTTTACCACCCATATAACAAGGCTGCGTGTTAATGAAAAAATGTTGAATATTGATACTTGCACAAGTTATGAGAGCGTTTTAGCATGATCTCATTATACCATCAGCCAAAGTTTTTGAGATAGTTTGTAGAAAAAAATGTTGAGTGAATTTTTTTGTCTAGAGCCTTTGAAAGATTTTAGAAAATTTATGCTAGGAAAAAAATTATTTAAAAATTTTTTTTGAACAAAAGCTATCGAGTGCTGACTCATAGCAATAATACCTTGCGTAAGGGTAACTATCGGACTATTTACAGAAAAAAAAATCATGATCGTAATTTAGCCAATAGTTTAGCCACAGTTACGTAGTTTAGTCAGAAATCCGGGTTTTAATAAAATTTCTCAAAATGGTAAATAACTTTTGAACCAGCCAATATCGGTGAACATACATGGGGACAAATCGATAGGTATTGAGGTCCTCTACCTCCCTGCTTCGGGTTATCCTCTACCAAAGTTACACCGTGTATATGTATGAAAATTTGGTGTCATGGTGTTTGTTAACGTACTCCTCCTAAACGGCTCAACTGATTTTTTGATTTCTAAGGTATATTTGGTATACCTATACGAGAATAAGTCTCAAAGTATATTTCATACCGCTAGGTGGTTAGGGTGTTTTTATATTATTTTTTCTATTCATTGTAATTTTTTATTTATTTTTCAACCAAGAATATCTATAATCCTAAAATTCCCTCTTACCCTACCATCATGTTCTAATATGAATACGTTGGTGTATGCTGTTCGTCTTATCCCAGTAGAGAGCGATATGTTTTGATTTAAGCTTTGATTTAAACCGTTAACAAACCATTTTTAATCCATTTCATAAAAAAACTGAAACCTTTTGTTTTCTATTTCATTTTGTTTTTTCATTTCATTGAAGGCAAGCTTCGCCACAAACTAACAGTCTGCTTTTCAGGAACATCGACCAGTAAGCCGCATCAAAGAAGAAACTGGACAAAAAAAATCTAGCAGCAATATGGCTACAATTAAACAATAACAAAAAAAAAAAAAACTAAAAGAAAATGCAAATATGTCCAAGGTAAAAAAAAAAAATTGGTATCCAAACGTTTCAGATTCCTTAAGGCCCTTTATGAGCCTTATAATACATATAGAAATCCGGCGAAGCATGCTCAGAGATACATTGAAATTAGATATTTTTGAATTTCGAAAGGAATTCTATGCGATAATCAATGTACCTAATCATAAATTTATTGTATCTTCTCATACTTAATGTTCAAGGAAATTCTCAAAGACTAAAAAGCTATGCTAAAAGCAGCAGGGGATCGAAGGAGTTGGAGGCGATTCCTGTTGGATGGAGGACAAGGTTGAAGCGTCGTCGAAGAAGAACAGCTTAAAGATGATGAATATTTATTTACGCAGTAAATACTTGGTTATTTATTACAAATGATTTATAACGTCTTGTCAATATTGGATTTAGTCTAGTTTCTTTGAACAAGAATGACCAACTGGCCCTCCATCTTTTTGGTGGACTTTCGGGGTTCTGCTGTTTGATATTGGCCCTGTCGTACCTTTCTCCCCGAATCATTTTTTTTTCTTTTTTGGTATTTTATCCACAAGGGGGATGTTTTGGCCATCCGAATCATTTTAATCGACTTGATATATCCATTAGTGACATCATCCAATTCTACAGATACCCCGAACTTCCCATTTTCGAACTGCTAAAGAATTTATAACTAAACCGGATTAAACATTATTTTCTGCTCGCACGAAGTAGGAATTATAGATATTATAATAAATAATGACGAGAAAGCGCATGTTGCATCGTGCTACCCAATTTAGCGTTAGAAAATTACACGGTGAATATTCTCTAACATGGCGTGCGTCTGTTTGATACAAAAAACTTTTTATTTCATTAAAATATAATGAGGAGAATATTTATGTCAGCGCACAACATGAAACTGCAGTCCGTTAAACTTTGTCCGACCCCTGACGTCATACGAACGTTATATCCACAATTATATATTTTGGATTACCTTTTCTGTTGCCAGGTTTTCAACGGTGAGTAAATTACAAAATATATCTTCGTGCTGGGCTTAAATTTTTCAAATAATAACCCACCTTACACGTTAAACGAAGCAATTACCATTATTTTATGCTCTACAAGACCTAATTTTCAGGACCATACCGTTGTTCTTTTTAAAATTACGAATATACCTAATTACAGTTTCCGTTTTGATATTGAAAAAGATAATGAATACTTATTGAAAATCTAAAAAGGCATGAAAAAAATAAATTTTGCAAACAAAATGAATCTTCAAATAAATATACGAAGAATATTTTTGATTACCATTAAATTTTGTTGTTTAGTACTTTGAACATCTACAGCTTAATTCAAGAATAATTTTGTAATATAATTTGGCCTATATTGTGCAATATCAGATCAGAAAATGATTAAAAAATAATCTTGAATTCCAAGTTTTATATACCTAGAGGGTGACTGGTAATTCGATACCTACATACATTCCTTGAAAGGGGTTATACTAGAGAAATTTTCAACAATTTTGTTCCCATTAAGTAGGGGTCAAATGGCAGTGGTTTTCCAGTTATTTAAGTTTTTAGTAATAATATAACACTTTTCTATATACAAAGGTGTCAGTATAGCCGGCGGAACTTATTGCCTGAGGCATTTTTTTTCCAGTCTACCGGTCCCGTCCAATCTGAGATTGAGAGTTTTTAGTGTTTTTTTTTCAGTTTTCCACCTTATGACTTAAAACTGTAAATTGTGAAAAAGGTAGGTACCTACTCCTCTTTGGGAACTAAAACACAATTTTCTAATAGATCATGAATGAAGAAATATTATAAATAAAAAATCATAAAGAAAATTTGGAAAACCTCAGAATTAAGCTGTACTTATAGATGTTCAAATTAGTAAATGACTCATTTTATGGTTCAAGGAATGTAGCGAATAACCAGTCACCCTGTATACTAAGAACCTATATTGTAAAGATTTGTTTCGACTCTGAAGCACACATCGGGGGGCTAATCTTGAAATTCAATCCTGATTTCAAAGTCGACCGTCAATACTTTTAACACTCAATGAAACTAATTGTATGTATCCTTACTTTTTTCGTAAAGCAATGCCGGATTCAAGAATCGCGATATAAATGGAGAGTAAGGCCCCAGAAGATTCAATATGGACTGCTATTACGTCCGATTTGAAAGTGTTGTTCCTTATTTGAAAAAAAAAAAACAGTTGATTGGTTGACTAATAACAGAACTATTAACTCTCAGAACTAGTTAAGAGCAAACTGCGTGAGCTAGTCAACGGTGCTCAAGAACATTGTGAAAGTATGGAACTATTTTTTTATTTTAAACTCATCAACTTTCACAAACCTTAATAAAAAGTGTTGGTTACGCTGACCATATTATGAACAGCCTAACTCAACTTTTTTCTGGCGGCCTTTTGAACCACATCGGTGACTCTTGTTTTCTGCTGTATCCTATGACTAAAACGAGATACCTTTTAGTGTACCAAAAGGTTTCACAGTCATTAGTGAGCATGGGAAGATCACATGCATCAAAGAGTTTTCTCATTAAGTAGTAGGAATAATCTAAAATATAAGAGAAAGTTCGGTTATTGCGAACACTTATTAGTCGAAATCGGCTGAACAGATGTTTATGATACTTGGTTTATTTGATTCTTCTCCGATCCGGATAACATAATAATTATTAAAAATTCGAAAAAATAGATAGCAAATAATATAAAATATAATATTAAAGTTAGTATGGAACGGATTTACTGACAATAATGCCATCTGTGAAAAACTCTTAAAAAATTTTATTTACTTGACAACCATTGAGTTTCAAAACATCGGTACGCAGATTTTTGATAGAATTTATTTCAAGCTTTCAAAAATATTTTTTTATCATTCAAACATATTTTAAACGTACTTATTATTGTATAAACTACAAATTTGAAATCATTGCTTCAATCGGGCTGGGGGGTCGGGTTTGCTGCGGATTGGTCTCCTCCGGGCTGGCTTGCGGTGTGCGGGGGGCCTTAAAATGGAGAATGTTATGTTATTCAAAACTAGTTTAGAATAAAAGAGTTTTTATTTTTACATTATTCACGATCAAATTCATAAGAAATAAAATTAGAAAGATACTACTTATACGTATAAGAAGAATTTAGTTATGAATCATTAGAAATGGCAAAGATTGTCTTTAGTTTTAATATTAAGTGTTTTAGGGGTTTTGTTGTCGCTGTTAAGTCTTTAATTATTACTTAAATCTTAAAAGCATCTACAAATCCAGCTTGGGAGAAAATGTCAAGGCAGAGAAATATTTTTAGTAAAACTTGTGCTTATTTGGAAAACATCCAATTTCAGATGCTACTCAATGTTAAGCTGATTTTTTTTATTTACAATTATTATATTATGTAAAGGGTTATGATATTTATACAATGCTTTTTGTTGTTTGCTGTAAGTTGAGCGTAGCAGTATGTATATACGTTGTCGTAGCGCGGTGGTGTTTCATAGTTTGTTTTCAGTTGATACAGCGTCGGCGTCCACATAGCCTTGTTCAGGCGTCGCAACGACTCCGTTTTTATTGTGTTTTGTATGGAATTGCCGCGCGGATACAACCGCTTGACTGTCAAAATAAGCCTAATTATACTAAAATTTTAATTCAAAAGTACATAACCTAGAATTTTAAGTAAATAAATTTTGAAGTTATTCTATTTTCAAATATTTACATGGACAGTTTAGAAATTATTGTTCTTGTTAAAAGACAAAGTGAAAAAGATTACAGAAAGAATTCAAGGTTTTTTGATAAGGGTAATTATTTAAGTTTTAATATTTTATAGTTGTAAATAATCTGCTTTTCTTTATCTTTTTTTTTTCAATATGGCAATCCACTCTCAAGAGAGGAAACCGCTATTCAACTTTACATATTATACGGTACATTTATCGAGAGTTTATTTTAAGAACCTACTTTATATTAACTATATTTAAGCTGAATGCTTAATTTTTAATATGTTATTCCGCACTTAAGCATCCTTTATAATTCGAAAGATATTTGTGAAAAAAAATACGGTTTCATTCGAAAATATATTTATAACAATACAAGTTTTAGTTTTTATTTTTAAGTAGGTAATAAAAGTATTACAATAATAAAAACCTACTACATTTTTTGCCTCAAACAAATCAATGTTTTATTTAATTTGAATAGCACAATAACAGTGAAGAATAATGCATTTATTTTCGTATCAAAAAATGACCATAATTAGTTATTTTTCAAACAATTTGTTTAAGGCTATTTTAATGAAAATTTTAATATAATAAATATAGGAAAATACTAAAATTACTTTAACCATTATCTGTACATATGTGAAGACTTAAAGAATATTTTCAAAATCGTAAACTACATAATAGGTATTATGGCAATATTTTTAAACTTACTTATTCATGTCAGTTTTAATTTGCTTTTTCCTAAAACACTCAATAATCAGGGGAAGGGCTTTTTGTCTTACCAATTTAAAATATACGAATGGGTGTTTAATTTCATACTCTAATACTGACCGCTAAGCAATAAATAAATAAATAGCCAAATTAAACATTGAATCTAGAATTACGAGTAAACTACAATGCAAGAAATAATACTTACCTTCTCGCTTTCAGGCAATAAATTATGTAGCGAATGTCATAAAAAAATGTCCAAAGTTGTTTATTTTATTTTTATTTATTTATTTATTTTATTAAGTCGTAAAAATACAATAAATTTTACAACTTATAATAACCTTACAATTATATACAAACTCTTATATTCTATTAAATAATATACTTTAATAATAATGCGAAAAAACAATAATTGATATCAAAAGACGAAAAATTCACTCACATTTATTGATAAAATCCAACAGTAACTTACAAGAAAAAATTCACTTTCACTTGAAAAGGTTGTTAGAAAATTTCAATCATCTAATCATATAGGTACATTATTTGATGTAAGCAATCATTTATGATATCTTCAAACTATCTCCCCAACTCAATCTATTATATACCTACTCTAACATAATACTTAAATATTGTTTTTTTTTTTGTCAAAAACTATCCATGGTCTTTATATGTTCATAACATTTCCTTCGAAAAATCGCTAATGATTTTGCCCCACTAACTTCCTTGGGTAATTTGTTAAAAAACTTAAGCCCATTATAATAAATCCCTTTTTCAGTTGCTGCAAGTCTATATCTTTGAAGGCGGAATTGGTCTCGATTTCTCGTTGGATAGCCATGAATATCCTGATTATATTTAATACTATCACACATGTAATTAGGCAGCATTCCCTGTTTCATTTTATATATAAAAGTCATTGTCTGAAAATAAATTAATTTTTTGGCACTCAAGAATTGTAATTTATCTAACATAAGTTTTACTCGATGATATCTTCCAAATCCTAATATTGTTCTCATTCCTCTGTTTTGCAATTTTTGCAATTTATTGAAATCTGTTTGGTTCGATAAGAAGAGAATTGAAGCGCAGTAATTAAAATGCGGTAATACTATAGAGTTATAAACCATTCTTCTGCACCTCACGTCCATTCCTTTCTTTACCCTATTTAGGAAACCTATTTTTTTACTAATTTTTTTAATGATATTCTCAAAATTGGCTTTAAAGTTCAATTTATTGTCAACCGTTACTCCTAAATATTTGATATTGTCGACTAGGTCAACCAACACTAAGCAAAGTTTCAAGGAAGGCTTAAAAGAATCTTCTATTCTATTTCATATAGCTATTTTTATTACAAAGTTTTTGACAGTTAGATAATCTTTCAAGCGTTTAATCCTCCTCCGATAATTAAAATATCTATTTATGTGTCAAACTGAGTAGGTATCAACCATAGAATATTTTTTTCATAAATTGCTCATGGTTGAAACTTTGCGAATTTACACACTTACGTAGGTACATAACTGATGATATAATTTAAACTACCATTTTTTCACTCTTTTATTTTTGTTTTTACGGATGTGTGTTTCTCTAGTAAAAATCTTGCTTTCAATAATTTCTACTAACTGGACGACCAGCCAGGCATTTGAAACATTTCAATCAGTCCTGGATACCATGCCGATGAGATATTTCTAAATAAATACAATTGAATTCATTTTATGTTATGATATTATATAATCACCAAGGATTTAATGCTTGCACTTTTGTACAACAATGTACGCCCCGTTACTGTTACATACTATTATGATCATTGAATAAGATCCTCCACCACCCGAGTATACTACAGGAATTTGGAGATTCCTTTTTACTCGCATTGTATAAAGCCGAGACGGGACTCCGACATCGCCATAAGGGTCCCACATATTAGTGAATCCCATTACTTTTATGATTAATATAATATTATAATATAATAGTAGGTGAAATGTTTAAAAAGTTCTTTAATCTTTCATTTTTATTGCAATTATTTAGAACCCTGTCTCAACGGGGCCGATTGATTGGAAGAAAACACGGTTACCTTTCACCATCTTTTACGACACCATTGCATCCTCTATAGCCACAATCCTTTGATTGGTTGTCAACAATTGGGTCAACACCCACTCTTTCTCCAGTTTCTTCATTCTAGTATGATGGACGCCTTACCCACTTATCTATAGCAGTTCTTTTTTTTTGGGACAGCACATTTCCGGATACACTCGACGTGTTCGTAACTTCGGTCAGCCCTCAATGATCTTCCTTTAGAAAAGTATAAAAAAATTAATGTGTATAATTGTACATACTATCACAACCCTTTTAATAAATTACATAAAACGGGTAAAATTATTATTGTGTCTCTAAAACGGCCAACATATACAGGATGTCCCAGAAAGTACGACTAAGCGGAAGTCCAAAGGTAGAACACCTTTAGGGCTATGCAAATACCTATGTAATATGCTAAGCGAATTTTTATATTTTTCGAGTCATACTTTTTTTGGCAAACACTAAATTTGTAAATTACATGATATTAATGGTGAAAGTGACACCAATTTTTGAGCTACATACTATTATTCCTACAATACTAAATATTAGGTTTACCTAGCAGATAAAAAAACAATTATGGGTATATCTGATACCATCGTGTCAAAAAAGCTGAAATTCAAAATAAGGTACAATTTTATTAATTTTTTAAATTTTGTCATCTAACTCAGGGTTTGACATAAATGCCTAACAAAAATTTATAACTCGAAAATTATAAAAAAACCCACTTATCATATATTAAGGTATTTGGATAGCCATAAAGGTATTCTATCTCTGGACTTCCGCTAAGTCGTACTTTCAAATACACCCTGTATACAACATAATGTTAATAAGGTGTTGTGGTAGATATACAGAACTACGTCATGAAGCTATCTAGTATTATGTACTAACGTGAATTTCCTGTCATTGTAGTATTTACCTACCCCATAAATAAAAGTGGAACAGAATAAAGGCTCCACACATTACCTATATACGTATCACAATATAATAAGTAGGCATTCTGAGTTGTATAAATCACATTAGTGAGGGTTGTATACAGAGTGCATCAACACGAACGTGGCTCCATATTTGTAAATATTAATATTATATTTATGTAAAAAAAAACGGCATCGAAGGTTTAAGCATGGAAATGCAGTAATGTCATTGTTATTGGCCATATACCACGCAAAACTCTACAGATATATTATTATGTTTTTTATTGACGAAATAGTAAAAAGTTTTGGGCGCTTTTTGGCAGTTTATTTGTTATTTTTCACAAGTCACGGTACAAACTTAACGTCATACTTTGTAGTGTATATTATTTTTACTTATTTTGATTGCAACAAATAAATAACGTTGGCCTATCCATTTAGCACGGTTTTGGGGAACTCTTTTAAGGAGCTGTAATGTCATCTGCGAAACAAATCATGTCAATCTCATGTCCCTGTACTCTCACACCGGGCTATTCTCTCATTTAATATTCTGTCACAGTGTATCTCACTACTGCGAGTTAACTATGTAAAGATTTAAGTCAATGTCATCAATACAGATTATAATGTTTCTTAATTTTACTTGCCGTACTTTACTTCTATCCTTCAAAGAATAAAATTCTATGGCTTTTTTGAGAATAGAATGATGCCTATAATGAATGCCGTTCCACAAAATCTGCAATGTCTCAGCGTGCTGGAAATTATTCTACAAGGATCGTGAACTCTTGACTCTGGTATTTTGAATGCCTTATTTTCTAATTCTTTTTAAATTTGGATTTCTATTTTATTGTATTGGTTTGGGTTGGCTGGAAGAGATCCTTCGCGATATGTCCGCCATTTGACTCTATTAAATGGTTGTATCCAAAATGTATTATTAGTTTTGCAATAAAGCTTTATTTATTTATATTCATGACAAGGCAAACAGGATGATACCTTTTTAAAATGTTGCATTATTGCTTGCTTGATTGTATATTTATTTGTTTGTTTATCTGCGTGGAATCTTGCGATTGATTTTAAATCAACCTATCGGGTAGATAAACATTCAGAATAGCTCAGAACGCGATGACTATGCATTTAATAGTTTAATGAATTCATTTTCTGTAGATTTTGTTTTGTGTCGAACATGACAATAATTGTTGATTACAGCGGCAATATATGTAGGAGTATACAGCACATTGTGTTCTCATAATTTTCGCATATACGTCTGTCTCAAATCAAACCCATTCCAATTTCGTAATATTCTAAACAAGAATCAACAAAAATAGTTTGATTTGAAATAGGTATGTACGAGTATTATAATAATGTCATTGACTCATTCAACTAAATACTTCAAAAGAAGCAAATGAAAACATAGTTAAAACTTGACAACAAATAACCAAATGAAATAAAAAAATGTTGTTTTTATAATTATAATGACCGCATACGCTGTATTGACATGTAAGCTAAAATATGATTATAATCACTTCAAACGTACAACGAACCTGAAGTTTCTTTCAGTAATGTATTTTTAACGCGGCCTTACCAAAACACTCGAGTAGGACGCATTTTTTATAATATAGTATATTTCTATATAAAATGGAACTTTTTAAATGCATTCAATATTGTATTTATTACTCTATCAGCCGATTTCCTAAAAAAATAATGAAGACTTAAAGTTTGAGTTTCCTTTCAAAAATAACGTGTTGCATAACAAAAAAATGATACATAAAGTCGCTTTAGGTCAAATTCCCGTTATTGCCACTTAAAGTCGACCGTAGTCTAGTTCAATCTTTTGCCACCGGAGTTTACAAAAAAAATCGTGGCGCTCTCACTGTCACATATGATAAACCTTTTGTTACGGTGACACTGTGAACAATAATGACTAAAATAGGGTTGAAAACATGGCAAAACGGGAAGAATATTATTGTTTACAGATTTCGTTTACTAATTCATAAACCATAATAACAAATTAATAACAAGAACGGCACATTGATGCTCTATTGAGAAATGAAATTGTCAGATTAACAGAAATTCCGCGAAAATATTAGTAAGCAACTTATGGTTTCCATAGATTTCCATGGTAACACTACCAACTGCTACCAAATATTTTTTTGACAATTCAAACTTCAGCTAAAGTAAGCGGGAATATTTTTTATGAGAACACTTAAAATTTTAAAAGTTCCTTTAAGTAACTGGATTTTATGAAAATTTTAACATTGTAGATATGTATCATATCTTTTATGTAGGTATATCTTGAAAACTAGATTTTTCATTGTAGGATTTTAATGTCCCAGCCATAACTTTCAATAGCTCTTTAATGTCTCAGTGTCCGAGATTGTAATTCAAAATACCAAGACCATAAATTGAATTTTTTATTTAAATCTTTTACGGAAATTTTTTATGATTTTTTATAACCCATTACATTAATTTGCATATAGTTGTATGTATTGTGTTTTTTTTTCGTGTAAGTATATAAAGGAGAAAATGGCCTGTTATGGGTTGAACAAACTCGGAACATTCTCATTTTTAATTTTGGCAGCTAGTACAGGTCGAGATATAGGTACTTGAACTTTGGAACTTTGGATAGTATTAAAATATTTAGTAAATTTCTTCTGATTTTAATTTTTGGTTACTGGTACCATCAATCATTAAGGAAAAGTTAAAAAAGAAATATGAAAGAAACGGTCTTTTGAAAACAAAAAAAAAATGTTGTGAAATGTATATTGTTTAATTATTAGATTTCAAATAGGTATAGCACTCAAAGAGTTAACAGCGGCTATCATCAAAAACTATGCGCGCCTTCGACGTCGGGACGTACTGTACCTGTCGACATCGTTTTACTGTAAATAAGTAGGAGAGTACGTAACTGTATAAAACTATTAGCACGACACGCCATTTCATAAAATGTCAAATCCTTCATTTCTCTTTTGATATTGCGTGTGCTTCATGGCGATACCTCTTTGTGTAAAATAAAAATGAAAAAAAAGGAATTGATTTAGTCATTTCGCCCTAATGCGTTCAATTTTTATAATCACCTAATTCGATTTTTACTGTTTGATTTAGCGAATGCGCAGTGCGTTATGGGGACCTTAGGGGCTAACTTTTGGACCCCAACGACCACCAACGGCATGGGTAAATTAAATGGGGCGTTAAGGGAGTTTGGATTGGAAATAAAGTAACCATCTGTTTATTCTAAAGTACCTACAATAATTTTAACTATAGTTTGAAGAGTATATAAAAATATTTTTTTTATTTCAATAAATAATTTATTTCATTTAAATATCACATCAAAACATGCATTTAGGTACCACAAATAATTAAAAAACTGGCTTTTACCACCCATATAACAAGGCTGTGTCATAATGAAAAAAAAAATGAATATTGATACTTGCACAGGTTATGGGAGTGTTTAAGCATGATTCCATTAAACCAGCCGAATGAAAATATCAGGGGTAGTTTTCCATGAATAGTTAGTAGCAGTTTTTAAATAAAGTCGTAGAAAAAAAAGTTATGTAAAAATTTGCTCTTAGAGCCCTTGAAAGTTTGTGGAAAAATTGCGCTTGAAAGAAAAATCTAAGATAAAAATTTTTTAAAACAAAAGCTATCGGGTGCTGATTTACAAAGCTATTACACGACATTAGTGCCTCTATTGGACTATTCTCAGAAAAAAATTCAAGATCGTAAAATCAATGGATTGGCAACAGTTCTGTATTTTAGTGTGAAATCCGGATTTTGTTCAAAATTCACAAAAACGTTAATAACTTTTGAACCACCCAATATCGCTGAACATAAATGGGGATGAAATCGATGGGTGAGTATTGAGGTTCTACCTCCCTGCTTCGGGTTATCCACTATCTCTGTTACAGCGTGTATAATATAATTATTTCTATTTTATACTTTCTGTAGGGCTATTCTCGTAATCAATCGCTTTTAAAAATCGCAGATAAGATTAAGACACGATCGCAAGCAGTCGTATTCACAAAACTATCGGAATCTAATCATAATCCTATCTTGAACTGGATCATTTTCATACTGATATTTCAAACATAACGAATTTATAATATATCTACTAGATATCTTGTTTTGTGAATACCAATCCGCCATTTTATGATTGTCAATCAAGATAAGAGCGTATTAAGACCGCTACGAGAATAAGGGCCCTGGACAGCAGTTTGTATTTAAGGAGCTTTTGAAGACCAAAGTAGCATGGGCTTGAGGATGTATGTACCTAATTCTCTATTTATGTGCTGTATGTTTTTGAAAACTGAAATGTTATTTTCATAAAAATTTGGTGTGATTCGAATCATCCGGAACAAAATTCTGAACAATTTGGTTTCTCATAGGTATATTATTTTGTTAACATTTTCACTTGAGCCTAGTTTTGTATGAACTTAAATTCAAATTGTATAGATATTTTAAAATGTTACATCTTCTTCGTTTTCTTCTTCTTCTTCTTCCTCTTTGATTAGGCCTGATGGCCTGTTGTTCCTGCTACGTTGTCCCCTTGGAAACTTGACTGCCAACTATTCCTTCATGTCATGGAGGTCTGCTTCCTTGTGCATGGTATGTTGTCTCTGGCAATTCTTGCTGCTCTTGTGTCTTCCATTCTTGAAAGGTGGTTAAGATATGTAAAAGTTTCGATATCTTGAAAACAAATAATTATCACGAAGATCACTATGAAGAGCTTGAGCCGCGAGGACATATGAATCTGTGGTTGATATTATTATTTCGATTTTATTTTCTATCCTATCCCTCTACCCCTTGAGTGATGCCGTGTAATTTGACGACCATTGCTGGAGCCCTTGAAAGGTTATTGAAAGTAATGTCAATTACTAAATAAATAAAGCACAATATGATATATTGATACGAGTCTACATAATAATGTGTTATGTAGGCACCGATACGTGATTGAAATTATATAAATTCGTAGTAAAATGTAGACAGGTATACAAGACAACTTCAGCTAAACGTTTGAGTATGCTTATAGTAGTAATACGTATGTACGTACTATACAACAAAAGGCAAATGACTGTAAAAGGCTTAATAGAAAACTTTTCCTTTTGTTCATAGTGGGGTATATTATACCCTTAATTCTACGTACCCCCCATAGGTAATAATATGCACGGTTCGCGTACCTAATACATTATTCATATGATTTTACATTACCATTGAAATATTTCATAAATACCTACTGGACATAATCGACAACCACGCCATTTATTTACTTTCAAGATAGACTGTTTCATATATAAATTTCCTAAATAATGATAACTGGTAGGTATATTTTGAAAAGAAATTCCTGAAATAACTCGAAAAGAAATGAAAAGTGGAATTTTCGATATTGCGGAACAATTTTTTTATTTAACAAAATAATAAATCAACCAAATTATTATACCTATTAAGTTTTTTAGATTTTTGAAATCACTTTCCATTTATGGAAAAATTATGTAGGTACCTACGTATAGGAAATTTATGTTTTGTTCCTTTGAAATGCGGAAGTAGTAAGTGATAAAATAAAAACCTATATACCTACTAGTTTTCTTGACGGAATTAATCGTGTTTTAACTATGAATATCGAACTTTATTTTTTTTATAAATTATAAATTAAATTAAATTATATATAAAAAATGAATATGTGCTCACTCGAAGTGAACACAAATACACTTTTTGACATCTTTCACACTCAGCAAAGGCTTTTGTCGTGAAGCGAAAATAGTCGGCACGGCCGGGATTCGAACCTACGACCTCCGCACGAAACAGTGCGCTAGTCTACCAACCACCTCATAGATCTGTGCTCACTCAAAGTGAACACAAATACACCCTTTGACTCTTTCACAGTAAGCTACTTAAAGTTTGTGTCGTGAAAGAGGAAGATGGTCGGCACCTGGGATCGAACCCACGACCTCCGAAACGAAACAACACGAAAACCGGCGTCGTAACCACTTCTGGATTATGATCCGTATAATAACGATGGACAAATTTATTACCTGCTTAATCAATATACATAATTTCGACGGATGCTTCTGTTTTAAACGATGTTTACAAGCCACGTTCCGGTAATCGCAGCAACTATCAAGTGACAGTTTGTCTAACGTCAATTAAAATTAAAAAAAAAATAGAAAAATTTATCCATATCGATATACTAGTAGGTATAAAAAAGATAACCTACATAAAAAAACCAAGATTACTTAATTTTTTTTTATGTTTCGCGCGACTTTCTTAATTTTATCATTCGTAAGAACCTTCTCCTGACAAAACAATCACAACATAATGAGAATTAGCGAAATCGGTCCAGCCATTCACTCAAGATGTGATGACCAAGAGAATAAGTATAGTCCATTTATATAGATAGAGATGAGTAGAACGAGTACATTTTCAAATAGTACTAGTCATAAACTTTCTAGAAATATCCGCTTTCATGACGCGCTGACTAATTTGCTATGTACCAGATATGGGACGTGTAGGTATTGGTGGGTAGTGGAACTTTCGTATCAGTTTCTTGAGTTCCATCATTAAGGCTCGTTTTATTTACACGTTTCAGATATCAGCTCATTCTAATGAGGTGCTCGCAGCTGGCAGCCAACAGCTCCGCACATTATCACGCTGTAAAAATTGTGTATCAAATGACGCTGCAATTTGTCACCATCTCCCCATTTATTATTCGGTTCTCCCTCTAACGATCTAGCACTATTACATATTTAAAGAGTTTTTTCATTCAGAATATCGGTCAAATTTACACGTGAAGATTCTTGACTGTGTAGCGTGGTCGGTATTGCCAAATGTGGCGATGCTGTAATATAAGTTCAGAAGGTTGCTACATAAAAGATGCGTATTCGTAGAAAAGTAGTTTATTCAAATGAAGCACAGGTATAATATAAATGTGACGAAGATAGCGAGTGAATGTTCGAGAAGAGTGAATGTGTAGTGAGCGACAGTGGACAGCGGAGCTGCTAGTAAGACTCGTGTCTTGTTTGTAAGGCGAGCTGGCGTAGACTGAACTTGAAAGACATGAATTTCCTAAGGTTCTTTGTAGTTGTAGATGCCATTTTGTTTCGATTTTTACATTAACTTCCTACTGTCGTAAATTTCTAGCTAAAAATATAATTATGGTTTTCTTCAAGTTTCCTTTTCAAAAATTCCATTTAACATGTGTATTTTTGTTCTCATTTTATTTCTCATTTGATCTGACCAATTTCATTAATTTAATGGTCCATTGTAGCCGTATTATAACCTGTTTCTTCTATATTGATTATTGATATTTCTTTTTTGTTATATTTCATAATTGTGTGTAAATATAAAATTGTTATCGTTATTTTTGTTGTGGTTTGTTTCACATTTTATCAGGAATGACGATAGATATAGAATTGCATTCGACCTGAATGAGTGGCTATGTGATTTTATACCCCTGATAATTATGTGTAGGTATATCTTATTTCTATATTATGTTAAAGTTTCATTTTGGTTAGACGTATTTCATTGCAAATATGTAAAAATGATTACACCATAAATAGACAAAAATAAAATCAAGGTTCTTCAGAATTTTTGATAATTTTTTGTTTGAGTTTGATTTCTTTTTTTTTGTATTCTTATTTGCTTTGTTCTTCTTTTTATGTTTTTTTCTCTTTATATTGGGGTTAGTTGTTAGAGACCGCAACTTCGTTGTGGTAAGCTCGCCCTCTGTATGTTGATTATGTGATGTCTTTGTTATGTGAAATTTTAAAAATAAAAATTCTCTCAACTGAGTTTGTAAAAAAATATCGTGTTGGAATATTGATTACTACTTCAAATAAAGTTTGGTTTTTCACACTCAAATTTGATGCTGAGATGCATAATTATTTTAAACAAACATTTTTAGCTAAAATTGTTTTTTTTTTTTTTTTTTCACGCCGTTTCCCGAAGGGGGTAGGCAGAGAGTACGGATTTCCACTCTTTCCTATCCAAACAAACCTCTTTCGCTTCTTCCAAACGCATAACATTCCGCATACATGCTCTTCTATTCCTTTTACTCCTGACTTGGCCCTCCTCTAAGACGGCACCGATATGATCGGACCATGTCATTCGAGGTCGGCCTCGTCTGCGTGCACCCATTCTTTCAGATTTATATATCCTTTTAGTCATTCTATCTTCATTCATTCTCTCTACATGTCCAAACCACCTTAATTTATTCACTTTCATTCTAGTCACAACACTAACATCCACTCCACATTCCTTTCTAATACTATCATTCCTCACCTTATCAATCAGTCTCTTTCCGCATATCCTACGCAGTGATCTCATTTCTACAGCATTTATTCCAACTTCCAGATTTTTCGTCCATGTCCATGCTTAACTCCCATACATCATTGATGGAATCAGGATTGCATTGTGCATCAATTGTTTGGATTTAAGAGATACATTCTTATTTCTCATTAGAGGTCTTAGTGCACCGCCAACCCTTCTACCAGCCAGTTTCCTTCTTTCAATTTCCTTTTCACACCTTCCATCTCTGCTAAATAAACTACCTAAATAGACATACTCATCCACTTTTTCCAAGCTCTCATCATTCACTTTCACACTACATTGCGTTCTTAAATTTTCTCTTTCAAAAACAAGTACCTTTGTCTTATTGAAATTCATCTTGAGACCATTCATTTCACAATTTTGATACACACGCGTCACAAGTTCTTGCAAATCACATTCGCTTTCAGCCATCAACACTAGGTCGTCTGCATACATCAGAGCGCACACATTCATTCCATTCAGATCTACACCTTCTGTACTGTTTTTTATATCACGCACGCAAAAATCAAAGAATAGATTGAACAGGCAAGGTGACATCACGCATCCCTGCCTCACCCCTCTCGTAAGACGGAACTCTCGTGACAGATGAGTATTCACCTTGACACAAGCAGAACTATCAGAGTAAAGGGAAGCAACAGCGAGTATCAGTTGCCTATCCACTCCATAAAAAGACAAAACCTCCCACAATTTCTTTCGGTCGACTCTATCATACGCTTTCTCCAGGTCTACGAATGCACAGAAAAGCTTTTGATGTTTGTTCAATAACTTCTCCGTTACCATTCGCAGAGAGAAGATTTGGTCCGCACAACCTCTTCCATTCATAAAAGCACCTCGCGCATCCCATACCTTACTCTCAGTCACATTCCTCACTCTATCTATTAAGATCCTGCCATACATTTTCCCTACAGCGCTCAGCAAGCTAATGGCTCGATAACTGCCGCAGTCCAGCCTTGACTCCTTCCCCTTATACAGAGGACGTATAACGGCCTTCCTCCAGTCTTCTGGAGTTCGTCCAGTCCTCCAGCATTGGTTGAAAAGATCCAAGCACCACTGCAGTGTCACCTCACCGCCCAACCTAATGAACTCTGTAGCCACTCTGTCACACCCGGTCGCTTTCCCATTCTTTGCCTTCTTTAGTGCATTCTTCAACTCAGTCATACTTATTTCCTGGCGCTCTTCACTTCCATCGCTCTCCATTTGCACGTCGCTACTACCTCCAATCCCTGTCTCAAACAACTCTTCAAAATACTCTCTCCATCTTTCAGCTATATCTTCACCATTCATCAACATACACCCATCCTTACTTTTTATGCAGCATACCGCATCATCACCACCAGATCGCATGACTTCCTTCCAGAACAGTTTTAGATTACTGTTCGCATTCTCACTTAGTTTCTTACATTCATTTTCTTTCAGTAAATTTTTCTTCATCCGTACTACCTGTTTCACAACTGTTTTTTGTTCCTTGTATACATTTTCCTTGCATTGTCTTTCATACTCACTCTTTGCATTCATTAAATCTCTCCATGCTTTCTTCTTTTTGTTTACTTCTTCTTTTACTTCGTCATCCCACCACGCATCACCTTTTACTTTACCAGTCTTACTTTCTCCACATACTTTCACTGCATTGTTAACTAATACATCTCTCAATACTCTCCATCGTTCTTCGACATTCGATTCATTCATCTCCACTTTACTCAAGGTAACGTCATTCATTCTTTCATAATTTTTCTTTATTGCATCTTCATTCAGTCTTTCAACTCTTATTCTTTTGGAAGATACCACAACTCTTTTCCTCGACCGCCAACCACGAAACAGATCAATTTTTGTAATCACAAGAAAATGATCCGTCCCAAGTTCGGCACCTCGATAGACTCGAGTGTCTGTGGTGAGGTTCCTCAGACTAGAATCCACACATACCAAATCAATAATTGATTGTTCATTCTTTCTTCTCCAAGTATACATATGGATCTTCTTATGTGCAAAGAAGGTGTTTGCCACAAAAAGATCCATCTCAGCGCATACCTCTAGCACCCTGTTGCCGTTATCATTCACTCTCTCATCACCATACGGTCCTAATGCTCTTTCATGACCATCTCTTCTTATCCCTACCCAGCCATTCAAGTCACCAGCTATAATCAATTTCTCATTCACTCCTCTTTTCTCTGCCGTATCTCTAACACACTCCCAGAAATCATCTTTCTCTACATCAGACACACTATCACATGGAGCATATCCTACAATAATAAATACTCTCACAATCCCTATCTTAAATCGCATCCACATAACTCTAGGACTTACACACCCAAAGTCCTTCATACACTCACTCATTCTTTTAGACAAAACCGCAGCAACACCTTGTTTTGCATGTTCTTCATCCGCCACACCAGACCAAATTACATTCACACCATTCTTCTCTATTATCCCACTACATTTCTTCTTTGTTTCAGTCAGACATAAAATATCCATACATTTTCCATTCAAAACATCAATGATTTCATTCATTTTTCCATCCATACATCCCCTCACATTCCATAAACCTAACTTGCATTCATCCGTACTCCTCTTTGAGCCATCCCGCTCCGACACAGCATGATGGGTGGCTAGCCCTATCGATGTGGGTATTGTCAGAGGGGTTAGTACCTTAAGAACTACACATCCATCACCATGTTAGTATCTAAACTTAAACTAAATGCAACTAAATCTACTTTAATAAATTTCTACTAACCTGAACATAAGGTTCAAGGTCATGAGTCATGTTGGAAAAATGGCCCTGACAAACACGACGTGATTTTAAAGAAATAAAATCAATATGGCGCACTCGACGGCAATGAAGCTAAAAACACGGCGCGAGAACCACGACACAACCGATTTCGAACGTCCCACGCGGCGGAGTGGGCAAACAGACAAACACGACGTGATTTTAAAGAAATAAAATCAATATGGCGCACTCGACGGCAATGAAGCTAAAAACACGGCGCGAGAACCACGACACAACCGATTTCGAACGTCCCACGCGGCGGAGTGGGCAAACAGACAAACACGACGTGATTTTAAAGAAATAAAATCAATATGGCGCACTCGACGGCAATGAAATTGTTGCTTGGCAAACAAAACCTGCTGATAAATTTGCTTCTTTCTAGTATCTTCTTCTCAGTCTTGAATCGTCCACTCCTGATCGTAAGCCGCCTCCATGTTCTTTCACTCCTGACTATCTTGCGCCTTCTGCATTCAAGTCTCACCAGATCATCAGTGTATAGTGGAAATAAAATACGCACTAAACGCCAAAAACTTCATTTTGAGATAATCTAATAAAACTGATTTTTCCCCCATACAGACATAGTACTATGATGGTTTTTGGATCTGTTTTTTTACACCTTTAGATCATCGATATGGACTAAGTGCAATATTTAGGCTATGGACAATGGTTTATAGAACATTTCCTCATACTCAACTCATTTTTTTCATTTTTGGCGTTTAGTGCGTATTTTATTTCCACTATACAGATGATCTGGTGAGACTTGAATGCAGAAGGCGCAAGATAGTCATTCGATTCTCTCCTTCGAAGTTTGGGTTCTCTGGGATGCTCTAGCGCGCCAGGACAAGAGGCGTTTCATCCATTTGTCGTTTGGGCTGCGGGCAATACGACTTTCTAGTATACTCGTAATACTTAAATCCTCAATATTTAAGTACTTATTCGTTTGATATACGACTTTAAAAACATTTTAATACAAAATCATACAAAAGCACAAGAATCTTAATCTCAATGATTTAGAATGTAGTGCACATTTTTCTTTTACCTCCTTTTCGATGAAATACTTCTTACGAAAAGAGTAGAAGTCTATATATGACATAATATGTAGGTATATGAATGAAGAGACAAATCGAATTAAATATGAACTGACGGATCGTCCCAGAGATGATTCATCATTACTGTCTGCCCAATATTTTTAAATTACATAGATACCTAATCATTCCTGAATCGATTAAATGATTAAGCGTGGATTCAAACAAATGTATTCAAATATTAATTTGCGTACTGGTTCCAATTGATTGGGCCATTTCGTTGTAGGTATATTTCTAATGAAATGTGAACTTTTTTGTTCGCCGATTGGGATCCAAATTTAATGTATTTAAGTTTAATTAAAAGCAATTAATGTAATCAAAATATTATCGATTTTCCCGACCTTCAGTCGCGTCGATTCTAATTTTTCCACATAAAAAGTGTAACTACATATTGTGTTCACAAGGTTCATTCACAGTAAACTAAATCTTATTAATCTTCCCATTATTTCGGGTCCACTTTCTATAATCTTCTTAGCCAAGACTATATATTAATTGCCAGCTCTGGTACCACTTGGCTTTTCTTGATGTCCCTATTGATGCTCGAAAACTATGTGGCGGGTGGTCCGCCTGATCTCCTGGCTGGAGTTCCGAGGTCCACAGCTCTCTGTATCGGCGGTTTCCAAAGTTGATGAGACTCCGGACCACCTTACAAAAGTTAGCAATCTTGGAACCCTCCTTTAAGAAGTATTAAACAACGGCGAACAATTCAAACATAAACCTACAATGTCTCGACACTTGATTCATTAATCTCTAATATAAATTAAAGTCGGGTTAGTGAGAACACTTATAACTCGAGATCGGCTCAACAGATTCTTCCGATGTTTGATTTATTGGATTCTTCTCCGCTCCGGATAACAGAATAACTGATAAAAAGTTGAATAAATAGATAAGAAATATAATATTAAAGTTAGTATGGAACGGATTTTCTAACCGGTACTGCCACCGTTATCTGTTGGGGAAATAGGGAGATGTCTGATTATTGATAAAAGTGCAAAACTTTGGCTCTTCTGGGAAAATTTTTTCCAAAAAAATTCACCTTTTAGTATCACTAATCGTTTGATCAAATTTCGAGATAGCACTTTGTTTGGTAATGCAAAGAATCCCTTAATCGGGAGTAGTGCTGTCTTATGTTCCATGCAATTGAATGAAAAATATTAGTATTGTAGTAAAAAGTGAGTACGAATGACTTGGTTTTGAAAATCGAACACCTACCAAGAATATTTGAAAAAAAAAGTCAAATTCTATCTACTTGACATACCTTCATACCTACTTGTACTAGGAGTATAGATTTAGAGGGTTTCTCTAAAAACTTTGAGATATAAAAAATATATGAATGAAAGTATAACATTTTAATATGACATTTTAGGTCATTAAAAGAATTTGCGTTTTGTGTTAATGTAAAAATAATTACTCAACCTTCGTGTTTAGGTTAATAATATAGACAACAGTGATATATGTCACATATTGAAAAAGAAAATACTTTCATTAATACAAACCTTCCAGTACATAATAGGACTATAATTATAGTGGTATCCATTTATAGTGATACACCTTTAAAAGGGCAAAATAATGTTGTTAACATTTTTTTATAAAGCGTGTTCCGTTAAATAAGGAACAACCGATTGGGCTTTTCATGGCCGATTTATTACTACGTGTTTCAATATATGTAGGTACGTTTTTTTCTCCATACTGCATATTCGGAGCATTCGAATATTGTTATCATATCTCATTATAAAGATTTCCTTCAAATACTTTAATCAACTATATTATAAAAATGGAGAGCTATTTTCCGATGTCATCGCATCGACTGATTTCGCTAATTCTTCTATTGTCGTGTTGGCTTTTAGCAGAATTCTTATGAAAGAAAAAATTAAGTAAGTTGCGTGAAAAATTAGAAAATCAAAGAAAACTCTGAGTAGGTAACCTTTTTAGTACTTTTAACAATATAATTTTTATTCCAAATTTGAAAAATTGAAATTAAATTAATGTTTGACAGATGCGATCGACAGAATGTCGATGGAAAATATATTATGGTTTGAAAAAGATGCATCGATCTAAATAACATTGGGTAAACTGTAATAAGCTTATCATTATACAAAGTCGAACTCAATATTCATAGTTAGGAACACAGGACAACGTCTGTCGGGAAAGCTAGTTCTATATAATAATAATAAGATAATTTTTAGAGCGCCGTTTTGTAATCATAAATTTTGTAACCACCTCGAGGGCGATAAAGATACATAAATTTCATAACTTATTCAATAGGCTAGTTTACATCATACTGATTTTCAAACGATCCAGTCCATTCGAAGATATGACAATCCTATAAATTTCAAGCGATAGAATGCACAAAAATTCTGATTCGACCGAGAGCCGTATCCATCAGTATTAGTTGAAAAAAAAAATTATGATTAATTTTAGTATGTTAATAGGTACCTACATATTATTACTGGTTGTCAAAATTGCGCAAGATCGAGCGCAAAGAGTTTGATGCTTCCCTATCCCCCTATATGGGGTGGAAAAAGAGTTTTGATTGATTGAATGATTCCCAAGAAGCAGTCCCAAAGAGAATTTACATATTAGAGTCCTCTTTGCACGACACTCTCTGTATAATATAATACGCAAAAAATGTAATGTACTCATCTAATTGGGGTTGTTAAATGCTAATGTTTCCATTAGGTAAATAATATAAGGTATAGTTACGAAGGGACTTGAATAAAATTCTTTCAGGTATTTAAGAGTTAATTCAATTTACATGACCATAAAGAAATTTATCATGAAATATTATAATACTTGTAAAGAGAAGAAGTATTTTTACATGAAAAATTTAAACACGCATTCATTTGGAATTATTTTCTTTAACGCTCCAGCTATTCGTACGTTCAAAGTTCACACTGACGTTTAAAACGTCACCTTGACGTTTAAAACGTCAGTTTGACCACGTGGGCCACTGACAATGGCTATTTGTCGGTAATCAGCTGTTAAGTGTCACTTGGCAGCATCAATACACTTCAGCCAAGGCAAGTCTGTCCCACTTTATAATACACTGTTCGCGAACTCTAGAACATAAAATAAGTACTGTAGAACTGCTAGGATGTTTCCTTTATAATTGAAAAGCACTGTTTCCATTTGAATTTTTACCTCAAATCCAAAGGTTTACATAACCTCAAAAATTGTTGTCAAAGGTAGTGTACTTTAACAACTCATGTTTATACGTGCCTTACAACTCGCAAGTTAGCCTGTCACCCTAATTTTAATTAATGTTGTGTTGGAAGCTTCCCTGTAGAAGTGCTGAGAATCTTTTCCCAGTAAATGCAACAAAATTTTACATAATAATATCCAGCATCGAGGTATGCTCCTGTTATTTCGCCCCTGCGCACTTCTGGATTCAACAATCACAAAAATCGGATAGAAGGTAGAACGCAGATAGTTCTCTGCGAACGAGTCAAATCCGCAAATTGCTATCCCACACACATTTGCATTGCTTTTTCTCGTTCGCAACTCCACTGCCTGACACTACAAAAACTAATAATTCGTACATGAAAACCTTAAATTATACACTAACAAAATAATAATAATATGCAAACAATATTCGGCAACCAAAATTTAAAGAAAAGTTAGCAAAATATACTGTAATATAAGATTATTGGTGAAAAATTCCGAATGCAAGTAAAAAATGTTAAATACGTGAGATACGTATACGATACGTATATCGAGAATGACAAGGAGGGAAAATTTGGAGTCAATAACAATACTACCAAACGAAACATTCAATATTTTTTTTATGGGTGGTACCCCTTGGTCTTGCGACTACACTCACGTTTATTTTTCTCGTATTGTAACCGTAGCATATCCCACCAATCCACCGGCCTTCCAATAGTCAAAATTATTTTTTGTTGCTTTTGTTTCGAAAAATCGTTTTCAGGACTCAACCGTAGCGATCCATAAACTAAAAATCCATGCTACCATAATGTAATATTTATTTATGACATTAGTTCACCATAGACAAATTAAAAAAAAAATGACTTTCTTTTTTCTTAGGTACCGTAAAATAGACTCGGCCTTTCTTTAATTTAGGTACTAGCAGATAAAACCTGACGACAGGTAAAGAAAACGGTCATTTAATTATTTGAATGTCCTAAAAATCGGTATCAGTCCCTATTTTACTTTACCACGTTGGGAACTACCGTACAGGCAATGTGACATTTCTTCACGTAGAAAGTTGTCCTACAGGAACCTGTGATCGAGTATAATATGTTTCTACAGGAACCTGTGATCAAGTATTATATTATGTTTCGTCAATATTTCATTTCCCGCAAAGATTGTGATTTTTATTATAGGCACGAAAATCGACTTACAGATGAATAGTTTAGCCATATGTATGAGAAATATTACGCATGAGGTTAGGGTGTTTTAACGAAAATATCGCGTTACGCACGAACTAAACCAATTAGAATACAGGCTATGTCTTTTAAATTTTTCCCTGTCTAGCATAGTAGATACACATTATACCTAGTCACAATTGTAGCTACGCATAACAGTTGGTCTCAGTACGTTGACGTTTCGATTTTTAAATTTCTTTATTAAATTGAGCGACTCTGTCATTGTTAATTTTTGTCATTTACTTGTACACATTAGGGTGTCCCTTATTTTTCAAAGTTTTTATTTTAAAACGAACAGGTCCTAATTTTGTTAGTTTGACCCAAAAATAGCCCCAAATAAAATTTTATGTCAATATGAGCACTGCAACCCGTGCCGACTTGAGCTTGAATATTTCCATACATTTTCACTATTGGCGCCATACACGGTTCGCACACTCCCACTATATTATGTCGCTTATTTACGACATATCTTATCTCGACCAATTATTCATTAACGACTATGATTTTTTTATTGTGAACATGACAGTGGAACTAAGGAGCACTAAAAACTATACTTTCTAAGAGGTAAATTTAAAAATAAGGGTGCCATAATAGCCATCTAATCATAATTTGCCCTAGTACAGGCTTGGCCTATTTGGGCAGCAGTTAAGATTGTTATCTATTATCACTGTATTAATATGTATGAATAAATAAATAAATAAATCGTCGGGCTCTTGCTTATTTTTCAATATTCTCTAATTTACGTTGATTGTCAGTGGAATAGAAATTTTCGTCTTTCGAGTGTATATTATTATATTTTGGACAGCGGTTAGAATACCCAATAAAGCCCCTCCCATCCTTGTAGCGAAGCTTGTAAATCTTTATCAAGCCTCAAGAGAGTTTAGAAGTCGATTCGAGAGGACACAGGATGTTAAAAAACGTATTTAAACTATATAAATTTTTTTTATATAATTTCAAATAGGTATATTTATTGATTTATATGCTTTTTAAACGTAATGAAGCGCCACTGGTTAATTAAACACCGATTTCTACAGTATAGCTTATGGATTCATGCAGGGACGGCACCATTTTTCAACTTTGGAAGCTATTTTCACGCATAAATGAAAAGTGTTTTTGATTATTGTTTTCAGGTAGAGGGCGCCTTTAGCGGCGCGCGGTCGAGGACATGTTCCGTCCCCCGCGCGCCCGCTTCTTCAGCCACTGGGCCCTGTTTCTACTGCTGTGGTGAGTTGGCATTCACTTCTTCTACTTTAGACATAGCTTAAGACATATTATTACACAACGCACATTGTATAGATACTACGTGGTTTTTATTCTAATGACTTTTCACTATTCATTTTGACAATAGTGCGTAGGTACCTACCAACTGTGCGATTTGACGTTAATATATTACAACATGAGGTTGAACTTTTGAACAAAAGAAGTTAAAATAGAGCCTTCTTTATAAAAAAAGGGAGGGAGACACGAAATGAATTTGGAAAACACGTACATAAAATATACTAAGACTAAGGTACATAATATTATATGATATTATTTGCCGTAGAGTTGTCGGCTAAGAATAGCACCTCTGCCATGGATTTTCAAGCATCCTGTAAGAGGCAGGCAATCGATAAATCAGATTGGGACCATGAGGTTTCCACCTTATACTCCATCAACAGGTCAGTTAAGGCGCAAGAAATAAGCCTCGACCGTTTACTTTGATCAAAGTCGCAAGCACAAAATACTCACCAAGGGTCGCGGTGTCAACGGGGGCCAAGATACACAAAAAAAAATCGAATAAATTTAAGATCGCTCCAATTTCTCCATTTTATAACATGATGTCAGTTCATAACGATGAACTTCAAAAACTTTGAAACAGTTTTATTTACATTTCATAAATTTGTTTCAATACTTAGTACCTACTAGCAGATCTCCGTCCGTCTTGCTTTACGTTGTTGATTTGGAGAGCCAGGATTCATTAGTAGGTTTTCAAACTGGGTCTACTTACTTAACAGACCAATATAAAAAGGCTTGAGCAGTAATCTGCAGTATTCTATATAACTGTTTCACAAAAAAGGAGAATATCATATCACAACCAACAACAAGACCTTTAGTTGGTTTTGAAGACGGAACAAACTGTGGCACGAAGTTTTCCGAAATGTTCCGAATGACCACCGGAATTTCGGAAAACTTCGTGTTCCGAATGACCACCAACTCAAAACTTCAAGTAGTATTAGATATGGACATAAGTATTTATGTTTGTATAATACACTTTTATTTCATGCATGAAGTTGGAGTTACGTACATAAAATATTACGAGTTTTTTTATACGTTTTATTGCCAGTCGGATTGTGTCGTGGAAATATATGATCAGATACGTAGAAACGGTTAAGTAAGCTCGAATAAGCATGTATGTTAGCATGGGTAAGCATATGTGTATGCAAAAACTGAGCACGTCATAAAAATGTTTTGAGCTGGGTTCGCTTTTAAATTATTCATCTGCGATTATTTGACGAATGCCTTTTTGAGTAGATAATTTCATTTTCGAGATGGCTGCTTCACACAAAGATCGCCACTTTTTCAATTGCGAACTGGAGTTATGGAGTTAAGTTCAAATCCCGAATAGGTTTATGTTATAAAAGGAGCTCGTTTATTTGCTTTATGTGATAGTGAGACAACTTGAAAACTATATTTTTGTAAGTTTGTGTATTTACGTAGTGAAGTTATGAGAGTCTGCAATGAAATGTCTGCGTGAGTAGGTAAGTGTGAATTTACACCAATTGAACATAGAGAAGAATCTAGAAACAGGGCATAATTACAATATGGTGGATACAAGCGCGGATCCAGGGGGGGGGGGAAAGTGTAATTTCCAGATACCAAATTTTTAAGATGACCTTTTATTTTTTACTTTGTGACCCCCCCCCCCTGGTGCCAAGGCTGGATCCGCCCTTGGGTGGATATTAGACACCATGCATGGAATCAATAACAAGCAAGAACTAATAAATGTGCGATGACGTTCATATCAACGATCAAGAAAATAATATTATACTCTACTCCCAGTTCTGGCTTTATGTTCGTTTGGTTTAAATGCACCCTTAGTCGCATCTAAGCGCGCGAGATTTGATAAAAATTTTCATGAAACTGCGATTGTTTTTGTGTTTTGAGAGTGGGGGCTGTCTATCTAGAATACTCTAAAAATATGATAAATGTTTTCATAATAAATTACATTGTGAATAACAAGGTTTTAACTTTTTTTATTGTTGGCAGAGCTTATTTTTATGTTATGTGGTATTGAAGGGTAGTTATACTCGTATGAACAGTTTTGTATGTAAGGGTTGCGTGCTGGTAGGTGCGTCCGCAGTAGATCTAATGAGGCTATGTGTGTGCTATGGTCTCACCATCTAAGGTGCTTTTTTCTATAAGCTATAACTTATTGCCCATATTTTGTACTAAAATTATGTACCTATTAACTAACTCCGATATGTTTGCAGTTATCTATTCATATATCTGTGATATTTTTTGTATAGATGTACGCAATTTTATACAAATTAATAGGGTTTGTGTAAATTTATTGTTCGATGGAAAACAGTATTTTCTTTTCGTAAATGTATGATGAACTTCAATTTATTAGTTTTGTTCTACATAGAAGACGCTAGCCAAAAGCGTTTTTTTAACCTGTCTGGTACTGGCTTAAAATAGAGTTGAACATATCGGTGGCCTGGGTTTTTTTCAAATAGGTGTCGAATGCATAAGCATGCACTTTACATTTTGAATGACACAGACCGCGGGACAGCATTGATTACATATGTATTGTAGTAGGTATCTCTCTTGCATATAAAAATGGAATCCTTTTTTCCGTTTGATCACTTTGCTTATTCTTTTGTGGTGTATTTTCTATACTCAGGAAAATGTTTCATAGAAGAAATTTAATTTTAATTTTGAAAATTAATTGGCGTTTGACAGAAACTGCGGATGGAAAATATATGGTTTAAAACAGATGAACCTTATGGAGATTTACACTCGGAAGGCAGGAATGATTGGAGGTGTGTTTTTTTTACTTAACCATGGTACCATAACCATATATCACATAGCTTCAGCAGTGAGGAAAATTCTACGGTGTGAAAATACCATATTTATTAATGCATTCACCCGACATGGTGTACGACTTCACTTTTTTTAATGCACCATCAAACAATGTCTTCGGCTATACGTACAATTTTTTTTACCCATCACGCCGTTTCCCGAAGGGGTAGGCAGAGAGTACGGACTTCCATTCTTTCCTATCCAAACAAAGCTCTTTGGCTTCTTCCAAACGCATAACATTCCGCATACATGCTCTTTTATTCCTTTTGCTCCTGTCTTGGCCCTCCTCTAAGACGGCACCAATATGGTCGGACCATGTCATTCGAGGTCGACCTCGTCTGCGTGCACCCATTCTTTCAGATTTATATATCCTTTTAGTCATTCTCTCCTCGATCATTCTATCTACATGCCCAAACCCCCTTAATTTATTCTCTTTAATTCTAGTCACTACGCTATCATCCACTCCACATTCCTTTCTAATATTAGCATTCCTCACCGTATCAATCAGTCTCTTTCCGCATATCGTACGCAGTGATCTAATTTCCACAGCATTTACTCCAACTTCCAGATTTTTCGTCCATGTTCATGTTTCACTCCCATACTTCTCTGTTCAGCTGTTTGGATTTAAGAGATACGTTATTATTTCTCATAAAAGGTCTTAGTGCACCGCCAACCCTTCTACCAGCCAGATTCCTTCTATCAATCTTCTTTTCGCACCTCTGCTAAATAGACTACCTAAATAAACATACTCATCCACTTGTTCCAAGTTCTCATCATTCACTTTCACACAACATTGCGTTCTTAAATCTTCTCTTTCACAAAACAACCACCTTTGTCTTATCGACATTCATCTTAATGCCATCATACAAAATGCCATCCATCAAATTTTAATACCTACTAAATAATCTTACATACAAAATAATATAAATATAGAAACATAGACATAAATATGTCATTTCATATTTGCTGAAAGCTTATGTTGTGTTGTTTACAATAATTTGAAGCTCACATATCATTACGAATGTGAACACAATTACAATAAAAGCTTTGTGAAGTCAATGGAAAGTTCAGGGCTGGGATATGAATAAGCATTTATCTATTTTTATTTCTCAAGGTTGACGGGTGAGCCTTGCAAATAATTATATTTTCGACGCACTTCCAAATTACATATAAATGTTAAATTTTCAAACAATAACTAGGTTGTTTTTTTAACATACTGCGAAACATGCAATATTTTTTTATAATCTTATAAATGGTACACTGTATACATTACTCGCAGAATTATATCGACTGAATAATATCAAAGGACAAGCTTCTACAAATTGGACTTCAAGAAACCTCAATTGACTGGATGGTTGTCTGCAATGTGTGACGGATTAAAAAACGGCTTTTGATAATGTTGATCATACTATTCAACTGAATAAAATGGTCCTTTACGGTGTTCATGGTGATCTTATAAGTCTAAAAATACTACTTGAGAGTGAAATTAAAATTCAGCGGTTTAAAATTGAGAGGCCCATTATTTCCGTTTCACCTTGGTGGTTCTTAGATTTTTGATATTCTGAGGTCGCAACTTACAGGTTGTTATGCGGAGAAAGTAAATGTAAGGAAATTCGTTTTTGTTCTACAACGCATTGTATTTGCATGATAAATCTAAAATTTATTTGTATAAGAAACCAACAAATTCAAGTAAACGTTATCTATTTAACATGCTGTAATTTTAAAAATATTAACGCGATTTAGCGAAATATAAAAAATAGGTATAAATAACGAAGTTGGATGAGGAGGGCGAGATGCAGAGAGGGTTGGAGGAGAGGTGAAGAGGCCCTGGTTCAGCAGTGGACCATAACGGGCTGATGATGTAGAAGATGAAATAATAGCGTTTTTAAATTGTTGGGCTATACATACTGTGTATATTTTTATTTAAAGACACTGAAACAGCCCTGATTATATCAAAAATATTCATGAACTTTGAATTTTTAACCCTTATCACACGTATTTACCAAATACTTATATAACTTCTAGACAACCTCAAACTGCATGAGGTTTCTCTAATGACGTCAATAATGAAAAATAAAAATAATTAATTATATACATAGGTTTTCTGCATGAAATAATGTTAACACGTGCCTCGTTGAAAAAAGATAAATGATTATAACATTGTTGTGGTAAACTGTACATTTAAAATTCGGCTGCATGTTCATGGAAACAGTGTTTTTAAAGCATTTGAATCTTAACGACATATGATGATATGGTTAAAAAAACTTTCTATATTAGAAATTTATAAAAAGGGCTAATAAAAATACGCGATTTCTTACGAACAACGCCATCAAGGGTGAATTTGATGCTTAATATTATGAGAGTTTGGGGTAATTTTGGTTATGCATAAGTAAGTAAATATGTATATTGATTTCGTACGGGGGCCAACTTCGCAATATGAAGTTGCGCGCTAAGTATAATAATATTGCCTTCCTTTTTGTAGCTTTATATAGGGGCAGGGGGTAATCATTGTACCGCGATGTTATACTTCTTCCGGAGAATTTACGACCTTAGAACTTGGCTACAATTTCCTCTTCACCCGACGCCTTATCATGATAGCGGCCGATGCTTTGCTTTGTGTAAGGCCAAGGTATGGGTTAGTTGCGTCATTCAATATATTCATTATTTTCGATATCTCTACAGCCTAGACACATACAGTATGTGCTAATCATTTAAAGTACACCTAAAGTGTATCAGTTTAATTTGTTATATTGCTATGGGAATTGTATGAAAATCAAAACACTCATACCACCACGAAATGATTTAACTACTTCTCATCAACCATGGTTAGTAATAGGCATGCCCAGCCTTCTTTTTGTTAGAACTTTTCAACGCCTTATTCAGAATAAGTTAAAAATTTCAGAATATAAAACAGGGTCGGGTCACACACACACACACACATATATATATATATAACATAACATTCTCCCTTTTAAGCCCCCCCCCCCCCGCACACCGCGAGCCAGCCCGGAAGAGACCAATCCGCAGTAAACCCGACCCGCACAAAGCCGACCCCCCAGTCCGATTGAAGCCGGCCACACACAAATCAAGCCCGCCGCGGACCCCCCTCCCCCACCAACTCACAGTGCAGGAGGCCTAGGCTCCACTCAGAAGTATAGGGAGGCATCAAGAGCTCTCAATTGCGCTCGAAGGCGTCCGAGGCCCATTGTACCTTTTCTGACCGGTTGAGGTTTAAGGACGTGAGGTGGTCAACCTCACGGTCCAGATCAGATTTTTCGATTTCCTGCCTCTTACAGGATGCTCGAAAAACCAGCAAAAAGAGCAGAGGTGCTGTTCTTAGCCGGCAACCCCACGGCAACAAAGTTTCTACAAAGTCTCATCAAAGTTTGTACAAAAAAAAAGTTTTGATGTATTGATTACTACTTCAAATAACGTTCGGTTTTTCACACTCAAATTTGATGCTGAGATGCACAATTATTTTAAACAAACATTTTTAGCTAAAATTGTTGATTGGCAAACAAAACCTGCTGATAAATTGGCGTCCGAGGCCCATTCTGCCTTTTCTGACCGGTTGAGGTTTAAGGACGTGAGGTGGTCAACCTCACGGTCCAGATCTGATTTTTCGATTTCCTGCCTCTTACAGGATGCTCGAAAAACCAGCAAAAAGAGCAGAGGTGCTATACTTAGCCGGCAACCCCACGGCCAATATAGAACACCGAAATATATGAAATTTTACAAGCAGAGAAGCATATAAACAGTATTTCAGGTATTTTAATATAATGGAGCTTTTGCCACCTTCCTATGCTCCCAAGTGGAGCCGTATAAGAGGTTTCTATTGATTTATTATAAATTAACTAGCAGCAAAACCTATCGGACGACAGGCATAGACAAAGATTTTGCATTGTTTGATTGTCATATAAATCAGATATGTCGCCCCTTTAAGGGTCTCAAGTTTACTTTACAACGTTAGGTACCTAGTGCGTACAATTTGACACTATTCCCGTAGCAAGAGTTGTATATAGGAATCTCTAATCCAGCATCACATATATTTCAAATTATTAGTGTCATAGAAAGGAATATCGACTTAGGCGAATAATATAAGTATGGAAAATATTTGCCGGAGTTAGATAGTTTTGTCATTAGTATGAAAACCGTTTGGCGTAGGGTTAGAGTAATCCAACAAGATTATCGAGTAACGGACGAACTAAACAATTATTATAAAGGATATTATTGGTAATTTGAGATGTCAAATTTCATAATTCGATCAGGGTGAACATTTAAAGTGGCGGTCAAGGCGTTTAAAAAAACGTGTATGTACAATACATACAGTACCTTGTACCTATTATTATACCTACCTATTGTATAAACTAAA
The DNA here is from genome assembly GCA_963576905.1 of Mystacides longicornis. NCBI lineage: Eukaryota > Metazoa > Arthropoda > Insecta > Trichoptera > Leptoceridae > Mystacides > Mystacides longicornis. The sequence continues at coordinate 11,608,567 of OY756428.1, forward strand.
CTTCATCTAAAGATCTTTGAAACTTATTTATTGCATTTAGGTCTTTTATCCACTGCGGACAATCTGAAAGCTAAAAACATGATAATTTATAAGTAGGTGTATTGTATGAAAAATTGCATTAAAAAAAATAGTTCACCGGATTTTGTTCGGTTAGATGATAATATAATATGTATTATTTATTCTTGAAGAATTATTTCATAAATCAGAGGACGTACAACTTAAAGTAAACATAATAATTCTTTTTGGATAGAGATAAGGAATCACTGATTAGAAAAAAACGCCAGCTGTAGAAAGTTTGGGGAAGAGTAATGTAGAAAAGCGCCATCTAACTATAAAAAATGGAAGTAGGGTAGAATTTCCTCGGAGATATAAATAATTCCTACCAGTGGCGTGCCTGGAAACATTAACAACAGTCTATTAAGAATTCGAACAGAGATTGTGTTCTGATTTTAAACAATTTTTAATCGTGTTAGAGGTACATTAAAGCTAATTTCATAGACAACTTCCACTATTAAGCAGCGACTATTCCAGATCACGAGTCAATCCATTATTTTGGCAAGCCGTTATTACTCGGTTAACCAATTCTAATAGTTAATGAACAGTTAATGTAATTTCAATAGACAATTCAATATTTTTATATAAGATTAAATTTCTTCTTCTCAACCCCTTCTCCATCTTCTTCCACGTCGGTCTATCTTGGGCTCTCTGAACCCAGTTGACCCCAACGTGTTTTACTAAGTCGTCCCTCAGCCGTAGTGGTGGTCTCCTAACGCTCCTGGTAGTCATTATGGAACTCCAGGTTTCGACCTTCTTCGACCATTTCTCGGTCTGGTCTCTCGTCATTATGACTTGGGCCCCGTTCCACCATTATATTTTGCACATAGCATCACGCGAAAATCACCTAGGGCAAACAATCTTGTTCCATGAAAACAAAATATTCGCTTGGCGGCGTCTAGATAATAAGAAAACTCTTTTCAATTGTACAGTGGTATCTAGGGTTGTGTGTGTTGATACAACAACTTTATAACGCAAATTTGAATCGTCAAAATAGTTTTTCCGTTTTACTTTTTGAACCACGCAATATCGCTGAACATACATGGGGATAAAATCGATGAGTATTATTGAGGTCCTTTACCTCCCTGCTTCGGGTTATCCACTATCTCTGTTACACCGTGTATATAAATTGTAGTCGTTAGTACTATACAGCATTTTTTTTTACCGAAAATCTATTAATAACCAACAACCTACTTGAAAATGTGAATTTATTAATAGTCTCGCAAAACTCTCAAAGGTAGGGTAATTAATCATGATAAAATTTATATTCGATGTACAAAAAAAAGGAAGTAGTGTTTAAAATAATTGAAAAAGTCTAACAAAAAGCTTTCGTGATTGTCACCGTGATTTGATTACTTAAATTAATATCTCGAGGTTTATCCATTTATTATCTAGGCGGACTTCAAAAGAATTTGTGTGTGACATTGAAAACACCACGCAACAGTAGACACCATTATTTGTTTGTTCTCTATTGTTTGGTTTGTGATAGGCACAAAAGGAAAGTTGTCGGGGTGGTTTTGAATGAAATTATAAGAAAAAACCTTGGCCCTGGGTGGGTAAAACATCAGCAATGACATTGGTGCCAGTGTGAACTGCTGAACCGTAGTATACAGCTGGTGGTATCTACATATAATATAATAATTGGTAGCTCGGCCGATTAATTCAGTGTGTTCTTCACTGCACTAAAGCGCCGGCCATGTGGAAGTCGACGATAGCCAAGTAGCAAGGTCAAGGCAGACATTCGTCACTGAGTTTGAACAATGGGCTGTGATAACAATCAATGACTGGAGCCACCGTGAGTTGCGTTTCTTTCGTCGTGCATAATGTTATCCACAATATAAATTAACTTCAATTCTTTGATTTTCCTATAAATTAGTTAAATCGTCCCAATTTTACTTCTCAACGTTTAGAATTGCGAACAACTTGACATTTCCGTATTACGTCCCCAAGGGATGCCAGGTCAGATGTAAAAATGTTTGGAGAAATTGCAAAAGAAATGGTATGAAAGAAGTGTAAAGGCAATGTGTTTTCAATTAGATTTTCATCTTTTCTTGATTTGGGACTTGACCTTTATATTATTGGATTTGTTATTCTTGGGATGCGGAATTGCGGATGTCCAACTGTCCCTAAAGTTTTGTGTCTGCTGGTTGATAGTATTGTCTGCCGCTATTTTTACCACTCTCACAGTATCTGGTTCTGTTGACTTGATCTCTCAAGTACCGACTCCTATTTCTTTCCATCGCGCGACATCCTCGACATCGCAAATTCTCCGAATTTCGGAGTTTATTTATATATATCTCGAATGGCTAAATCCCACAACGGGGCGGTGAGTTTTTAGTGGTCCTCGCGCAGTGTCGGCTCTGCTTTATTGTGATCTAAATAAAATCTTACAAAATCTTACTTGTTGATTGTAAAATCTTACTTGTTAAATATAAAATGTATTTCCCCTTTTGATAACCTTGAAAATTGATGAACCCAAGTGTCTCGCAAGAGATCTAGGGGAAATGTTTAGGTATAAATAACATTAAAATAAAATATGAGAAAGCTTCGGAAAAATTAACTGGCAATTGGTTTAAACTTATTCATAAATTAAAAACGCAACCGCTATACATTAGGAAAACACAATTAAGATCCATACAGCTCACTACCTTCGGTTGAGTCGACTAAAATATTATTTGACAACATTAAAAGGCAGACGGGAGCTTATGCAATTTAAGCGAACTTTTTGCGGTAAGTAAAGCTCATCTGAAGGTTAGCGGAGGCATTAATGCATGTGTTGTAGGGGCTATAAAAACCCCAAGTCACGGCCACACGGTTATCATGTAAGTTTGTATAGGGGTGTTAGTTTTATTTATTCGATTAAAGTGTTCCTACATATATACTCGTATAGGCTTACATAGTAGGAGATATCAAAAACGAAGGTAGTGGATGAAAGTTCAGAAACTATTTCCATTTTGCAAGCATAGATAATATGCATTAGGAGTATACCTAATCTGTGGGCCGCGTGCGGCAAAAGTTATGCGAAGAAATGAAAAATAATGTTCCACTAGAAAAAATAACATAACATATTGAATAACTGAAGGCACGCCGTTTCTGCTGTACCTATATATGATTAATACATAAATATTCTTTCTTCTTTATCCATGTCCGCTCCCTAGTTGGAGCATAATATGGACTCCACAAGTCCTCGCCATGCGGTCCTGTCCCCTGCGATTCCAGCAGCCGCACCCCAGTCAACACCAACGGCCTGAAGGTCAGCTTCGTAGAGCCTTTTAATTGTTTGGAGGGGCCTACCGCGTCTTCGATCGCCTTCTGGATGGTAGTTGAGAGTAATACGGGTTATGATTATAACTACGTATTGCACTTTCACGATAAATTATTATTTAAAATTATAAGCTCGAGAGCTTTCTTCAATCTTGCATTGACATTATCACCAGACTAACCTAAGGAATTTAAATTTAAGGAAAGTAATAGGAACTATTGTTGCTCTTAGCTTAAATTCCTTAGGTAAGTCTCTTGATAATGTCAACGCAGACTATTGATTGACGAAAGCGGTCTATCTTTATCACTTTGAGAACTGCGAACAGTTTTTCCAGTAGTAAGAGTTGTTGTTATCTTCTTCTTTTTCTTCTTCTCAGCCTATTCCCGTCCACTGCTGGACAAAAGCCTCCTCCATCTCCTTCCTCGCTGCTCTGTTTTGGGCTTTTTGGACTCAGTTGACCCCAGCGTATTTGACGAGGTCGTCTCTCCACCGTAATAGTGGTCTCCCGACGCTCCTGGCGGTCGTTCTGGGTCTCCAATTTTCGACCCTCTTCGACCATTTCTCTGCCTGGTCTCTTGCCAAGTGACCTGCCCATCGCCATTTGAGAGAAGCGATACGTTGGGCAATATCTGCCACCATGGTTCTTTGTCGTATCACTTCATTTCTCACTCTATCTCTCAGGGTGATACCCAGCATGGCTCTTTCCATGGATATTTGGGTAACCCTTATTTTTTCTGTACTCAGCTTGGTCAGCGTCACTGTTTCCAGACCATATGTTGCAACCGGCATCATGCACGTCTCATAAACTCTGCGTTTAAGGTTCATGGGGATTTTACGGTTTTTGAGTATGTGACTCATTTTCCCGAAGGCTGCCCAACTTAATCCAATACGTCTTTTGACTTCGGCGGTTTGGTTTTCTCTGCCTAGTCTTAAGGCAGAATCTAGGAACATGTTGTCACATATTGTTTATGGCTGTATCTAGGAACATCGTGTTGTTATCTAGGAACCTCTAATCAAGTTAATATGATGAAGGTGCATTTATACCAAACGTATAAAGACCCAGAGCTCGAAAATAGAGTATATTTATCTTATCGTTGGTACTGGACACCGTCGTGCAAGTAGTGGGCTCGACACCATGTGCCGAGTATCTTCCTCTTTTAAGACACAAGTTAAATTAGCTTATTTACTGTAAAAGAGCTTATTTGTGTTCCCTTTGAGTGAGCACAGAATCATTAAAAAACACCATGGCCATTAAAAAGTGATGTGATATAAAAGGGTAAAGAGTGTAAAGAGTGCTTAATACTTTATTAAAAGTGAAAAATTGGGATAGGTACACATAAAAGGCGATGTAAGAATGTACTCGTATATTATATTGAATATTGTAAATTGATTGAAAGCTGTCTCTATCCAATAAAAGAAATTAAAATAAATATTTCTTCTATAAGCTTAAACTAATATAGGCTGCCTTCATTTACTTTCCAAGCTCCCGAAAGTGTACTATGCAATTGCCTGCAAATTTCATCGTCTGTAAAATTCTAATTTTATATTTTTCAAATATAGAAGCTGTTAAGGTCGTCTGGTAAGGATTCGGAGCGAGATTCAAAATAAAAAACGGGAAATTTTTGATTTCGTGCCGCCTACAAAAACAAGTTTTTCCTGTAGGTATGTCTATATTTGGAAAGGAAATTTATTTCGACGAGTACAAACGAATCGATAACAACAACAAAAATGTATTTTTGGTGTGTCAGATCTCCGGGGACTTACATGCCGTGTGCTATTTATGTCGGCCACATACATAAATAAAATCATAGTGACGTAAAGGCTGTATATCGACTTACAATGTTTACTTATGTCTTGTTTAAAAAGGCTTGAACCAATTATTTAAATATAGACGTTACAAACTGTGCTGTTATTATTTTTGTACAATGTTAAAAAATGACATTACATAAAAGCCAACTGATGTCTAATTAGCCTTTATAGGGTCGGCTAAATCATTTTATGAAATGTTCGATTTTTTAAAATTAATTAGGAATTCCACCCATATAGATGAAAGCTTTGAATGTACCGTCGAAACGTCAGAAGGTCCAACTGCAGCTTTAAGGATCAACACGGGAGTTCCACAAGGTCGCGTAATGGGTCCGCTTTTATTCATTAATGTCATTAAGTTTCTCATTATAGATTCCATCCGAGGAGGAAGAGGTGTAGAACCGATATCACAGAAAAATGCTACGGAAAACCCACTAGGCGAAATTTGCAATCTGGAATATGCGGACGGAAATGGAACTCATGAATAATAGCGCTTGCCTTGTTAAACATTCATTGATGTCAATCGATGGTCTTTGGTGGATAAACTCACAATCCTTGTACTTAGCAACTCTTAGGCCTGGCTGCCGCAGCCATGGCTGCCTTAAGTATCGGTTTAGTGTGGGGCGTCTTAGACAACATTACCAATGAATAGAAATCTTTGATTTACAAATTATATGAGTGCAGCCAGGCTGCCTAGTGCGCGATGGGCCTTAAGTATCGGTTTAGTGTGGGGCGTCTTAGACAACATTACCATTACAAATTATATGCGTGCATTTTTTTGCACTGGTGGTTTATGTGTAGTTTTGATTTGACTGGAAGGAATCCATCGGTATATGTCCGCGTTTTGGATTGCTCCAATTTATTTAAAGAAAATTTTGGTGGTATTGTTTTTTTCTCAGCACACTGTATTTATATTCTCTTGGGAGGTTGGTAACCAACTTAAAGGTCACTAGCCTTCTGTAAAGCATGCTCAAAAGCATACATTAAAAAAACTGCTGAAGCAGTTGTGTTTGAAAGGTTTTATTTGATCTAGTAAAAAAATCTCAATTTATTCCTTACAAGTCCATAAAAATATGTCGGCAATAAAAGTAAATATCTTCGAACATGTCGTACGAGTTTTTCTTCGCCAATAAACTTGATGCGGCGAAAGGAAATTATTTTAGTGTGTAAGTGTACAAAAAATATTGATACATTTTTGTTTCTATGGACTTTTCACATCTTCATTCGTATTGTTTTAAAACAAATGTCTACATTTCCTTCGATACCATACAAGCTTTGAATGATCAATAGTAAATTTTGTCTCCTTTTGCATTTTCAAAGGCTTTCGTAGCGTTCTCACTTAAATTGGTCAAGAACGATATGTATTTACCTATTGATTTGTCCATCACATTAAATTCTTGAACAAACGTGTCCGTTTTTTCCTGAAATATCTTGTCAAATTTAAAAGCAATCTTCCACATTTTCATAGGTAGGCTGAATTTGATGAAATACCTATTCATGATAAAAAAAAACATCAACATAAAATCAAGAGACCGGTAAATTGATTAGTATTACAAATAATTGGGTAAGTACCTAAGTATACTTTTTATTTTCTTTCCTACTTTGAACTCCACTCAGAAGTATAGGGAGGCAACAAGAGCTCTCCATTGCGCTCGATCTTGCGCAATGTTTATGACCTTGTCCAACTCCCTCAGCTCTGCCTCAAAATAACGAAAAACGGTATGAGAGGATCTTCCACGTCTTCGAGGCTTTGATGGGAGGAAAAACAGCGCTCTCCTCGGTCAACTGTCATTCGGTATCCTTAACACATGTCAAGTCCATCTGCTCTCTGGGCCCTCGCTGGGTGCGTCAGTGTAAAGCGTCGTTCGTGATGCGGCGGTAATATTTCATAGCCAAAATTCTCCTGAGGAACATCATTTCAAATGCAGAGAATTTTTTATGCCTGGGCTTTGCTCATCAGGTACCAGGACTCACACCCATACAGTAGAATGGGCATCTCCTGTATATACCCCTCCTTATATAGGTACATATACATACATATACCCTCACTGTGCCTATATACGAGTATTTTCATGGCTTATTTTCTTGCCTACTATAAAGTCAAGAAAAGACTTTAATGTGTACTTATCGCAAACAAAGTGATGCTTGTGTGTGTTTGATTATTCACGATAAGGTTTGTCATGTTAAAACGGATATTTTGTTTTAAACACTAGCCACCCGCGTAATTACAGGTGTAAAGTAATTTAATCTATGGATGAAGCAGTACTTTAACATACAAAAACTGTAACACTACAATAATTAAAAAAACACATAAGGTGATTGTTTATAACGTTTAAATCAACTATATAAGCTTATCGTAAATAACATTTTGATTTAATGCTAAATATAAAAAATCCCGGGTACCAATCACTTTGTTAATTATTTATGGGTTTTCTTGGTCCTTCCGTTTTATTTTTCTCTTAATAAAGTTACCCACACTTATTTAATTTTTTTTAAACTCCGGGTACTTTTATGAATAGGTACTTCTAATCCGAAATATGTTTAGTTTTTAATTTGTTGTTGTTGTTATGCAATATTGTTTTTCATCGCACTCAGCAAAAAGGCATATTATGCTGTTATGCTGAGTGCGATCATCTTTATTAAAGTAAAATAAATAAATAAATAAGTGGTGTACAATGTAAAATATTACAATCCCAGATAAGCTGTTAAGATAGATATTGAGGAAAGAGACTTAATATGAATAGCAATGCAGAAGGAAATTATATACCTACTTAGCCCCTTCATCGAATATCCAATAACTCATGTTAAATAATATTACATTCATCGACCGAAATTTATAATTCCGATGTTTTTTCAACAAATTATGAAATTGTTTTAGTATTTCCCATAGACCAGTAAGAATCTATTTTATGCTAGATGCACTGGCATGTGTTGTATTAAAAATATGAAAGGCAAAGTGATATTACAATACCTAATAATGAAAAATTGAGTAAGGCCATGATCGACACAGATTACGTATGATTATTAAAATTTATTATTATAAATTAAGACTGATGAAAAGTAGCCGAAGTATGATGTGAATTAGCTAAAGTCAGATAAAAAGTAGCTGAAACATTATGATAAATAGATGGAGTATTCCCAGAAAATGCTCACCAAATCTGATGAGAAGTATCTAAGGATGATGATAATTAGCTAAATTCTGATGAAAAGTAGCTGGAGAATTCCCAGAAAATCAGAATTTTTCATTTAAACGAATGTTATAATAATTTCGATAACTTCAATACCTAATAATCTTCTCAATATTAGTCTATTCTTTGTGTTTTTGAACGTCCGCCAAAAATGTGAGTTCACAGAGTACTTCAATACCAATACTGAAAAAAGCAGAAGCATTTATTACCCATTCAGAAAAAAAACGTTTCTGAAATCAAATAATGAGATACAGCCGATTCAGCTTCATCAAATTGGATTGCACAATCTTGAAAATAATTTTTTTGGTAATAAGAAATTATGCTGACTTCTCACTCATTTAAGTGAAACCTTCAGAGACAAACATTTTCTCTTCCAAGACCTAAGTTTTGCTTAGTTTTATTCTGAAAGATGTCAAAAGTACAATTGTCTTCATATTATTCATAATTGAGCACTGATTAATTTTGATATAAAAAGTGTACGAGGACATGAAATACGTTACACATGTCGAGTAAAAAAAGGACTGTGGAAGATGAGATAGACAAATCTGCTGCAGTATATTTTAAAAAGTTTTTTTACCGGTAACACAGTTTACATATGCATTGTGTCTTCAGAGTGTTTTATTATTTGTAGTTATCGCGTCGTTTATAGATTTTTTTAGTGTAGTACCACACACTGGGTATCCGATAGCATCATTATCTCTTATCCATTAAATTCTGGTAGTGGACACACCTCCTACCACGCAACCAGCAGAAGTGTTTCAGTGCAGAATCTCAATCCAGATTCCTATACAGTCCACGAATAAGAGGTTCTTCTAAGCCAGACATCACACCCATAACCAACAAACTATTGCAACACATTTCATTTTTCATACGAAAGGGTATGATATTTTTTTATTTACGAGCAGATTATGAAGTAATGATAAGTTAGTTCGTCCAGACAGAAGATAATTGATTTCATTGGAAAAATAAAATGAAAAATAAATGCGAATTAGAAATGTTCGGAGAACATGTGTGTGATATTGTGACCCATTGAAGTGGTTGGTGACCCAGCGGTTACAACGCCGGCTTTCGTACTGCGGACGTCGTGGTTCGATCCCAGGTGCCGACCATCTTCCTCTTTCACGACACAAGCTTTAAGTAGCTTACTGTGAAAGAGTCAAGGAGTGTATTTGTGTTCACTTTGAGTGAGCACAGATTCATTTTTATAAAAAAAAAAAATATATATATATAATCAGCCTTAATAAAGATATCACGAATGTTTTGAGTTGTCTGAAATATATTTGACGGCTTGCTCGCTAGCCAGACACGAATTTATTGACAGATGTGAAAGCCTTAAATTTTTATGATTATTCAACAATTTCAAAGTAAATAGTTTTTTATTTACATATATTCTTTTTATAACATTTTATGAGTTGTCTTATGGTCTTTATGTTTAGAAGAAGACAGTAGTTTATCCCATAAACCACATAAAAATGATACGTTTGGTGGAAATAGAGAACCGTATTTTTCTCTGTAAATACAATGGATAGTGATTAAAAATGTCAAATCTCATCCTTTTTTTTATAAAACTCTGATAATAATAGCCAATTATCTCCGTAAAATTTTATCGTCTCGATTCGATTGTGATTTCGATAAAAACCCTTTTTTTTATTTTTTATTATAGACTCGAGTGATTTTGGATAAAAACTGACTAATAAATGTTTGGTTACGTACAATTCACTACACATCTCAATTGAGCACAATGGACCTTTTTGGAATCAGAAATACTTGCCATCTTTCACTGGTTCTTTATTTCGATCGCACTTTCACTTTGGTAATTATTCCAAATTTGGCTTTGTCCAGCATCTTAGTTTTGACCTGGCTTAACTAGACTGGTAAATAAAGCTCGGACTCAATATTATGGCTAGATTTCTTTCTTTCATAACTGAGTTAAATGACCGACCTCGATAGCCTAGTTGTACTAGCGTGGACTTCAGATCCGAGGTCCCGGGATCGATTCCCGGTCGGGTCAGAGTTTTTCCAAGGGTTTTTTTCTATTGAAATTTCTACCCGGGGTTGGCCTGTCTCAGATTGGACGGGACCGGTTTACTGTAAAAAATTGCCTCAGACAATAAGTTCCGCCGGCCATACTGACACCTTTGTATAGAAAAGTATTATATTATTATTATTATTATTAAATTCATGCAAAACATATTATTATCTGCCTTTTACGTCATTTTTATGAATAACTTTTATGTGGGCTGTATACAGGCCTCTTGGGTGATATTATTTACGGCAAACTGACGTGAGAACTAGTAGTCAAGAGCGCCAAACAAACTCATATAGAGCTGTCTTTATACGTTGTACGAAACGTTTAATCATTAAATGCACAATATTAAAAATGAATTGCACGATGGAAGATTATAATATAGGCTGGTATGTTGTGGTATAAGGCCGGTAGAGAATGCTCCAATGCGTTACGTAAGGATCTCCATTGTTCCTCTGTTAAGTGACCAGTGGTCGTTTAATCACGTAATTGATGTTTGATATGAAATAATTAATCGCAGTTCAATCATAAAGGGCAACTCGTGGCGTCAGCTGTTTCTCTAAATATTATATATACAAATAAATTGAAAGTCTTAACGGAGAGAGTTCTCTATTTAACATTGCTTGAAAATATCCACCAGCTAAACAAAAAATATGACTATAAAACTTAGCTAAAGTATAAATATTCTTCTTCTTAAGAACAGTTGCGATTTGAATTTTAGAGACCGAAACCATTGGATCGTCAGAACGTGGAAGTCATGTAATATTCTTGATATTCATGTACCAGCCCCCCAAAGACTATTTGAATTTTGCGAACGAAAATTTCGTCAATGTAGAGTGCGAAAAAAATGAACTGTCCACTGGAACATACCTATAAACAATTATTTAAACCAAACAAAGACACTTCTTATATAAAAATATAAAATGTGGACAGTTAATTTTTATCCTATTCTACATTGTCGATTGTCTACGGGTACAGGTACTGGTTTACAGATGACAGTTTTGGTATTGGTGCGGTGAGTCCATTCATCTTCATGAACTTTATTATGAGATTAATTGTAGAGTGGAAGCTAATTTGTTAATGAAACCTGACGAAAAAAGAATTTTCATAAAGAAAACATTTCAGAGAAAACGTCACTCGGACGTCACACGTGACATTATTGTCTCGTGAATTGCGAAACAAAGGTATCTACCTAATTAATTGTTGTTTCAATAATAATTAAATAACGATGTTTTTGTTTCAGGTTTTGCAGAGAAGCCTCGTCGAAGAGAAATCACACCCTTAAACCGAGGGTAGTTTTGCCAGAACATTACGTAAAAGGTAATAATAATTAATTCGCTTTTATATCGCTCAGGGTTTTACATTGGAGTGTTTATCATTCGGCTTTAATATCAAAAGAACAAGTGTAATAGTAACCTGTAACTGGGTGTAGTTAAATTAGTTTCACAAAGTTAACTCCAATCATACGAGGTGACCTTAAAGGTTAACCGTTTGATCTAAATCTGTGTGGCTTAATTGAAATGATTGCGTTTATCCTTGTAATTATTAAACAATTACCGCTACATGGGATGAAACATTAGAGTTAGAGGTAGGTTTTTGTAACTAATGTTTTCGACACCGTTTAATATTTCTGATAATTTGGCAATAGCGTGTTAGCTCGAGAGGAAATTAAATTGACGTTATATAATTTTTGGACTGATTATGTAATTTAAACACTTAAACGAAATGAATGTCATTGGAGGTAATTGCTAGGCGTTGAAAAACAGTCTCAAAGCCAAAAAGCGCCAGATGCTAAAACTGAATGAAACGTGTCTTTATGATATCTATCTATGATTTTGATGTTAGTATATATTCCGACAGCCGTTCTATGGAAAAATGCCAACTACACTTTCATCGATTAATACTCGTAACATGGTTTTTATCTTTAGGTATTTTGTAACCTAACCAAAATAACGTGTTCATTTTTCTTAAGCTTTAATTCAGTTGAAAAATTTGCTTATTTTCCTATTTTTCCACCTGTTTGCTCTAAAACGCATCTCACTTCTCACATAATTAGGTTCTGTTGACGTGATCTCTCATTAACGCCCATACCTCTTTCTACCCTATCTCACGACATCCTCCACATCACAGATTGCGAGTATTGGAGCTCCTTTATTTGTTTTTATTTTTAATTTCTAAATAAAATGCCTAACTGAGTACCTAAGTTCCACCGTTTTAAGTAACAACTTGATAGACCAACAGCTAGCAAAAACTGTTTTTCGACCCTGGATAGTTAGACTAAGCCTTTGCTACACAACGTTCTAAGTTTGTCTATACAACCTTAAACAAACTTAGAACGTTGTGTACCTTAGACAAACTTAGAACTTTGTCTTAGATAAACTTAGAACGTTGTGTACCAATCACGCCAATAGGCAATAAAGATGAGATATAATAATATACAAAAATGGATATAGTCATATCCTGGCGCCAACTAAATGACAGCAGTAGCTGTATAAAACGTTCGTTGCTCAAGTTGTTCTAAAAGAATCCAACAGATGGCTCTATATCTCATGAATATCAGCTACCTGTTATATACACGTACCTTTTATGAAGGAATTAGCGTCCGTGCAGTTGGCCCAGTGGTCACCATCTCGGCACGGTACGACGAGGGACGCAGGCTCGAATCCTGCCCGAGGCATGGGATTTTTCCACATGTTGAAATTTCTCATAATATTTGGAAATTTGAACATTACCACCTAATGGCGAACGTTGTTAACGTAAAGTGATCACATTAAGCCAGCCTTCGAAATAACAGTAGAAGACGGTCGTAAGCCCATATAGAGTGGTTTGTTCATACCTACCATTTAAAAATCGAACAGTATTAGTCAGTCATCATTGTTGATATATCGCTAAGCCTTTGTGACCAAGAGAAACCGTAGTATAGAATATTGAAAATATTAAGTTATATACCTAGTTAGTACCTAATAGACATATCGAATAGAAGGAATGAGAAAGGCATATTGAAAAAAAATCTTTCTGAAGTGGTTGGCAGCTTAGCGGTTACGAACTGTTTCGTACTGGAGGTCTATTTTCCGTATAATGCTAAAGCATTCCGTTCACATTATTGTATGATCTTCGGATCTTGTATTTACGTACGTAGGTATAGTACGTAGGTGGCTTCAGGTATGATATAAATCTTAACTAAACTAATAGTATGTTAGCTGTATGAGCGCAACGAGATAATCAACACTCTAGACTATTTGGTCAGAGGAAATGAGAATAAGATGTATCTTCCTATCTTATATTGTTTCACGTAGGTACACATTTGTGCACAAGAAACAGTGGGGCTAGTACGAGTTTAATCGAAAGCTAAGTGCATTGAAAGTAGCGCTCGATTTTTATAAAGAGCTTAAAAACGGGTCAATAGTTGGACTACCCCAATATGGTGACAGGAAAATTGTTCGTAAAACAATTGTAATTCAAAATTCAAATTTTTGAATTACAATTGTTCAAAAAACACTTCTACGAACATGTTTGTTCGATTTTTATTGATTAAAAAAAACGTAAATTAAAGTACCTACCTAAGTATGAAGAACAAATATTATGTGATGTGGAAACGACGGAGGAAAATGCCGTTGTAAAAATTCGAAAAATTGATTTTCGAACAATTGTGCTTTCGAATAATTTTTATGTAAACCCCCAATATAATGTGTGATAGGGAAAAAGGATTCTTTTTTCAAAAGTTACAGTATGAGCAAATGTCACTAACATAGGTAGGTAGGTACATCGGTTTATTTTTTACTGTTTACAATACAATGCGGAAAAATGGACTACAGTATTATGAAAAAATAACAAATAAATTACTTATTGTATAGATAAAATGTTCCGAGCTTTGTTATCTAAGTTCTTGCGTGATTTCGTTACTATTTTAACTTCTCCTAGAAACGTAGAAGCAATAAAACTATCCAGTTTACTTCGAATTTATGACTGGCTGGCTTTTTTGTGTTAGATTCGAAATCGTCTGCTGCGATCTATGATATGACTGTAGAATATTGTACTTGTACGAATGTGTACATTTGACATTGGACGTAATGCTCCATGAAATTCATCTGTAGCCAGTTAGGACACCGTCAATTATTTACCTACAGTTATAGTAACTGCACTAGTTGTAGCTATATGGACGTAGGTACTATTATTAAATATTAGCTTAATATTCCGTCTATCTAGTGACGATTTTTAAAGTGGCTTAAGTTATTAAACTAATTCTTATAACGAAACAAAAACTCAATTTTTAATTTGTAGAAACAATTCTATATTCGTAACCTTCGATGTTATGAGTTGAAAGTGTTTGATGTTTTACATTTTTAATGATAGTATTTTTCAACCATATTAATTAATCATTCAAACATGAAAATATTGTTAAAATCTTGCAACACGATCAATTTCATCACTTTGATACCTTAAAATCAGTTGTCTTTCGAAAACTTGTCCTTTTTATGAAAAGAGATACTTAAGTAATATTGGTCATCATAGTCGATATATTAAGTTTTTTTCAAACCTTTCTTCTAAGTTTATACTTAGTACTTATGTATACATATGCAGACTCTCCCACTATACGTCATAATAAATATTGAGTATGAGTACATAGTACAATGCGTGCGCTCATTCTTGTGCGGTGACGACCTCTTCCCTCTCCATGTCCAAATCCATCAGCTTTGCCTCAAAGGAAAGGCCTACGGTGTGAGAGTTTCTTCCTCATTTTCCCTGATGGGAGGAAGAATAACGCTCTCACCGGCCACTTTCGCCACTCTTAACGCGTCTCCTTGCCAAATCCTTCTCCATTGAATTGATAGCGTTAAGATTTCCATATTGAATGGAAATACTTTTCTACACTGTGTTGTTTCGTTGAATTTTTATTATTGTGACCCCACTAAGTACCTACCTACCCTTAAGGGACCATGGATTTGGAAATGAATTATTTATTTATTTAATGAGAGTTGAATGGTGTGAGAAAAGCTCTTGTTGGTTTGGTACCTACATGTATGCTCTCAAAGGGACCATCAATCGAGTGACATTGTAAATTATTTCAACCGTATCGCTATATGCTTTCAATAATTAAAAAAATTTCTGACGATATTTTGACATATACCTTTTTTACAATCATCATCTAGTAGGTACCAATACGGCTGTCGGATGTTGGAGCAATATATCTTAGTTATGGGTTTGAATTTCAGAACTCATCTAACACGTTAAGATAATTTAGAATTAAGTAGTATTGTGTTACGCTAATCTATCACAGACTCTCCCACTAACATATCTATCTATCTATCAATATAAACCGGCACAATTTAAAATATGTCAAATAGGTAATTTACTAATAAAATTCCTTAATCAGTCACTATAAGAATCCTGTACAAGATATTGGAATTTCGTTGGATTCGCATGATGGAAAATTCAGGGATTCGACAAATTTGAAGTTTTTTTTACGTATGATGATAACATTAAGCCAACCCTCGATATAATAGTATAAGACGGCTGTTAGTCAGAAGTGGATCAAATTTGAATTAACTATTTAAAAATGGAATATCAAAAGTGTAATGTTATTTGCTGCACTTACTTATTAAGAAAAAAATAGAGAGTCGACGAGGGCTTGGGCCGACGGCAGATATCCTGGCTCCGAAATATTCGCGAGTGGACAGGGATCACGAGTATTGGAAGTGTTGAGGATCTTTTTCGTGCCGCATAGGACCGGGATGCATTATCTTCAGAATGATAGTCAACGTTGGGGCGACCTGGCATGACGCAGAAAGAAGAATGTTCCTGCAAAAACGCATCATTAAGGTCGCGTATTCATTCACTTCGCGATCGCGAGTCGTTGCATCAATATTATCAAAATGACCCACGCATTCTACTCGCGTTCGATTTGTGAACCATGTATCTAAACTTGAACTTTAAATAATATCAGTACAACAACGGCTCGTGCTCGCGGTCCAAGTGGGAACACGACCTAAAAGAGAGCTAATATTTTTTATCTAGGACTTGATAAGCATGCTCGAGGTCTATGCATTAGCATCTGAAAGAGGGTCTTCCTTGTCAAACGAACCTTCTTGTCAAAATTCCGGCAAAAATAAAACTTTGAAGGTCCGAGACTGGCCCCGATTCGATGCGACCTCCACGCGTCGAGCAGATACCATAAAGGGGAGATCAGATATAGTGTATATAGACAAATGAAAAAGGTTCCTGATGATGTACAGACTACAGGGGATGGAAGTTATCTTTTAACTATCTAACTCTTGACTCTAAATACCTAAACGTACTTCCAGCAGAGACTCAAAATAGGACAGGCTTTTACTACGCGAAAAATATGCCACGGCTAGCTACAGTCAAACAACGATCCTGCCTATTAACAATTTAACTGTCTATCTCGCGTGTATTCAATGATTATCGATCTTACTATCAAAATAAACGTTCGATTACTTTATCGACCGACTAATTAACCTTCTAGTTGAATTACGTACTATTCGCGGCTGTTCATCAGACCGCAAGTTTTCCTCAGTAGGAATTCCAAATCGCTCAACTGCTTCAGTCTTTGCGCGGGACCTTTTCGCCAGTGAACCTCATGAACTGAGCTAAAAAGTGTCCAAATCAACAACAGCCCATTCTCTCATGTCTCATACAGTCATGTGAGGTATATCTTCAGTCCACAGCCATCCTGCATATTATAATACGGGCTCCGTAACTTTTACTTTAATAGATTTAAAACAGCGCGGGCAAAATACATAATCTATCTTATGCGCGGGCAATAACAAGCTCAGAATATCATAATATCGCTACCGGATATTCATAACAAAATTACTCTCTCGGGGAACACACCGATGTACCTTTATAAATGAAAAATCTACACTAAGCTTACTAGAAGGTTCTAAATATGAAATTCCTAAAAAATAAACATAGGTCACACCACTGGTATTGGAAAATGGGGTAACCCACGAATGACAGATAACAATTCGCGACGTGTGTTTGACAGGTGACGTGTGAAAACAAGGTACAGGTAGGTGCATGCTGCAATACAATAAATCCATTGGCACACAGAGATCAAAATATTCATAACTATGCCGTAGCGCGTCAGCCATATGTCTCTCATCTAAAACCACATCGAGCAACTTGCTCAAACATGCTTGGCGGGTTATTTTTTTTTTTAATTTAATTTTATTTCCAAAAAATAATACAAATAAATATGAATTACATGAGAATGAGAATAAAATTACTGGAATTTATCACCCCACTAGGCAAGAGCCCGTGCTGAGGTGATACTTGATTAATTTGCTGCGCATTTTTTTTTTAACCAAGCAACAAACAAAATACTACATCGAAACATATCTCTGTGCCCGATCATCGTCCTGGGTAGCTGCCACTCACCCGACATTCAGTATACTTTCAAAATAAAAGCACAAAAAGAAAATAGACACGTCACATTCACACATATAAGGTATGGTATGTCACTTATTCCCTCTCCAAACTGCTTGCCACGCCTCCCTCGGATTGGGAAATCTTCCATAAATAATAACCATAATTAAACGGAAGGCTTAATTAACAAACTCGGGACTCTGAACAAAAAAAAAACTCTAAATATGTGACATACTATAACTCAACGGTCAAATACTTCAAAATCACTAGAGGCCAAAAAGACCGCGACAAGACAAAACTATAACACACGACGGAAATCACACAAATCAATTGATTAACTAGGAAACAAAAATTGCGATGGAATGCTGGTGTTCTCTGAACGAAATCTGAATCCAAACTAAAAAGAATTCCAAAACATCCGTTGTTCTACAAAGTACCAAAAACACTATCTCAAAACAAGGAAACCTTACCTTCTATCCTAATCCCATAAAATAACTTTTTTTTTCTAATGTACATACAATAGAAGGTGTACATATGAATGTGTGTGGAGGAAAGTTTTGCTTTGTTTTTTATTAATGTTCTTTTGAAAAAAAAAAATATTACCTCCGCTCAAGCATCGAGGCGTATGGAGGAGTGCTGTATCTTATGTTGTGTTGTCCTTTAATTGATTATTGTATTTAAATGTATATTTATTAATAAAATAAAAAAAAATAATAAAAAAATAATGTAATGTACATTCCAGTACATCCATTCAATGCGTAAACATACCAAACTTTCTAATCTGCCATAAACAAACAAGCAACTGTTTTTCAAACTCTTTTCCATCGCATTCGCAAACATTCAAATATTAAATCACTAAACAATATTTTGAATAACACATCTGAATAAATCCCTCACATCAGACTGAGAAAGGGGCCAGGATAGCGCATTTGCACTACTTGTATTCATTTATATTTTCAATGGTTCTAGAACGAAAAATCATGTGTTGCGGGCTATAACGAAATGTAAGTAAGATGGTTGGCAATCATCAAAACAGGATTGCAACGAACTTCAGGCCACCATACTTGTAGGAAGATGTTGAAGAAGCTTTGTTATCTAAGACGTTAGACTTATATTTGAAAGGCCCCAGGTTCGATTACTGTCCGTTTCAAAAAATTTTCTGTGTTTTTAGTTGAGATTTCTGATTGGGGTTGGCATCTTGTCTCAGATTGAATATTGCATATGACGAAGATTTACAATATTTCGTATGATTCGTAGTTTTTTACTTCAAACTTTTTCCACATTGTTAGTTAAATATACGAATGTGTATATTCATCTAGCAATGTGGAAAAAACGTATGATTATGTTTAACACCTCATAAATCACTTGAGGTTAGATTATCACGAAAACTTATATTCAAATATTAAATAGTGACCAACAAAATAGGCTTCAATATCATTATTGGATGAAGAAAGTCAAAAATGTATTAAATCCATTTTTAATGAAACTTGTCAAAATAAAAATGTTATAAGTCCGTAACTGTTGAATATTGACAAAGATATTAAAAGTCTGCATAAGATCGAGCACTGAGTGGAAAAGCAAAAAAAAAAAAAAAAGATCGAGCACAATGTGCTTCTTGTTTCCTCCCTATTCCCCTATGTGGGGTGTAAAGGGAGTTTTGATTTGATTTGATAATGAGTTACGGTTTGTGTACTTACTTCTGTGTTTCTATTTCGATAAGTGCATTTATGAAAATATTAGAAATTCGTTTTGAAAGTTTAACGAAACGAGTTTTAGTAAGTTTAACTTTCACTCTAATTCTGTGTATTTTTGGAACTAGGACATGATGGTCTTCGGGTAGCTAATAAAATCTATAAGCCTCCATTTGATTAATGACCTAGGCATGTTGTGGTTTTGTATTGGAATACCACCCTTCTGCATGGGGATCATTCTGTGTCTGGTTTAATACAGGAAGTTCTTCAAAGGACGAGACCCATCGATTTACAATCACAATAGAGGCTTCTAGAAGCTGAATAAAAATTGAAAACCTTTTTTATAATTTGAAATTTAGACAACATAAATAATCTTCGGCTAGACATCGGCTTAGAATTGCGTCTTACTTTGATATTGTCGCGAATAACCCCAAGTATTTTAACTCATAAAAGAGGGATTTTACAGTTTCTTTATGACATTCTATATACTTTAACAGAATGATGTTTAGTAAAACATATCGCTATGTCGATGGAATTGAACCTACCACTCATCTGCTCCTTTATTCAATACTAGCGGCAAATTGTGTCAGACGATAGGAATAGAAAAGGGTAATTGCATTGTTTGATTAGCTTATTAAGTGGTTGGTAGTCTAGCGGCTACGACGCCAGCTTTCGTGCTTTTTTACGAAACATGAGGTGGGAGGTTGTGCGTTGAATCACAGGTATAGACCATCTTCCTTTTCACGACACAAGCTTCAAGTAGCTTACTATGAACAAGTCAAAGAGTGTAATTGTATTCACTTTGAGTGAGCAGATATTCATTTTCATATAAAAAAATCAGTTAAAGAGTCACACGTCGTGACATTTTGACATTTTTCTCCCGTAGCAAATATTGTATTGCGTTGTATGTATAGACAACACCATCCCATTTGGACAAATGTCTTCCTTAGTATTATAAAGTGAGACAAAGAACGTTCGCAGTTAACTGTATTATGTACTTAGTTCTTGTCACCGTATTCCACATTTTGATGTCTCGTATTCACTAATCGCCGTAAGAAAACCATAATAATAATTTAAGAAATTTCTTTTTCAGAGGTTCGACCTCCATCCAGAAAAGGAGAACCAGTGACTGTAGAGTTCAGTATTTATGTAGTTGACGTCAACTCCATCAATGTTGAAGATATGGACTTTCGGTATGAAATATTTATTCTACATATCACATGGCTCTGAAAATATTACTTAAATTAACACAATATTACCCTGAATTAACACACAATTCTTCAAATTCTTAGCCTGTAATTCAATACTTGGAGCTTCAGCTTAAGTCGACTCCCATGAAAATAATGCAAAAAGATCCTAGTTGTGGGACATTGAATAAGTTTTGACCATTTGCAAAAATATCACATGGGATAAACACCGATGTGGATCCTTATGACAATGTTGAATTTTGAATTCCTGTAATACTCGGGTTGTGGAGGGTCTTATTCAATGTACTCTGGTCTGCCTGGAAACTATATTCCAAAGGATCGACGTGCAATGCCATGTGAGGATGTCTGGATGAGTCCATTCTCCTGCGTATAGAAGTGGTTGGTAACTTAGCAGTTCCGTCCGACTTTCATACTGAATGTAGTGGGTTTGATCATTGGTGTCGACAACCTTCCTCTTTTATTATATAAGATGTTAAGAGTGAGTTTGTGCTCACATTGGGTGAGGAAAGATTAGTTAAAAAAATGCGTACAAGAATTTCTTGCTTGCCTACTTTGTATACCTACCTACTCTCAAAAATTTCCTGTCGCTCGAATATCTGATTCTTATCTACATACATAAGGGTATTTATGTCTATGAACTGTGAATGTAAATAAACCCAAACATATTTGATGCTAAGCAGTACCTTCAGCTGGTTTTAAAATGAGAGAGACACATGTTCAAGAAGTATTCCCTTTATGAAGTTTTCTTTGAGAGATAATACTGTTTTGAAATGTTCAGCTACATTTAAAAGAATCACATTACACCATGTGCATTTCTAGCTTTGCCAAAACTGGTTCACACAGCAGTTACCCATCATATTTATGATTTGATTTCTATTTTACAGAGTCGATATGTTTATCAGACAAACGTGGACAGAGTCCAGACTGCAACTTCCCAATGACATTTTCGAGGAAGGAGACGACTACGTGACTCTCCCATCAGACTTTTTCGATAATCTGTGGCACCCGGATCCCTACTTTTTAAATTCAAAAGTTACGGGTAAGTGTAAGTTAAATAAGATTCCTTGCGATTAAGTGATATGAGATTGGATATCATGAAAAGTCTTCCATTAGATACATACATTAATACTACCTTTTTGACCACACTAAGGGGCAAAGGGAGGCAACAAGAGCCCTTCACCTCGCTTGACCAAGCGCGGCTCCAAAGACTTTCTCCCACCAGATCCAAATCCTACAGCTCTGCTTCGAAGGAACCTCTCACATTTCATTGGATATTTGATTATATATTCACATAGGAACATTGTCTTGTATAAAATTATACACAGATACAGGGCAAAACCACAAAGTACAAGAAAAAGAGGAACTGTTAAATACGAAGATATACGAAAATAGATGGTGAAAGTACATAAAATAGAAAAAATGATAAGATTGTGTAAAAACAATTATACTAACAATAATCAAACAAACAATTTAAATAATTATTCACTGTTCAAAATAGAAAAAACAAGAGTAGGTACCTACCTAAAGAGGTCGATGAGATATTCAAAACTTCGCATCCCATCGTGATGTAGAAGTTGCATATACGCAGGAGAAATAATTACTATTGGAATTCTACATACATTATACATATACTTATCTAACACATGGTTACATATTAGAATACTTTAAATAGAAAAGAACAAAAAGGGCGGTCCGAATGTTCAATAAATTTTTATGTTGTAATAAAATTATGTTCTGTAGATTATATAATTTTGCAGAAATCGCTACATTGACAAGGAAATTTTCGTCAGTCACCCTGTATAAAAACAAAACAGTAAAATACTCCGCCAGGATGCACGCTATTATTGCTTGCCAGATGGAATTCCAGCTGTACCCTATGGACATCCAATCTTGCCCCCTATACATTGAAAGTTGTAAGTTTCTACATGTTTAAGTTATCATGAAAAAATACTTAAGTTATCAGAATTTAAATTCACCCACGCTATTACTAAAATATAAGACCGGGCACATTTTTGAACTTTGAAGCATTTCATTACGGTTAGGTAACAAAAGTTGGCAATAGAGTGAACAAGAACATTATAAAGTAGCATAAACTTAATCCTTCGTTTCAAAAAGTATGTGATTTTGCCAGAAATCTAGCTCTGAAATAATGATTATTATTTTTTTTTTAGTTTCATACAACAATCAAAAAGTAAGATTGAGGTGGAACGTCGCTGGAGTTACCATAAATCCAGAACTGAAACTCCTTCAGTACCATATGGGCGAACCGTTGCGATTGGAAGAATCTGATGATTATATTTCAGAAAAAGATGGTACAGTTATAGTTTTACTAGTTAGTAGCAATCGAACTGAACTTTTCCTCCGATTGCCTGCCTGCTGATCTTAAATCTTATGTACATTCAGCTTTGACTTATTTTCAGGAAATTTTTCCCGGTTGGCTGTCTACTTCAGATTTGAGAGACAAATTGGTCATCATCTTATCCAAACCTTTGCCCCTTCCTCACTCGTAGTCATGCTGTCTTGGTTCAGTTTTTGGCTAGATTTGGATGCCATTCCTGGAAGAGTCACATTACTTGTCACTTGCATGTTGACGCTTGTCACAATGTTTACTGGATTACGGGCAGATATTCCACCAGTAGCTTATGTCAAGGTACGAAAATGTCCAATTTGAAAAAAAATATTTTATTTTTGTTTATAATATTTTCGTATTATTTCCCAAAATGTACAAAGATGCTCAAATGAAATCTAGCAACAAAAAACAGGATAAAAAATGATAATAAAATATAGGTCCTATAATAAAGAATAATTATAACAATGGAGCTGATTTTACATATTTACGAGCATCCAAATATTTAACAAATAAACATCGACATTAAAAGGGAAAAACGTAAACACATAAAAGCTAAAAAAATATGTCAAAACATAATTTAAGATACCTTATATGAAACCAATCAAATCAATCTGCTAAAATCAGGGATCTATTCAATAAAAAAATTAAATACAAAATATATGTCAGATGAATTTCTGTGCCTTCAAAAATATAAAAGAAAAATATTAAGAACGGAAGACAGACGATACAAAGAGAAAAAGAAGAAATAGAAGATAAAAAGCTAGAAAAGAAAACAAAATCAGTCAAAATACCTTGCTCAAAGCTTACTCGTATTATTGTGATGTAAAGTGGAAACTTTCATGCTATCTCAGTCCAATCCCAGTTGTACTAAAAATAAGATATATTTTGATCTTTTTCAGGCCCTGGATCTCTGGATGGCAGGCTGTATGGTGTTTGTGTTTGCCGCTTTGGGCGAGTTCGTGGTGGTGAAGGTGTTAGATGTGCAGTATCAAATAAATAAGAAGAAATCACAAGATGGACTTCCCAGAATTATTCCAGTGGTAATTATGACGAAACCTTAACATTATTTTTGTAAATTTATAACTGATAGGATTTGTCAGAGTGCATTTATCATGGAACCTGTGTAAGAGGCTTTTGCAAACACTGCACTGCAGTCATGAATCAATAGCTTTGTGACCGTGTAAGGAGATAATAAGAGCCCTCCAGTGTACACAATGACAGATATCTAATCGATTAGCTCCACTTCTAAAGAACGAAACACATTATGAGAAGGTTTTTCCTACCTTCAGAACCTCAAACAAGGAAGAATAGTCGTCTTCTCGGTCAACCATAATTTATTTTACATGTTTCAGCTGTCTTTACCTCATCTCAATTATGTATGATGTTAAAGACAATGGATCTGACATATTATTGCCTCGTTCTTGACGGAATATTCTCATTGTATTTTTATAATTCTCTCAAATTATTTCACGAGCTGAAACGTTTAGTGCATAGGCTTTGTAGAAGTGTTAGGACTAGCACCTATACAGAAGAATGCGTAATACAAACATCAAACAATTTACATTAATTTCATCTTCAGATTAAATCGAAAACCTTTCTTTTGTCAAGTAATTTTGACGAAGTCACTTGCCAAATACTTACTTTTTGTGTTCGGTTCATTAGTTCAGAAACCCCCAGTAACTGGCCACCCGAATGCCGGATTTCCTTACCATCACAGTATCCTAGTGCGTGCATGTATCACCAATCAAAAGGCATGAGAATTGCTGAGAGTTGTCTAGCAGTATTCACAGCGTCTTCTCCCATTTTTTAGGTAACTGTCCCATAGATGACATCTGTTCATAGTCATGTTGTGTGCTCTCCAATATGTTTAAGGCGAGTTATGTCCCACAGATTCAGCTGGAGGAAGATATGCATGGTCGACAATCTCTCGACACAACAAATCGTCGAACCCCAAGCGGTTCAGTTACAGGGGTTGTCGTCTCCAGGAAACTCCTCGTCGACAGTCTGCATGCCTTACATCTTCACTCAAGTTGAAAAATATCATAAATTCAGCTAGTCCACTAATGACGTTTTTGTTATTTTTTTTCAGAGAATAAACTCTACAGAAAAAGGAGGTTGCAATACGGTTGCAGCGTGGGATAATGCAGGAGTTCGTTGCCGAAAAGTTGAGGTTGTATCTCCGTCTGGAAGCAGTACAGGGAAGGGGATGGAGCGGAGACAAAGCATCCTGCAAGTGGCGTGGCTTGACTCCGATACTGGTATCGAAAAAGTTTTGTGGCGGGAAATCGATAAATTATCCAGAGTGATTTTTCCGGCAGTGTTTCTTCTATTTGTTATTCTCTACTGGCCAGTATTACTGTTAAAAACTAAAATGGTGGCGTAACAATAGCTCTCAGAGCAAGACCAACAGTTGTGGTTGTGCTAGCTAAGAAGGTGCTTATAAAGAACGGAAGTATTCTATGATTGCGTGATGTGTGCATGTGTTATTGTGATATCACTTATTATGTGAATAATACAACTAGAGTGAGGTGCTACTATTCAGATGAACACACCTATGGCAAGATCAAATAAAATAAAACAGGCACGATCCTTGGCCCTTATTCTCGTAGCGGTCTTAATACGCTCTTATTTTGATTGACAATCATAAAATGGCGGTTTGGTATTCACAAAACAAGATATCTAGTAGATATCTTAAAAATTCGTTATGTTTGAAATATCAGTATGAAAATGATCCAGTTCAAGATAGGATTATGATTAGATTCCGATAGTTTTGTGAATACGGCTGCTTGCGATCGTGTCTTAATCTTATCGTTAAGTGATTTTTAAAAGCGATTGATTACGAGAATAGCTCTACTGAACGTGACGTGAACAATGATTACGAAATGAAAAAGGGCCGAAGTGTCAAATCATTTGATAAAGTTCATTTGTGCTTAAAAATGAACGCAACTGAAAAATATGAGAGATTTTTAACACGAGCTATGTATCATATTATGCCTATTTTTGAGATATTAAAATATGTAGAAACACCGTAATAAAAAAAAATGTCTAACCTTTTGTTATTGCGATTATTTTGCAGAAATTATGCCTTCAGCTGATGTCACGTATTCTTAGCTTAATGATTTTAGCACCTTTTCCCGTCTTTCATCTAATTTTGATATCACTTTCCATAAGACACGCGCTCAACTTGGCTATTTTCAAACTGTTAACAAAAATTAAAGGTGTTGATCTTGGCTCTTTCATGGAATAATATTTTTGAGATCCAATAGTACCTACCTTTCGTGCTTTTTCCTATACTGAGGAGTATTAGCAAAGACAAGTTTTTCCGATTATAGTGAAATTAAATTGATTTTCGTTTCGTTGACATTTAGGCCATGTTTCATTTCCGTATTCACAATATTACCACGAAGATACCGTCAACACTTTAAACGTTGCAGCCATTTTATTCGATCTGACTTAGGCCCCTGTTCATTTCTCTCTGGTTACTCCA
Organism: Mystacides longicornis; assembly: GCA_963576905.1. NCBI lineage: Eukaryota > Metazoa > Arthropoda > Insecta > Trichoptera > Leptoceridae > Mystacides > Mystacides longicornis. The sequence continues at coordinate 11,635,025 of OY756428.1, forward strand.
CTTAGTGGAATGCGCCGTGATGATAGTTGTAGTAGCAAAGCTACTAGCTAAAAATAGTTGGTTCTATGCTTTTACGTATAATAAAGCATAGAAGTTGGTCATAGCTTTAATTAAAATAAGTGACTATTAAAATTATTCCAACTGTAAATAAACGCTTTTTTATTAGTTTTCGAACTCAAATATTTTTCCAATAAAATAATATATTTATGTACATATAATGAAGTAAGTGTACGATAAACAGCGAAATAAAAAAAAAACAATAATCAAGCATATTGTGTAATAGGAAATTGAAGCAAACGAAATATTGAGAATTTGCCTTGATTCGTTTTGCCTTTATACTATTTTGAAACCACAAAGAAAATTAAAAAATATTATGATAATAATTATTAATTAACCTTTGTAGTTCCGAGAATAAGACATAGGCAACTAATGTCTTAAAAGGCATATTTTGTGGAAAATTTTTCGATGTTTTGTTTGTCTCAACCGTGAAATAAATCATACAATAAAAGAAAAATTAATATGAACCATGTGCATTAACTGTGTATTTGTATAAATAAAATATACAAAAATGTGACAAAGGAATCTTGATTTACATGTGCGTATTAATTCACATTTTTGTAGGTTGTACATATAGGTATATAAAACACTGTTAAAGGTGAAAATTTTATTGAACCAATATTATTATTATTATAGTCAAAATTGACTCTATAAATTATTTTATTAAAAATTAATATGTTAGTTTTTAAGACATATATTTAATATAAAACTTGTTGCTAATCTAATAATACAGAATGTTTATTCACCAGTGCCTAGAATAAAAATCGGCTGTGTATAGTTTGCTTTCAAAGCTCAAATAAAAAAAACAAATGAACCGAAGAATGCACAATATTTTGGATAATAATTATTGTTCCTATCTCTATATATTGCTAAGCATTTAATATAAATAGTTCACATGCGATAAAATATATTCTAACTTTTTAATGTAGATAGAAATAACACGCTTACTAAAAATAAAATAAAGTATTTTTATATAGAAAAGCTTTGATATACTTAATGTGTAGCTGTAGATGCATGGGCACCCGCTGATTATTTTCTAAGGGGGAGGGAGGGGGGCAAAATATTTTTTTACACTTTCTTTATGATTACACGAAGTGATTGAAAATAAAAGTAGCCCCCCCCCCCTTTGAACCCCCCCCCCTCCCCCCCCCCTGAACACCCTTTTACCCCCCCCCCTGCGGGAAGCCATGTGTATATGTATGTATTGAATTTTGATTGAGTAGATATTTAACATATTTCTATACTTACAAATACGTCTTAATTGATTTTCAAAATTATGCATTAAACCGCATGTGTATAATATGAATTAAATGATTTTCATAAAATAAAATATCTAACATATTTATGATCAGAAGTGTCGATAAATTTGTTCGGCCTCTCGAGAAAAGGAAGCAAATCAAAAAATGAGTGTTTAGAAAATATCCTGATCAACATGAAGGTTCTTGTTTTTTCTGTTCTTGTTTACCACTCTTATTTACTATCAACTTATATTTACCACTCTATTTCGACACTAATCTTTATAAAATAATAATTGATTAGGTAGGTAGGTATATTTTTGTTTTAAAAAGTTGTGGATCGCAAAATTAAAATATCATAAATAGTAAAATATTGCAATGACAGAGTACAAAATGTATTTTATTATTATGTTTGAGTATGTAAAGATGATTGACGAGAGTATTTTTATACAAAATAGTCTAAAAATAAATAATTATCTAGGTTAAAATATTATACCTAATCCATTATAAAACTACTTCAAGTAGGTACAAACTATTAAGTACAACTGCTGTTTTTTACTTACGCAACAACGCAAGCAAAGCTGTTGAAAGAAAATGCAAAACCAAAAATCAAGCGGAATTAAGAGTTAAATACCTATAATGATAAGTTATAGTTGGATCTCTTGGGGCCCTTGTTATTGAACCAATGATATCGGTTGAATCCAGAATAACGGCTGAAAGCAGACGCTATTTTATGCTCCAGTAGGTAACTAATTTAATTCCAGCTGATAACGTCAAAAAAGGCTCAGCTATCAGACCTTAATTAATTTGATCATTTTTACATCTCTTCTTATTATGTCATGTCAGGTTCTCCAAAAGTCGGCTACCACTATGGCGTAGGCTTTTTTGTCTTGGACTAAACTTTCACTAGCTGGATTCCAGTCCATTACGCAATATTAATTTCTTATCCAGGACATCTGCCTTCTACCCACACCTCGGCTTCCATCAATATACCTACTCCTTCATTAATAAGTGAAGCGAACTGTATGTGCCTTTAGTTAGGACATTTTCCTTCTTTTGATGCTGGCCAACAATTCTCTATAGTTCAGCCCTTCACAACGCCTCTGTGTTAGTGATTACTATACGCAGCATTCGGTCATGGAGCTTTCAAATTCTTTATAGGGTTCACCATATTGTCTCTAAGACATTTTTACGTATAATTATATAGATGGGTACTATCTATGCACACTCCAACATCATGAAAGAGTTATGAAAATTACATTTTCGTCAAATCTGTGGGCCCATAGAATGAATGAAAGAACTTACCCCTTAAGGAACTCCGGAGAATTCGCAGCCTGTTGCTGAGATGGCTGGATTGCGCCATCATTGGAAAGAGAAAGTCCTTGGTTTATAATGGCTGGGCCATCTAAACTGGTTCATTAAATTTTAATGGTCTTATAAAAACTGTTTACAAAAGTAAAAATGGAAAATCAGCTATTTGAATTTGTGGCCTTAAACTTTTTACTATTATATTATGTATGGATTTTTTGAAGATAACCATATTGCTATAATATTGATATGTAGGAACATGAAAATTACACATTATTGCATAAGATAACTCTTGATAATGTAGAAGAATGTTTTAATCAGTTCCTTTAATTTTTTTTAATAAGTAGGTACTTTGTACTAGAATGGCGACTCGGGAAAGTACGCCTTACAGCATTTTCACTGCTGCATCGTGCATGGAAACAGTCTCATTGTGTTGTATCTGCAGCTGCAAGCAATCGTACACCAAGCGGTAAAATAAATACGAGTACGCTCTGTACGCTCATAATACGCTACGCCGCCGTGGACAGTCAGCCAGAATGGCAATTATTATTGTCTTGGTAATTTTTATTATTCCTACTCCTACATAAAAGGTTTTTTTTTTAAGATTTAAATAATATCATTCTTAAGCCATTTTAACACATTTAATTGGTAAGTACTTCAATACTACAGCGGTTTGGCTAGTAGTCTAACCAGAAATACAATTCACCGAAAAATTAATTACATTAGGTTATTTTCAGTTTTTAACGAAAGGCGATTTGCTAGGTGTGAAAGGTCTTTAAATTATGTACCTACCGACAATTTAAAAATTATACTTTCTTTTTAAAATGAGAATTATATTATGTACCTATGTAACAAAAAGTATTTATTTTTTACCATAAACATACCTACTCGTAAAAAGTATGTCTGATTACTATGAATCGTAAAATATATGAAAATTAGATTTGATGCCGAAATAAAAAAATATTGTATAGATTAACTATTTATGGAATACAAATCAATTACTGTTAATTGAAGAGTTTCTTTTAATTTTACACATCCCCGATGAATCCTTAGACGTAATATTACTGTAACTGTAGTCATTGCCATGTTATTGTACTCTATTACTGATGCGGTCATTTAATGACTGCAAATCACACTAAGATGGTGGGCAAGACTGCTTAATATACAGGGTGTTATGAAGAATGTCCGACAAACTGATAGTGATATGGTATATTATACAGGGGACTATTTGCAACAACTTTTGTGAACAAAGTAGGTATATAGGGTGCTCCATTTTTTTAAGGAATTTTTTGAAAATTTTTGGAATAATCCCAAAATTTTGTCTATTATCCTCTATAAATTTTCTATTTACCACCCAATCAGACTCAATTAAATTTTATTTTATCTCAGATAAATGCTTATTTAGAAAGTGTAACGGTCTGTTACAAAAAATTCAGCTCAAAAAAATATCTGATGTCTGATTGGGGACTTTACACCATAAACGACGTTTTTAAGATGTTTTTTGCCCCTGTTTGTTTTCAGTACAATGATTAGCAATAATCCTATTTTTTTTTTGTTTTTCTAAGAAACAATATTTTTTCTGGAACTGATTCCATACAAAATATATGGAAGAGTGGAGCGCAAAGCTGTCAAATGACGTCACACTTTACACACGTATTGTAGTTCCGCCTCGCCTTTTTACCCCGTTAGCATACCTCCGCTGCGGATTAGCCGAAGCGACGACGGTCACATCTGTCAGTTTCTGCGCGCCATGTTGAGAGTGAGATAGCATGCTCACCCCCGTACTGTTTTCTATACATTCATCTCTCTCTTGCGGTGTTTCGCCATAGATTACTTCAAATTGTATTCACACCTCCGCCTGATATTTCGCGGATCCGTGTGTTTCGCATTCCGCCCGCTTTTGAAGTTGTCACCCCGTTAGCACACCTCCGCTGCGGATTAGCCGAAGCGACGACGGTCACATCTGTCAGTTTCTGCGCGCCATGTTGAGAGTGAGATAGCATGCTCAAACCCGTACTGTTTTCTATACATTCATCTCTCTCTTGCGGTATTTCGCCATAGATTACTTCAAATTGTATTCACACCTCCGCCTGATATTTCGCGGATTCGATTGTTTCGCATTCCGCCCGCTTTTGAAGTTGTCAAAATCGACAGAATTTTGGAGCGAAATTGAAGCGAACGCCATGTTTTCCATAGAAATCAAAGATGGAAAACGTTAATTGCGTTTTGTTATGGGATGGTTTGCAGAAGTTGGATGTGCATATTTTCTAAATTGTAAGTAAAAACGTTGTTGATGTTGTAATATTTAAAAATATATATGAAATGTGAAATAATATTGTGGTTTTAATTATTTATATTTCCCAACAAAACATAACCATAGAATACTTACTTATGTTATTTTTTTCTTTCGCTACTCGTTTACCCGCTAGTGTACTAACACTACCTGCGATTTCGCTTTCTGCAGTTTCGTGTTCCGTGATTCGCGGCGGAGGTGTGCTAACAGCCTCAAAATCGACAGAATTTTGGAGCGAAATTGAAGCGACCGTCATGTTTTCCATAGAAATCAAAGATGGAAAACGTTAATTGCGTTTTGTTATGGGATGGTTTGCAGATGTTGGATGTGCATATTTTCTAAATTGTAAGTAAAAAGGTTGTTAATGTTGTAATATTTAAAAATATATATGAAATGTGAAATAATATTGTGGTTTTAATTATTTATATTTCCCAACAAAACATAACCATAGAATACTTACTTATATGTATTTTTCTCTTTCGCTACTCGCTTACCCGCTAGTGTACTAACACTACCTGCGATTTCGCTTTCTGCAGTTCCGTGTGCCGCGATTCGCGGCGGAGGTGTGCTAACAGCCTTAAGGAATCTGGCGGCTTGTTTTGATTGTGGTTACAGTTTTCATAGAAAAAATGTTTATTGAAGATGAAAGAGTAAACTGCAAAGATAAAATTATTTGACGTTAGAAATCGTTTGTTGGCATTGAGATTAAGGCTAAGTTCGTAGACTTTTCAAAATACAAATTTAATTAAGTATGAGTTTTTGTATTTAAATTAGTAGTGAACTATGTTACAATTGCCGCAAAAATGTTCTTCTTTACATTATTTTATGTGCTTTTTTCATTTCTTTTGATATTTCCTCCCGTTGAATTTGTTTCATGTGGCTTGACAATACCTAGTTTGTTTAGTAAATATGTTGGATCAGAGGGCGAGAGGTTTATCGAATACCATATTTCGAGAGTAGCTTTGACTTTATGTGTGCATTCGTTACTACCTCTTGGTTATATTGCCGTTTTGTTTTTGAGTTCTGATGATTCTACGATATTTGAAGATGAGTACGGTTATTATTGGCAAGTATTTACAGCGTTCAGCGTAATACTTCCCTCAATAGTGCTTTGGAGAATAATAAAATGGTCTTACGAAAGCTGGGCTCATCATCCAATACCTTTGAAATTGAGTAGATTTGCCAACTCCGGTGAACAGTGGACAATGGTTGCATCAAATATAAATTCTGAATTTAGAAGGTAATTTCTGTTATCTAGCTCACCAAGGACAAGTTTGATAATATCTTCAAATAGTTCAAACAGCTCTTGTGCTCAAATTACATGATAAATTATTCTGTTTTCAATTTATTTTTATTTTATAGATTTGACAAAGTTACCATTTTGACAAGTTCTACGGAACGCGCCTATATCACAGACAATTGGATAATCAAAGTTAGTTTGTATGATGTTCATTTTGCAAATCAAAGTGATGCAATACTCATAGTCAATAGTGTAAGTTGTTTATATTTTCGGTAATTATTTACTTCGCGAGCTTCTTCGGTATTTGACAAAACCCTTCTAAATGAATATGTTTCAACCTAACAGAGTGTAGTGTTATCATTCGGGGAGGTGTACAAAGAGGTATGCGGGTTCCACCCCCCAAACCCCCCTGAAAACTATGTTCCAACCTTAACCTAACCTATTCAAATCGTAGTGTTATCATTCGAGGATGTTATCAAATCCCCTAATCTTTCCAAATTGACTAACTAAACGATAATGACCAACAATATGTTCCAACCTTAACCTAACCTATTCAAATCATAGTGTTATCATTCGAGGATGTTATCAAATCCCCTAATCTATCCAAACTCACCAACGAAATGACAACGACCAGCGATATTTTCATTTTCCAAACAAAAACACTACATAATTTAAGAATCAAAAAATAAAATGTCACTCCAAGCCAGGAAAAGTTTGTATGAGAAAATAGTCAACTTTTAAAATTGATTTTTATTTAAAATTCAGCGATAAAATACTTCAAATGTTAACAAATCAATCCATAACATGCTTATTTACCAATCTGCACATAAATTTGATATGTGTTTCATATAAAAAATCGTGAAAAATCGACGAAGCCCGCAAAGTAAATAATTACCATATTTTCTTTGGTATAATTTTAGACTCCATTTTTATTACAAAAAAACAGTGATTCTGAGAACAGTAAGAAATGGGGAAGCGTGGTGCACAGTCATTGCCTATTTTATCACTATTAAGTTTCTTTTCACCCATTGATAGCAAAAGTAGGTATTCCATTTTTATGTACAGGCTTGTCCTTGTTTAAATGCCGCTCCTATTTGAGATTGGCAACCATCTGTGAACAAGCTTTGCGATCTTGCGGGCAAGTCTCACTGACTGAAGCCTCTGGCACACCAAACCACTTTCTCAGATTCTTTAGTCGTGAGACTAATTTAAGGCCCATGCCTCGCCTGTCCTGTATTTCCTTCAACAATTTACTATGGGAGAGCATTTTTTTTTTCATTTGCGGAAGATATGGCCAGAGTATGCAGCTTTTCGTCTTTTGACAGTGGTCAGTAGCTCTCTCTTCCTCATTTGATACACAATTTCTCCATGAGATGCGGAGCATTCTTCTGTAAAGTTAATTTTTTTTTATCTTGTTCATGACTTTGAGGGTCCAAACCTTCACTTCTTACAGCAGAACATAAGCTTTAGCGGTTCTCCACCTTGTCTACAAGCTCAGGGGTTTCTGAGTTTGTTTCTGCATTATGTAGAAGGTTAATAGGCTTGTAGGAAATTATTCTACAAAATTTAATACTTCGTTACAGTTTTATATTTTTAAAATATAAATATGTTACAGAGTGATACACATAACATAACTCCGACTGGAGACAGTGAGCTGCAATACATAAATGTCGAAGTCAAAACACCCAGACAGCATATAAAACCATTCAATATCAGATTGATAGCTCAGGACTTCAAGGATTTACAAGACAAGGTCACCAGGCCCATCATCATTATGCCCAATATTGTTTTTCATCAAACTATTATTGAAAAATTTGTGGGCGTTTTCAAGGAGCAAGTTTCTTTGAATGAAAAGTATATGTACACTGAGGTGAGTTAAACTGATATGTTTGTTTCTCTGTAAAAATGTATTTTTTTAACATGCCAGTTTCAGAGTAACAATGTTTTATGACGTACCTACTTGAGGTTACGTGCTGATACCCGGAAATAAGTGATAACCATAAATGATAAAATTTTCTGATAACTATAACAGTTCAATATTTGACAGTCTGTATTATGCGCCAACTTCACACCAATGTGGTCAGAATAAAAGAAATATATGTGCTATTCATTTATATGTGAATAACACCACCTTTGGATGAGGTTGTGCCAGATGTGCTACTGTGCTAAAAAAGAAATACATTTTTTTAACTGTTTTATCGGTCTTATACCATTTTTGCATTATAACCTTTGTAATGAAACCAATTTGAGGTTCATCGATTGGATGAAGTATTTAATGGATATTTATATAGATGGTTTGTTGTAAATCCTCCCCATGCAAACTAAAACATTTACAGTGGTACTGATAGAAACTGAGCTATACCACCGTTATGACGGGAATAGCAAATTGTAGTATTGTCACCTTATTATAGCAAATAAGGTGACAATACTCTGTCAAGTAAAGTATGTTTTTATGCTGCTCTCTATAAAATATTACTGAAATAGAATAGTGATTAAGTGTTAAAACACAGGTGAAAAATGTCAAACTTTATGTGTAGTGCTGATTCTGCACATCAGTCACACTTTTAAGTGTGATAGTTGCCAAAGAGAAACTTGTGCCAAGTGTATGGGACTCTTTCACAGAAATCAGGTGTTTAAATTTGGCTATTATAGTCTTGAAATTCTTTTCTGAGCAATGTCGAAAGTTCCTTCATTAATCAAGAAAATTGATGAGCTCAAAGGAATATTGTATGTCTTAATCTAAAACAAAACAATGCAATCAATATGCAGGCTGTCGGGTCCTTTGATGCCCTCCAATATGTAAACGAGTGGAGATCCGTCCCAGGAATATTAGTAGATTATTTGTGGGATATTAGTGGATTTAATTTCAATTATTTGTTAGTTATTAATATGTTTGAGCTTAGATATTTAAGTTTAGTTTTATGCGTCTGAATTTCTGACATAAAGTTTTACCTTGCAAGTAAATAAAACCGAATAATTATCATTTTTTGTTCTCTTCTTCAACTTACCACAGCAATAAGATAAGGGCTGTCGCGAGCTAGATTGATGGCACTGGCGGGCCGTAGTCAAACTCTGGCGCACTTAATCTGTCATCGCCCATCAATAAATTCTTGCTTTTTATAGTTTTCATGATCTCCAATATCAACGATAAAAGAAAGTGTGCCCGATTTCTAGCTCTGGCCCTATGTTCGTTTGTTGTAAACTCACACTTAGTTTATAAACAAGGTGTTGTTTCCAATGAAAACAGCAATCTTTCATAGAGCTTCATTTGCTTATTTTATTGTGTTGCAGGATTTAGAGAGGTGCATCGGGTGCATGCAAGAAACCTCTAATGTGAAAATATTCAAACAGTGCTGGAACGAAGTGGAACCATCTAGACATAATCCCCCCTTGCCTGAATGTACACAGTGCAATTGTCGGTTAGTGGAATAATTCTATGTTAATATAAGTCGTTTGCATTAAGAGTATAACATCTTGTGAAAAAAATCATTTCATAATTGGCAACTGTTTAAAACGAGTGAGTAAAACTATGAAAGTAAGTGTTCATCTTCACATTACTCGCTTGTGAGCGGTACTTTTGTACTAGTTTGCTATTGTCTAGTTAGCACTTGTTACCCTAGTTATTGATGCAGTATACATTTGAACAACTTGTGATTATCCAAATCTGATTAGTGTCTATTGCCCAGCTACGATTTATTTGTTTACAAAATATTGTGTCATGCGGCAGGAAATCTTGGTTCATATAACAGATGTCATATGACACGGATCATAATTTTTTTTTGAATAATTTATTTATTTATTTGTAACGCATGAACAGACAACAGTTATGATAAAGTACAATATATGGACGAAAACAATATTCAGTCAACTGTCACCCAATTACTCATGCATCCTTGGAAGTCTTTACTTTTCGGCATCCACTATAATATCCTTAATCATTCGTCCTCAATCACCATATTACATATATGAGAGAAAAAAAAAGTAGGTATATACATATAAAACAAAGAAACAAGTAGAAATGAAAAGAAAGTTACATAAAATTATAAGTCACCATTCACTCAGAACACACACACATCAGACAAACAACAAAAAATACATAGAAATATAAAATGTATAAAAGAGGAGTAGGGGCGGGAAAGGAAAGGATGGGAGAAGGGACTGTCACATTATGTCGGAGTATGTATCGTCTTGAGTATCTGTAATGTAGTGGTCTTGAAAGCGGGGAGCGTAAGTCCAAAATTTAATTAAAAATTTATTGAATTTCTGCAATACTCTGTACATTTTTGTTGAAAAATAAAATTATTATTATACGTCGATCAGGAGTTTGTTGTATGAGGTCATGAGTCTGCTTATGGGGTTCCTTTGTCCAGCATTTGTGTTGCTTGTCTTAACATAAAATGGTCTGTGTGTTCGTATGCTGGTAGGTACTTTGAAGTTTATTTAATGAAGTATTTTTCTTCTTGCAGACCAATGTGGTGTGTGAACTGTATGGCAAGATGGTTCGCTTCTCGTCAAGACCAAGAAAATACGAGCAAATGGCTGAGCAGTAAATGTTCTTGTCCTGTGTGCAGAGCCACCTTCTGTCTACTAGATGTCGCCTTTATTGAAACCTAACTCAACCCAACTACAATAAAAGGTTTTATAATATATATTATTGCATTGCTCAATGTTAAAAACGTGTAAGCAAATTTTTTTAGAACCTATATTCAATTTTACAAAAATCGTGACTAGCAACGCCGTTGAATACAGAGCGATTCAATTAGATAATAAAAAATGCGGTAAAATACCACTCTTTTTTGTTTTTTTTATTAATCACATAGGTAAACTTGATATTTTAAACATTAAAAATGTTAGATTTTTGAACTGTTATGTATTGGTACTATCATATTAATAATATTCTCGAAGTCTCTCTGTAAATCTTTCCCGAAGAACACAATAATATGTTTTTCACAAGCTACAATTCACTGTTGCCACAATATAATTTTAAACATCATTTAAATGCAATTAGGTATATGTTTACCTAGGTATTGTGCATCTTTTAAATATTTATGTATTTTCGTGGTATTATGCTGTCATTTCTACATATAAATATTGGGAGAACATTCAAACGCAGTAGACTCTAGGTATATATGTCATGTTCGTCAGTTGTAGACCTTTTTTATATAGCTCCAAGCCGTCTGTCTGGCTGGCTGTTACACCCTATACGACAGCTAATAAATTGAACTTTGTTTTGTCATTATAATGTTACAAAATTGTTAGTAGACTAGCGGTTACGACTCCGGCTTTCGTACTGTTTCGTTTGGAGGTCGTGGGTTCGATCCCAGGTGCCGACCATCTTCCTTTTTCGCGACACAAGCTTTAGGTAGCTTACTGTGAAAGAGTCAAAGAGTGTATTTGTGTTCACTTTGGGTGAGCACAGATTCATTTAATTAAAAAAAAATATTGATGCTCTCTTGAACATCATTGCTGAATAAGACAGGAACTCCACGCCCTCTTTTACCTCTAATTATAATTTTGATGGCTTGGGATTATACTAGAGTAACTCAAATATGTCTACTTTGCAGGGGAGGCATTTAAAGATTCATTGGAGTATAACAAATTAATCTATTCTAATTTTGATTTTTTTTGTCCCTATATAACAAAGTTGGCATGAAATTCAATATAAAAGAGTAAAAAAGCAAAAAAACTTAAGAAATTTAGGAAATAATGGATTTATACTAGTATAACACCAGAATTTTTGACGTACTGATGTGTCAAGTTGACTTACACTAGTATAATCGGTACATTATAAGAACACGCAGGGTATTATCTCAACATACTCTCTTATGTTTTAGAGATAAAATAACTTCATCCTCAGTAATTCAAGTTTATCTCAACGTACTCTCTTATGTTTTGGAGATAAAATAACTTCATCCTCAATAATTCAAGTTTATCTCAACATACTTTCTTATGTTTTGGAGATAAAATAACTTCATCCTCAGTAATTCAAGTTTATCTCAATGTACTCTTATGTTTTGGAGATAAAATAACTTCATCCTCAGTAATTCAAGTTTATCTCAACATACTCTTCTATATTACACTTACAATGAGAATAAAGATGAACATAATTATACAATACATGTAATCAATCATCAATTTGAGCATGCATCAGACGATGATAAAAACTATGATAAATAGAAGGAATCAAATTATTTTTACATCTTCTTCTTCCTCTTTGATTAGGCCTGCTGGCCTGTTGTTCCTGCTATGTTGTCCTCTTGGGAAGCTGAGTGCCAACTGTCCCTCCAGCGTTTAGGCGGTCGTCCTGGAGGTCTGCTTCCTTGTGGTATGTTGTCTCTGGCGATTTTCGCGGCTCTTGTGTCTTCCATTCTCGAGACGTGGTCGTTTCAAAACCGTCTCCTCTGTCTTCCCCACCTTACAACGTCCTCGACTTCGCAGATTCTTCAGATCTCTGTGTTTCTAACTCTATCACGAAGGGTTTTTCCGGAGATGTTTCTCAGAATCTTCATCTCACTCGTACGAAGGAGGTTCTTGGTTCGGACAGTTTTTACATAATGTTATCAAGTCTGTAAATTTTGCTTCTGATATTGATATTGGTCCATTATATGGCTTTCCTTTGACTTTGGCACAGCGAACCAGTGTATACCATTGTTCTGGTGTAGGTATATAATATGTCTTTATTTTTTCTGGACCTCTCAATCAATGCATGGACACTGTCACACTCATTTTGAGTGTGACCTTTCTCTATAAATCTATGGATGATTTTGATATTTAACTGTTTTGCTAAAAGGATAAACAAAGCAAACACAAACCGATTTCTATTCTGTCCGATACAGCTATCGGACCACAACACAAACTCTTTTACTCCACAATGGGCTTTCATCATAATATAATATCATTGGCTCCTCTTTTGCCAATGCCCTCATGCCACATGTAGCAGTATCCTTCCTTTACGTTTATGTCAAACATCGTCAGGTTATATGTTGCCAATTTGCGCTTATAATAAAACTGACTCACATTACTTTGAGGTGTCTGCAGAACTTTCTGGAGGTCGAAACATACCACAGACACATCACTTTGCCCCACAGCCATAATTTTGTCTGCTCCTTTTTTGCTCTGGCGATATCCTTATTGCTGATATGCAGATTGTATGAGGTTCTGAAATCTATTTTTTGGCTGGGTGACGATAGCTCAAAGTTCGAGCATGTATCGCATAAGTCTTTTTTTGGCAGATGAAATGAGAGATTAAATTTGTCTACAAATATTTGTCGGTACTGCCGCTCAGTTACAGTTCCTGAAAAATTTGACATAAACATCCTGTACATTTTAGCAATATTTAAATCGGCATCAAGATATTGCGGCTTTGAGTCTTTTCTAGTGTAATGAGACTCTACTCGTGGATATGAGTTTATGTGGTCTACGATACTCTGTTGGACAGACGCATCCAGTGCTCTACTGTTGGAGGGGTGCTTGCCCCGATGATCCGATACTAAAATCCCCACTTCATTTACCTTCTTGAGGGCCGTCTCGACCCAAATAATATGCGATATTGATAATATACTGAGGAACATCGTTTTGCATACAGTTATTTTATCCCCGTCAACAGAAAAATAATATTTTCAGGAACAAGTCCTCTTGCTGGATTGATGTCCGGAGTCTTAATGGCAAAGATGGAATACCATATTTTCTATCCCGTTCTTTGTTTTTTCCTAAAATTTTTAATGTCTTAACAAAATCATTGTAAAACTTTGGATGTATTGAATCTGATAAATGCATAATTTCAGCATTGTTTTTCCTCAATTCAATTAAATATTTTGCCAGTTGTCTCATTGGTTAGGCAATATACACGTGCAGATGATTGTTATTACCTAACCTGTTGAATAATTCTGAACCAAATGGTAATATTAGACCGTCATTTCTTACAACGTGATACAAACTATCTTGTCTCATCTTTGAAAGTACTTCATTCCGGAGTCCTACATTCGTATCATCTATAGATACAGGTACCGTCATTGTACCAGTACTGATACAACAATTTTTAATATCGTGTGTTTTAGCACATTTTTTCTTGTGGGCATAAAAATATTTTTTAGCGAACAAACCATGACAAAATCCACAAGGTGTAAAATTTTTAAGGTTTTTTGTTTGTTTTGATCTTCTTTTTGATATCACTGTTCCTTTTCCACTAATAATAGCTTAGACTTATGCAGAAAATTTCCTTTTTGCCTTATATCGTCGGCTGACTGGAAAAAGTCGTTATTTGCACGCAACCTATTTTAGAGATAACGGCTGTCAAAGTTTTTTAGTCATATAATTTCTCATAACTTCTTTATTTATGGATCAATTGACAAGATTTTTTTGAACAACTACAGAAAAGCGTGTTTTCCATCTATAAGTAATATCAAAATTAGTAAAAATAATGTGGATAACATAAAAAATGCAAAATTGCAAATAATGATTTTTTCCTGCCAACTCACCTACATACTTTATGATGTGGTATTACTGTGTGGAAAAAATCATTATAATACACAGATTTGTGAAACTTAGTAATATTTGATCCATATTCTGGATTATCTGATAATCTAGCAGGATTTATAGGGAATACTATACACCTAGATAAAATACCTACCTATTCCAAAGTATTTCTGGTCATTTTAACTCAAGTTCAGTCTCATTAATCCTTTATTTCTCCCTACCTACATTCTCATTCAGTTGAATCATTATCTCTAGTCTGAATGAGTACACAAGGAATACAACGTATTCCCAGGTAAGATACCCACGGAGTGGTTGGTAGAGAAGCGGTTACATCACCGGCTTTGGGCTCGATCCCAGGTGCCGACCATCTTCCTCTTGCACGATACAAGCTTTGAGTAGCTTACTGTGAGAGTATAGAGTGTATTTGTGTTCACTTTGATGAGCACAGATTCATTATTCATAAAAAAAAAAATAGACTTCTTTATCCAAAGGTGTCAGTATAGCCAGCAGAACTTATTGCCTGAGGCAGTATTTTCAATCCGAGACAGGCCAACCCCGGATAGAAATTTCAAGTAAAAAAACACTTTGTAAAACTCAGACTCGACCGGGAATCGAACCCAGGACCTCGGATCTGAAGTCCAAGCTCATACCACTAGGCTACCGAGGTCGGTAATATAACCTATTTCAAATTATTTTTTGTTAACTCAAGTTTTCAGTGTCATCAGTCCTTTTTACTTCTACTTACCTACATTCTCATTCAGTTGAATTATTCTGTCAAGTCTCCATAAGTACATTCCTAGGTTTATAAAATGCAGACACTTCAATAACTTCAAGACTATCAATAAATGTGGACTCTTACGAAGTAAGACATTTTCTTCTATAGGTTCAAGGAAACAAAAAATTCAAATATTTTCCATAATTTATACATTTTATTTAACAAAATTACAAACAAGTAGTAAACTATATACCTAATATTATAAAAAAAATAGAGACCTACTCCTCGCTGCTACTTTCGTCGTAACTTGGCTCAAGTAAGCGTTCTCTCTCCCCAGTATTTACAGATGGCAGGCCTTCGTACCAGGGATGCAGCTCCTCCGTTATGAGACCTGCCCTACATAATTTTAAAAGATCTTCCTTTTTTTTTCATAGAAATCGGTAAGATTCTACTGTACATATTTTTAAGGTTGTACCCCTTGTGGGGTATGGAATCAGCGTAGCCTCTCCCAGCAATGTTTATCTTTTGATACTCCTCGGAGTGTCTGTATTTATAAAAAATACATCACAGTGTCCCTTTTCAAACCGAAGAGCTTTAATTTTAAGCCAGGAAATTGTATTCCCTGCCTCATTCCGATTTTTATTTTTCATGAACTTTGTGGCCAAATCTGAGAGATTATAAAAATCAGAAAATTTAAGGAGTTTCACATTATATTTTGCTTTATTCGTCTTCCTCGAACTTCTGGCATTTTCAAATATTTTTGTCCAATCTGCCATAGTGAAAATGCACTTGTTTTTTTTCGCAGATTCGATTGCAGAGTGCATCGAGTCGCATTCCATGTGTGAATGGCCCGACTCTAAAAATTTCAATTCAATAACTTTAATGTTATTTAAATTTTGCACAGCGTGGAGGAGCAAAGCGGCAACCTGTTGGTTCCTGTTTTGTCCTCCACAGGTGTCACAAAAAAGTGTCACCTCTTCGATAGAGTCGGGCAAGGACTTGAGAAAATGGTGGAGTATGTAGCCAATCTCATTGCTTCCCCTCTTTCCATGGAGTTCATTCCATGTGAAACAATGAGCCTTGTCTCCATACCCCACATAAATTGTCAAATTGTATACATTAATTTTTCTGGAATAATAAAAATTGGATGTGCTGGAATGCGGCATTTGCAACACACTCTGCAAATCAAAATTAGCTGTCAAGAAGTTTTCACTACTGGCAGATCGGACTTTATCTTTTTCCTCGTTGCACTCAATCTTTCAAATGATGTGCAACGAGTACTCCTCTTCCATCTCTGACTTCTTCTCGAGACTAGCCATGTTATACTTAGAGCACAAGGAACACAAATCTTTCTTCGGTTTGAAAAACGACATATTGTATTCTCTGCAGAATGTTCTCCTATATACAGTTTCACTCTCTTTAAAAACATCTTTCTCATCGCAACTTTTAGAATATAAATCATACATTTGCTGATAGAGAGGCTACTATCTAAATATAGGCGTTTACTGCTTTCGCACATAGTGTGATTCCAT
The DNA here is from genome assembly GCA_963576905.1 of Mystacides longicornis. NCBI lineage: Eukaryota > Metazoa > Arthropoda > Insecta > Trichoptera > Leptoceridae > Mystacides > Mystacides longicornis. The sequence continues at coordinate 11,651,880 of OY756428.1, forward strand.
ACATGGGAAACTTTCGATATGATCTTTTAAAAATTTTAGAGCAGTCTCTGGAGTTTTATTTGCAGGGCTTAATTTGCCCCTGTTGTCTTTGGAGTTAAATGACCCTACAGTACTTTTGTTTTTAAAAGCTGTTACTATAGGGCCATTTGAAATATTTAGTGTTTTCTCAAAAAACTTACCACATACCCTGTGACGACCTACAACATTTTCTAGCAAATACTTTTTGGAGAGAGTGCGCCTCCTTTTACGGCTACTTTCGTCTATTGAGCGCTTGGGTGTATCGGCCTCTATATTTTTTAAAAGGAAATCCTTTTGGTGATTGTAACTTTTTAAACTCCAATAAGTTTTACAAATCTACATTCGTCTCCTACATTTTTTCCTGGTCTCAGGGATGATAAATTTGAAGGCATAGCCTCGTAATTAAAAAAAAAAGTCAAAATGTATGTTTCTTATATCGTATGGACGTTTTGTGCGAGCCATTTTCATCCTCGCAACATAGTCACTAGGAGAGTATTTGGGAGGCTTGAAGTAGTGCTCCAGCAAAGAATGCACGTTATCGGCTTCCATCATTGTATGCCCCTTCTCTAAAAAAATTTTGTTCGATGACAATATTCCTAATTTTTGATAGGTCGCTCAATGCACTGGCCAAAACTTTGTTCCTGTTTTGGTAATTACAACCATCGGAGATCAGGATAACTTTATTGTAGGAAGGAGAGATTTATACAATACAAGAGGTGAACTCATTGGCAGTGACACCACCATCAGCTTCTTGCCATGTGTAAAGCGTGACGTCCTGTCGTATAGATGTCTCCTCTACGTCGTTTAATAGTCATCTCCTCTCCTACTCCTATTCTTCATACTTGCCTCTACTCCTCGTCGATGTCATCTGTCTCAATGAAGATAGGGTCAGTCGTCACTCGATGGAATGTGGGATGAACCTTCTCTACTATCTTACCTAGCATCCTGCCTGTACTCTAGGAGGATCTTCTGCTGTAACTTGGAGATAGGGCGGACTCTAGTAGAAGCAAGGAGTCACACACGACACTACGTTTACCCTGGCTAGCATTAGGGTGATGTAAGAACATTTATCTTTCTCTGTTTAAAGTCTTAGAGCATGAGTTTTAAGATTGCATCATCATCTCAGAGTCTTGAGAAGTCCGGGAGCAAGAATATAATTTTGAAGGTAGAACAACTGTGAGTCATGTATTCAAAAGCACTGTTTCATTTTATCGTTTATTATAGTCACCAAAAACACATTGTACAAATTTATCATTTAATTATTCGTTTAAACAAAAGAGTCACATGAGAGAGGAACACATAACCAAGGATTGTCACTTATTTTATATTTGTTACATCGAAATGTTTTCTTAATCTTTTATAATTCTAACACCAGTCCAAATATTTACGATTCACTTTTAATTATACATTATAATGTTTTCTTTTTAATAATTTAACACCAGTTCAAAGTTATTCTATGTATAAACTAGTAGCCAATAATAAGATATTTGGCACCATACGCAAATTTACGAAAAAAACAGATTTTATTTTATGAAAATTATTTCACACGCGTAATTAATTGGATCTATTATCAAGAGCAGTTTGTGTCTCGGTCCGGCCTCTAAGAGCTACCGGACGAACTGAGGACTCGTCACTCACAGCTATCGAGTTCTGATACGAATGACGTCACCACTCAAATCCTATGGTGGAGCGTGTCGCAATTTCTAATTCATACGACAGGGCATAATTTGTCTAAATGTTGACAGACTTTGAATGTTCCATAGGAGAAATGATTTAAAACAGTTATGACGCGCTTAGACCGTTAATAATTTAAACTTTATAATTAATTTATTTCTTTCTATATTTTGCTTATAATTCTCAAACAGTATTTCACAATACGACAGTCCGCATTGTTTAATACATAAATTGTGAAATTATGTACTTGTAATTTTTGTCTATAGTAGACTGCAGACGCCAACAACTTTGGACACAAAAGCACGCTCTGTAGGTCCATGGTCAAAACCAAAGTGATGTCACTGGCAGTGTTCGTCATACAATTTTTTTTCTAAATTCCCATGTTGAAAAGTCGATACACAAATCGCACTGATCTTTTCTAGGTTGGTGGATAAAAATATTTTCACGTTTAAACATTTCATTGAAAATATTTCTACCCACCTTAGGCAGATTCGACTCATCACACCATGTGTAACCGACAAGGCTACGACCAATATGGATGATTGACTCAGGGCAGCAGCTGGTCCAATAGAGAGGCTCCAGATCACCAGGGAAATGAGAGGGTAGAAATGAAACTAGCGGTGTATTCCTGAAGGCAGATGTCCGGCGAGATCACGAGTTCCAAAGTGTTCCGACGAGTAATTCACAATTCGAACTGATCATCTGCCTTACAACTGCGCCTTTATTTATACTAAATCTCAAAAACAGAAAACCAATCAAAATCATTGTTTATTTTGACCAATCACAGGCCTCCATTTTCTAAAAATTCACCCAAAATTTTTACTATGAAATTCGTACATTTAGTTAAATATCTTACAAACTATACAAGATACAATGTCATCAGTATATAACAATCAAGGATATATAACTAGAGCATATGAACATTAAGCATTTATCGATGAGATGTTGCAGGTATTCGTGATAATTGATTAAGAACACCAAAAGTTCAACGTTCAATATTTATATAAAAGGTACAAAAATCGACCCCAATAGGAAACGGATCGGACGACTGCAACACAATTTTATTGATTCCGTCCAGGAATCGACCACTCAATAACCTTGAGTGCCAACACAAAATTTTTACTAAAAAAGCGGCATCTCGAAATTGATTATTTCGATGTAAATTTGCATATAAAATGTTCTTACTGAACAATCAAACAGAGCTATACAATTTGTTTATCAATTAAATCAAGTTTTACATACATGATCTTACAATAGTTACTCTATTCTGGTCATTTTGGATTATTTAATACATTTTATTATTTATTTATGAAAAACAGAGTTACAATGATAGTTTAATCTAGTTTATAACCACTAAAGTACATTATTTACAAATTACAATAAAAATAATAATACAATATTTTGAACATATTTCACCAGTTGGCAATCACTGTCTCAGATCCAAGAAACTACGCAGTTTTTAATTAATTGCGCGTCAATTTTATTCCACAAACTACGCAGTATTTAATTCTAATAGGTAAATTCAATTTACTTCCTACAATACGTGTATTTATGTTTTAAACTATTAATAATGACTAAATAGATCGAAATTTGCCACGAAAGCATGAAATTTATTATTTTACAATTAGATAATCGGTTAAAAATGATATTCAATCTAATAACGTAGATACAAGGCGTGTAGGCCCCCAAAACATCCCTTTTAATATCAAAACTAATCAATTATATCGTAATCTTCAAAGTGGTTCGATAAAACATCATTTTTATGCTCCAAAATATTAATAAAACAATATTATTTAATTTTTAATCAAGGGTTCATGGGTCAACCTTCCTAAAAATAGATGCTCACACTGCAGTGTCTATAAATTTCGATATCAAAGGTCAATAAAAAATCGTGAGATGTGCACACCGCGTTGTCTATAATATTTGATATCAAAAATCAGGGTATATGAATTCGATTAACGCTACCGCGAAACATCGCTAATAGTATAAATACCAGTTCTGATTCATTAGCGTAATTCTAATTTTATAAATATAAGGCACATGTCATTGCGTTCGGTCAATCATCTTCGTTCACATTAACAAAAAAAATCTATAGTGTTACCTGTAGACTGTGTGTCTAACAATGGACAAAAAAAATCAAAGACCCTTTTATTATTATTAGGTACCTACATATAGAGCGATCGACTGCACTGGTGTGAGATAATAATAATTAAAGTACGACCATCAAAAGGCGTTTTTTACACTCCCGCCGTAAAACAAAGTTTTACTATTTATTAACGCCTTTTTAGTAAAATAATTTTTACAGACGGCCTTGTTATGCATGTCATTAATACGTTAGTATTTTTAAACATCTATTGGCGAATCTTTTCATCCAAGCTGTAGCCCTAACTAGCCTCGAAAGTTTGGAAAATCGGTTTATATAAGGTAAACTTCTCGATGAATCGGTGTAAACATTTACGTTTACGCAATTATTTTTCAACTCGGTAGAACTGTATCCGATTGGATCAAATAGTTCCATTACCGCACTAAGTAGCTGTATCTTCGTAGGTATAATGTCAATGTACTTCAATCTGTTATCAATTTTTAAAATGAAGTTGTCTGATTTAGGATCCCAAGTTAGTCCTAATACCTTTTCGCTATTTTGTGCACGTATAATATCAACTGTAGCGGACGCCTTTAAGGTTTCGGGAAATTGATCAAGTACAGTGGGCTCATTGGAGGCCCAGTTAGTTAATTCAAATTGTCCTTTCTGTAATGAATCGAAAACCCCTTTGACTGTGTTTCGCGCACTGGACACACAACTAAATGATTCTAAGTAATCGTCCATGTAAAAGTTTTCACGAATACTACACGCTATTTTCGGTTGTGTGTGTTGTGCATTTTCCGCTATTTTATTGCAAACGTACTGTGCACTGCTTGGGGAACAGGTTGACCCAAAAATCATTGACGTCATAACAAACGTTTTAACATCTAGCTCTTTGCTGTTTCGCCAAAGAAATAATTGCGACTGTTGATCCTGTGGTATTATTTTTACCCTCAGAAACATTTCTTTAATATCAGCAGACACCGCAATTGGGCCTTCTCTAAAACGCATCAAGCAACCAACGAGTGATGCTAAGAGGTCAGGACCTGACAACAAGGTTTCATTCAGAGATATTCCTTGACATTTGCTAGCTGCATCGAAAACAATACGCAATTTACCCGGTTTGTTAACATTAAAAACAGGAAAATGTGGTAAGTACCACCTTCTAGGATTAGGTATTTTAAGTTCGTGATTTAAAATTTCCCTAGCGTAGCCTTTCGTAATATATTCATTAATTTTATCGCTATATGCCGTTGCTAGCTGAGGATCCCTCTCGAGCTTACGTTCTAAGCCCCACAATCGGTTTAAGGCACATTTTCTATTGTCCGGCAGACCCACAGAGTCATTTTTCCAAATTAAACCGGTCTCAAAATGCCCATTCTTCAACTGTTTTGTTGTGTTTGAGAGAATTTCTTCGGCGCGCACATCTATTTTACTAATTCTGGCAGGCCCAGAAATACCTAAACTATCGATTGCGTAATGCGCCTTTAACAATTCGCACAACATATTATTGTCATCAGTTGTTCTTTGAATGTGTGTCACTAGACCAACGGTACAGTGATTATTTTCATAATTACTATTAATCCGGCCATGCAATGTCCAACCTAGTAATGTTCTAGAATTAATCAAATCACCACCCCCTCTAACTTCCCTGGTTACAATCAAGGATGCGTTATCCTGACCAAGTAATAGTTGAGGTGTAACCATTTTGATACACTCTTTGTCGTAGTATTGTTGAGCGGGCAACTGAAGCTTGCTCACTGTATGCGCGCTTATATTAAATTTGTTGTTAATTGTTAAATTAACTTTCCTAGATTTATTTTCACTCGCGCACATACCCCGAGCCCCGTGTATTTTTAATGGATGTAATTCCCCGTTAAGTCCAACAATGCTTGCCAACGAGTTACATACCAAACTTATGTTTGATCCTTCATCCAAAAGAGCAAAAATAGATGCTGTGCTTTTTGACCCTCGGATTTGAACCGGAACAATTTTTAAAGCCACTGAACTACTGGCGTATGTATTGGCAACATATGAATTTTGACTCAAATTATCATTTGAATTATTTTTCGAAAGGTCTCTATGCAAACAGCTATTATGCCCTCCCGAACAATTTGAAACATTACAAGTGATTTTACATTTATGTTTGATCGAATATTTAGAATCAAGACATTTAAAACATAATTTAAATTTTCTTACTGCAGCCCATCGTTCATTGATGGGTAATTTAAGGAAATCCTTACACTTAAATAACTTATGTGGTTGATCACAAATCACACATTTATTTGTTTTCATATCACTTTGCACATTATAAACCACATGCTTATTATACATATTTTTCGAATTCACAAACTTTTCGGCCGCACACGATAGATGTAAGTCACACGCTGACTTCAAGAACCTGGAAAAATCTGCAATGGATCTGCTCCTCCTGTCGTCTGCTCCATGTTGTGATGACATCCACCATGTCTTCATATGTGATGGCAGCTTGTTCACCAGTTCTCCAAGAAGGCCGGGGATATTTAGGTATTCAGCCTTCATACGTCCGGCAACAGAAACAAAGTTTTTAATTGTGACGTAAAACTTGTTCAACTCATCACTTGCCGGAGATTCTGACAAACGTGGAAGGCGCTTCACTTTTTCAAGCATACCCATAATTATTATTTCTGGGCGCCCATACTGCTCTTCAAGCGTTTCCATGGCCTCACGTACGCCACTGGGGTAAAGCAATAGACCGCTAACAGATTCTTTAGCTTTCCCTTTCAGGGATCTTTGCAACCTCATCAAGTTTTCTGCATTGGATAATTCGCAGGTCTTTGTTGAGATTTCATACTGTGCCTTGAACGCTGGCCACTCTAGCGGATTTCCATCAAAGTATGGTAAATCTCGAGCTGCCGTCTGCCTAGCCATCAATGCACTTAATTGAATACCCGTTTTTGGAACTTTTTCTTCGCGGGGCTCAGGAAGTGTGTTATTACCGGGCTCACCGATACACGTATCATTATACTCTGTGCTGGAACTCCCACCAGGTGAAAAGAGGTGTAACATATTCGGAACTGTAGTACCGGACACCCGATCAGCCAAGTTAAAGGAAACTTCAGGCTGTCTATTAACACTTGCACTGACATTTTCGCACTTCGAATTGTTTTTAATAGCCCCTTGCCTGTTCTCGAGGAACATCTGGCTAAGTTGATTTTGGCTTTCCATCAAACGTTCGAACGCGTCATTAATGTACGACAACATATTGTCCATATCAGCTCGTCTGATATTGTCTAATTCACGACGTGAAACAACCTCACTCGCGTCCCCCAGTGGGGTAGACTGTACGACTCGCGGGTTTTCACTTTCACTACGATTTAACTCTTGGACCTCAGAACCCTCAATAGGGCTTTCTGCGGCTTCAGGTTGGCAATCGCCTACACCAGCTAGTTCCGTTCCTCTCATTTTTCCCGATCGCAGAGGTCCTGGCATCCAGTCTTCCACTGATCAATCCGACGACGAAGGACCAACAATGTAACCGACAAGGCTACGACCAATATGGATGATTGACTCAGGGCAGCAGCTGGTCCAATAGAGAGGCTCCAGATCACCAGGGAAATGAGAGGGTAGAAATGAAACTAGCGGTGTATTCCTGAAGGCAGATGTCCGGCGAGATCACGAGTTCCAAAGTGTTCCGACGAGTAATTCACAATTCGAACTGATCATCTGCCTTACAACTGCGCCTTTATTTATACTAAATCTCAAAAACAGAAAACCAATCAAAATCATTGTTTATTTTGACCAATCACAGGCCTCCATTTTCTAAAAATTCACCCAAAATTTTTACTATGAAATTCGTACATTTAGTTAAATATCTTACAAACTATACAAGATACAATGTCATCAGTATATAACAATCAAGGATATATAACTAGAGCATATGAACATTAAGCATTTATCGATGAGATGTTGCAGGTATTCGTGATAATTGATTAAGAACACCAAAAGTTCAACGTTCAATATTTATATAAAAGGTACAAAAATCGACCCCAATAGGAAACGGATCGGACGACTGCAACACAATTTTATTGATTCCGTCCAGGAATCGACCACTCAATAACCTTGAGTGCCAACACAAAATTTTTACTAAAAAAGCGGCATCTCGAAATTGATTATTTCGATGTAAATTTGCATATAAAATGTTCTTACTGAACAATCAAACAGAGCTATACAATTTGTTTATCAATTAAATCAAGTTTTACATACATGATCTTACAATAGTTACTCTATTCTGGTCATTTTGGATTATTTAATACATTTTATTATTTATTTATGAAAAACAGAGTTACAATGATAGTTTAATCTAGTTTATAACCACTAAAGTACATTATTTACAAATTACAATAAAAATAATAATACAATATTTTGAACATATTTCACCAGTTGGCAATCACTGTCTCAGATCCAAGAAACTACGCAGTTTTCAATTAATTGCGCGTCAATTTTATTCCACAAACTACGCAGTATTTAATTCTAATAGGTAAATTCAATTTACTTCCTACAATACGTGTATTTATGTTTTAAACTATTAATAATGACTAAATAGATCGAAATTTGCCACGAAAGCATGAAATTTATTATTTTACAATTAGATAATCGGTTAAAAATGATATTCAATCTAATAACGTAGATACAAGGCGTGTAGGCCCCCAAAACATCCCTTTTAATATCAAAACTAATCAATTATATCGTAATCTTCAAAGTGGTTCGATAAAACATCATTTTTATGCTCCAAAATATTAATAAAACAATATTATTTAATTTTTAATCAAGGGTTCATGGGTCAACCTTCCTAAAAATAGATGCTCACACTGCAGTGTCTATAAATTTCGATATCAAAGGTCAATAAAAAATCGTGAGATGTGCACACCGCGTTGTCTATAATATTTGATATCAAAAATCAGGGTATATGAATTCGATTAACGCTACCGCGAAACATCGCTAATAGTATAAATACCAGTTCTGATTCATTAGCGTAATTCTAATTTTATAAATATAAGGCACATGTCATTGCGTTCGGTCAATCATCTTCGTTCACATTAACAAAAAAAATCTATAGTGTTACCTGTAGACTGTGTGTCTAACAATGGACAAAAAAAATCAAAGACCCTTTTATTATTATTAGGTACCTACATATAGAGCGATCGACTGCACTGGTGTGAGATAATAATAATTAAAGTACGACCATCAAAAGGCGTTTTTTACACCATGCATTAAACACACTATGCATGTGCATTTTTGATATAAACGTATTGTCTACATAAACTCGACTGGTATTATTGCGACAATAGTGACTTGGTACCTTGGGTACTAAGTCGAGCCAAGTTTTTATGTATATTAGACCTATTATCTTTACTAATCTTGGCCCTCTTGCTATCATTGCTGGCGTGATGAGCGGAATCTGCCTCAATGCTTTGTGACCACCTGTTAACATGCTGTGTGATATACAAATTGTATTGTCGAACATTTTAAGGCAATCTTTATGCTTTTTTCCCTCTTGTGTGTCCAAATAAAAATCATGTCCTTTGGTCTACTACTTTGTAAAGTAGTGCCCTACTACTTTGTAAAGTAGTGCCCGATCTCCGTTTTCTTATTGGTCTTATTGTTTCAAGACCAAGGACATAAGCTTTTTTTTCTGTCCAGGTAGGAAGCGACCAAAATTTTTTGAATGTTGTCAATCGATCATCCTCACTCACTGCAAAGCAGTTCAAGAGTGTGGAGTTAATTTTTTAGGAGCTTGATGGTTACACCTCTCTTTCATCTTTTTCTGTACTTTCACACTACATTGCCTGTACTTTCCATTAACTCTTTCATATCCTAAATACGCTTTCCCTATTGCTCTTCGCTTTTTGTGAATTTTAATCTTTTGGATAACAGATACCTCATCGTCGTCTTCAGATATAGTCTCCACCTCAATATCACATAGACTTTCTGTATTCTGAAGCGCAACAAATTCCCCTGTTATGGGACACAGTACTAATTCAATTTCCCTTCTACTTGTTACACTACCTTCACTACCATATTATGCTACCTCGATATTCTCCCTAGATTCATTATTACAAATAATAACAAGTTCCCCTGTAATAGGACAAAGAATGTACTCTGTATCACTTGCATTTGTACACATTACATCTCCATTACCATTATGCAAAATCTATATCATTACGTTTCCAAAGTTTGTGAGCATAATGTTTCTTTTTAATAATACATATTAAACTTTTTGAAAACCAGATTGGGAATTCAGAATTTATACCAGGATCCGGTGGCGGGAAACATTCGTCAAATATTTTATATAAAATATCATAAAAACAATTAATAGCATCATCTATGCAAGTATGGCTATATAATACATATTTTGTGTCTCTTGTTTGTGTTTAGTTTATTTTCTTTTGGTGTTTGCATCTTGGCATCACCTATTAATTTATTTTTTTTTAATGTCAAAATTGTTTGTAAAAGCAACCGCTGGTTGCGTAGACAATAAATAAATAAATAAATAATGTGGACCAATCAGTGTCCGTTACAACATTTCTAAACATATCCAATTTACTATAACTAAATTTCAAATTTCCACCTGGAATCATTCAATTTAACATCCTTATCCAAATTATTATAAAATCTACGTTTACTAGAACATAAGGAGACATTCAGATCCAGGGCTTGATGATGACCATCCTCGGCAACTAATGGATATTCATGTCTTTTCAATGTTACTAAGCTGGCGTCCATATTTGTGTATATCTGATCTAAGCATCTTCCATTCACATTCGCAATGTCATTAATTTGTCTAAGTTCAAACAAGTTCAAGAAATACATATGCTCGTTTTTAGGGTAAAACCTTGATGGGTGATTGAAATCTCCAAAAATAATAACATTTTTGGCCTTAATAATACTAGCGGAAATTTCTACTTTTCATAAAAATTTAAAAATATCTCTCTCTGCGTGTTAGGAGGAAAGTACACAACACAAAAATAGTAGAGCGTTAAAATGTCAATTTCACCCCAAGGTTTTCATCTTCGGTTTCCAACACATGTAGTCGCTGACTCGCGCAAAGGAACTTTGCTTACACTGCGAGCAAAACACCGCCGCCTCTCGATTTCCTGTCTTTACGAAACACAGTGTACTTTCTATCAATAATTTCAGCATCCAGGACCCCAGGATTCAGCCATGTTTCCGTTAGCGCCACTAAATTTATGTTCTGTGAGAGCAAATTACATTTGAATTGGTGCGTTTTTGTGTTCAAGCCTCGGACATTAGAGTACGTATATACAATTTAAATCGATACTGTTGTTAATTATCCTCAATGGTCGCTGTCGGCATAGGTCTTCTCCGAAATATCCATCGATTTATTCTGGCATTCAGTGGCCACATGACGGGATTCAACCAATCTTCATATTTTGATGAGGGGACACCTATCTTAAAAGATGCGTGATGTCCTTTTGTTATTAGATATCTTTTCGATATCAATATCATAAATTGGATCATGGATCTTTTTTAACATATATGATTTCACTTGATCTTCGTTGTATTCGGTGCAAAAAAGAACGCGTGAATGAACATTTTTCTTTCCACAGTCCTCAGCTCTGGGTCCTCCTGACCTCTGCCCTGCCTGATGGATCTCCGTCGTTTGATTTTTCGGTCATCTTGGTTCTCAGAAACTTTTGGTGTGGTATCGGATTGGTGAGAAACTATAGGTGGTAATTTATTATATTCGTTATTCGAATTAGGCTTACTAGTATGGTTGTTGGTATCATTTTTGTTCTCAATGCCTGTATTGGAAATAACCATCTGGAACGCCCTGCTTTCCGGAACTATTGCCTTTTGCTGTCTCAGATCCATTATGTTCATTTTCAAGTTAAGATTTTCGGTCTGTAGTTCTGCGATGATAACTGCAGCGTGACCGACGCAGGATAGCAAATTCGTTGTTGCGAGATTTATTTGGCCTCTCATATCGTTATTAATTTTAGTTTTGTCATTATGTATGTATATACAATAGGCGCCGGATATTGTGATCACGTTTGTCCCAGTATATTTTGATTATATTAACCGGCGATTCTAATAAGCGGCGGCCATACAGAATATAGGTAGGTACATGCCTAAATATATTTCGCACAAACAAAAGATTATTATGACAAAAAAATGACAAGAAATCAAATCGAGAAAAAAAGAGTCTGTCCCATTGTCTCAGATAGTTTTCGAAAATCTGTGACTTCATTCAGGCATTTGTGTAAAAAATGTACCTACCTACATCACTAGCAAGTGTTTCACGCCTTTAAAGCATCTGGGAGATTTGCTCTTTCAAAATACCAAAATGTTATCGGGCAGTCATAGCGCATTTTAAAAGTGACCACCGTTATTCGGTGTTTTATATTTTTGTCTGTTCCAGGGTTCGAATTTTTTATCACCATACAGTAAACAAACGCATGCACAGATGTAAACAGTTCAAAACTGACCTTGATTATTGGCTTTAAATCTTTTCTAATGAGCAATTTGTCTTTTGATTCAGATTGAAAAAAAATACAAAAAAAACTTTCACGTCAGTGACAAAAATAAAAGAAATTTTTTTGGACAATTGATTCTATTAACCGAAAGCGTTCTATTATCTGATAGAAAATGTATAAAATCCTTCATTTTGAATTGGGACTGGGACTTTTGATTCTATAAAGCGGCTGATTCTATTAACCAGTGATCACAATAACCAGAGCTTACTGTAGGGTGATATCGTGTACCTGTGGACATTTTCCAGAATTTGGGTTACAAACCTATATAACTTTTTCAGTTTGACGATTTTCAATGTTTTTTTCCTGTTTTGTATTTGTGAATAGTTGTAGCAACTACCTTACTTGATTTTTTTGACATAATGAACTGGTTTTTCCAAAAAATGCTTTTGAAAATAAAACACGAATTTGTCCACAGGTACACACCATGGACAGGGCATAATGTACCTATGGACACTATTGTACCTGTGGACATATCAAAAAATAAATCAATGGCAACCCGTATATAAAACATTTTTATTACAAAAAAGTAATTTTTAAAACATGTCACATGGCTTACAATACTAACAAATTTTATATTCATGAAATATAGTTAAAGTATTATAATAATTAATAACCTCATTTATAGGTAAAAATCGCAATATATTTTCAGAAACTCTGGTAAGCAATTCAAAAGAATCAACACTGTCATCAGTTTCCTCAGTGACTTTTAACAATTTTCACATATAAAGCCTTCTTCATTGTCGCTGTCCTCAGGGTTTGGTAGAACCACTTTATGTTCTTTAGAAACACATGCGTAATGATAATAATTGTTACACAACTTACAAATCAAAATATTAATTTTGTTATCGTAACGTTTACATTTGTTACACATTACAAGAGTTACATCACTGATGATATGAATTTTCTTTCTTGAAGATGTTTCCTTTAATGTCAGATCTTTAACTTCCTTTGGATGGAGCATTTAAATCCATTTGTAATTTTGGATTACGCTTTGCATTTTTTGCAGAAATTACCTTTTTATTTTTCATTCTCTTCAATGTGTCATTCAGTATTTCATTTTTTCTGAAGTATCTGTTAAAATCCTAGTTATTTTGGATGCCATATTTTTTTTTGGAGAAATATTTTAAGTTAATATCTGTAGTAAGACAAATTTCTCTTTCTGTGGCTTTAACAACAGAAAGCACATCTTGCGAAGGTGAGATGAGTCCCCTTCTGTTTTTTAAATTGACAAAGTGACAATGATTATTTTTAGCAGAACATGAGTGCTCTCTGTGCGATTCCACTAATGCCTTTTTACAAAAAGTACAGTCTATCATGGATGAGATCTTTCTAACTATGTATCCAGATATGTAGTACAAAACATTGTCACATATTTGACATTCCATTATTGTACTACAATAACTGGATACCTCAGTCATTTTCTCATCCATGACAGCACTGCCGTTTGATGAATCAAATGGATCTGTCTGTTCTTCGGCCGGGTCATCATCAAGGGCAAGGCAATTTGCAGCAACTTTTTTAAATGCTGTTTTCAGCTGTACAGTCAATTATTGAAGTAACATTGGCTCACTCATATGTTTTTTTAGTTACAATTTTCTCATAGATAAAATTAGTTGTGTTTTATTTAATGAACACTAATCATGCAAATTAGATTGTGCTTTGCATAGCATATTTGAACCTTATTTAGATTACAATTTGAAAAAAAAAAATTGTGGGCCTATGTTACACTTTCATTTGGGGTAACATTAGCCCAATACTTTCAAACTGTAGAAAAAATAAGCAATATGCAAATTTCCAACATTGGCTCATATAAACAACGTAGAATATATAAAGTACATAAAAAAAGAACGGCTATGACTACCAATTATACCTTTAAATTGCATTTTTTTGATAGTTTACAAAAAATAAGGCTCAAATCTACGTGAATAAAATGCGTTTCGAAAATGAAATGAAATTTATATAAATGTTTGTATTTATTGATAGGTATAAATACATTGTCTTGTATTGTATTGTATAAATACATTGTACATCAACAAAAATATTTAAATAATAGTACCTACACAATAATGTGTGCAAATTAAAATGACAAAAAAATTATGTTATGTTTTTTAGTACCTCTAAATAATAGTTCCTCTTCTTTTCTCTCGCTTAGCTGAAAACACGAATCGCATAAAAATAGATCGCCTTCTTCTTGTGGGATATGAATCCTATGACGTTTCGGTACACAGGAATGGTGAAATACGTTGGTACATACGTCACAAGTCAGATAATTTGCATTTCTTTGAATGATGGACAAACATATTTTACATTTAAATAATTCTTCGGCATCCTCTGATACATCCATCTTTTGAGCTGCAACAGAACAAGAAAATGTTCCTTTCTTTTCGTCAACATGGGCATTTTGCTTGTTACCATGTGTTGGCGCTGGTTATTTGTATTTCGTGGACTGTACATAGGTTTGAGGAATCTCTGCTAGACTGAGACAGATTGATGAGTATTTTGTGTGGGTATTTGCTCCCTCTCAACTTGACCAGCAAGACACTACTGTGACTTTAGGTGTGGGAAGATATATGGAAGAAAAATAGAAAGGACTTACCCTTGTTTCTCCACACACTAGTTTGAATTTCACTGGTTTAGTTTGAAGCACAATTTGATTGTTTCATTTAATTTATTTATTTTTATTGAGGCACGAGCTCGTGTTTGTATGAAATGATTATTTAATTTATGTTATTTTAATGCGGTGGATATTGCTATGAAAAATTGATGATTCTAACAGAATTGAAATTTATTTAATTGATGATGATGTGGCGAGTTATTCACACGAACAGAATATTACTCCAATATTGTCACAAGGGTAATTAAGGGTTGGAACAATAAACAGGTAGGTTGTAATGACTTGATGGAACTTAAGGAAGGCTCACACCAAGCCACATAAAGGCGCATCCACCATGTGATTTAGTTTTCTCAACTGGGCCACTTTTGTTATTTTTTCTTGGCTTTGCACGTGGTTTTTGCTTCGTTTTATTGTTCCGATATTGTTCTATTTCTTCGATAGATACACTTTTTCCGGGCATAACTGGCAGCTGGAAGTTTCTGGGTCTAGGACCCATAAAGTTTGATGAGCGAACACTTTCTAAATAAATCTTGAACGATTCTCCCAGAATCGCTCCAGAAACTGGGTAAATTCCAGTGGCTTCGAAGCCAGATTTAAGATTTTTAGCAAAAAAGGCATCATTTTGTTTGATAGCTTTTCCCAACAAAGCAGCAAACATGTTGGTGGGAATGGAAATGTTTTTTACACCTTGGGTAGGTTGTCGCCACTGTAGTAAAATATGTCGCCAGGTAGTTTTCAATGACTTTAATATTAGATTAATAGATAAATTTGATTGTTTCATTGGAGCCCTCAAAGCCTTCGACACCTTGGTCTTTTAAAAATTTCAATGCGTCCGCCACACAAGAACTCATCGTCTGGGCAGCCAATTAAACTTTCATTTTATTTTTGTGCCACTCTATATGTGTTTTTGTTAACTTGTTGGCAAACTTAAAAGTTAAATCAAATTGTATTGTGTACAGTCTTTCAACAAATGACCAATCAATTAGTCCATCTTTGCCAACAAATTTCCTTGCCGATGCCAAAGCGTTTCTTGCTAATTTCAGCATGTGACACGCTTCTGGTATAAAATATATTTTTTTGCCATTAAAATCAAAATATGATTTTAATGATTTCATATCACCATATGCAAAGCAGCCTAAATTGAGCATAGTACTAAAATTTGTGGATGTGCCATCACATGTGACACCCCCCAGCTTCAGTGGCGAGAAAAATGGCTTCTGCTTGTATATTAGCACTGCATTTTTGATGCAGAAAATACCCAACTGGCCATTTCCATGCACCGCTCACTCTTACCAACATAAAAGTTAATATTTCAGTTGCAGGAGTTTCTGGGCATTCCACTTTTAAATATTGCCCATAATCGGAATAACCTATAAAACAATCATTGTGAGTCCCAAATAATTTGTTTTCTTATGGCCATTCCATCTAATATTAGGTTACAGTCTTTCTCGCCTTCTTTTAAATTCCCTAATGCCTCAAAAACTTGTTTGTAAAAAACCTGGCTCAGCATCGAGTCCCGAAACCCAATTTGCAATGTGAGGAGCTTGAGAAATTTTCTGAAAAGTAAATAAATTAGATACATACGCTTTATTTGAAGGTCTTTCCTGGTGTGGAGTTTTGTATTTCATAAATTTGTTCACACTTACCTAACTAACCTATAAGCTTTTGGAGAGTGATTATGCAAAGTTATTGCAAATTGATTCACTTCTTCGCTGAACATTGCACCATTTGACGTTCTAGTTCCATTGATGCACTGATTTTTAAACAATATATATATATATAAGAATACAATTGGAAGACATAAAAGTAGGAATTTGTAAATGATTGAGAGTTTTATCTTAAGACTAAATAATGTACAATATGATTTTCAAATCACAGCTCCCTTTATAATGGCACAAAATATTATTGTATCAAACAAACCTATTCAAAATACTAATATCTGTCAAACAGACATAATCTCTACCACCTCTATCACAAAAAGTAGCAACCCACTTATCACACTAGCGTAGGTGTTCATACTTAAAAAAATCTTGTGACACAGAGACACAGCTCCCCCAAGACAAATAATCATTGTCAACATCAATGACATTATTGTCTCAATCTTAATGTAGGCATTGCCTACCAATGCACTCCCTCTGTTGTTATTTACATTTAAATAGACATCCCCTCTTTCAACAATCCCATTGAAAAGCCGTCAAATTGTTGAATAAGATAATTAAAAGCACTAGTCTAATAGGTAATTCCTTGCTTTTTCAAGTTTTCAGCAAGTCTGAAAGAGTTTTAATTTTTTTGTTGCGCCTACGCACTTTTTGATGCAAAGTTTTGACTTTCAGCTTCAACACCTTGTATGAAGGTCCGTTTTGTACACGGGCATCTTTTCGGTTTCAGGTGGACAAATAATTACAGATTCGGCACCTTCACAAGGGTTAGTACTTTGATGTAACTGAAAACATTTTCAGATAATTAACGATAATAACAAAATTCAACAACTGACTTAAATATACCTAAATCATTTTTCATATAAATTACCTGTGTACGGTGACGATTCATTGAGATTTTAGGTTATGGTTGATAATATGGGGGAAATGCAGGAAACACAGAAGGAATAGCATCTGCTTCGAAATTTTTACGCTGACCAAGACTTAAATAATCACTTTCAATGAAATGATCTCGGCAAAGCCTAGAATTTGAGTTGGCTTGAAAACCTTTCCTTCATACTGCGATCAACCACTTTTTCATGAGACACTTAAGAATTCTGAAATTGTTTGACTATCACTGGTGAATTTGAGGTTAAAGAATTCATTCAGTATGTTGCACTTTTCTCTCTCTTCTGTCCCGTCATATATGGCACATAATTTTTCAAACATTTCTTGTGCGTTTGAGCAACTCATTAGATGAATCGCGTGCTTTTTATCTATCCTGGTAATTATTAGTTTTTGTGCTTGAGCATCTTTTTTATACCAATTTTTTTCATTTTTATCAGTTTCCTTGCCGTTCACTACTTCGAATATTCTTTAAGCTTTTTATTGTTATTTCGAATTTCCAAATAAATAGTAACATGAATTCCTGCTCTTTCCTGTGAAATCATGAAATTTGTTATTGCATTGTTGTAAAATGTTTTGAATGGACCAAAATGGTCCTATCCAACGGTTGAATAGGAATAGGTAAAATTTTATAAGATGTACCTATGCCGTTTTCTTTAGCTTTTGAAATTGCTTTAATAGAAATGTGGCTCTCATGGTTGTCCATCAATACAATAACCTGATTTTCTTTACTTGGATGGCTGTGGCTGAAAAAGTGATCCAAGAACTGGCTAAAAATGTGGTCATTAGACCAACCAGCTGGGTTTGGTGCCAGCATCCAGGTGGAATGGAATTCCCAATTGCATTGACTGCAGCTATCATCGTCACATTAACACCTCGG
Organism: Mystacides longicornis; assembly: GCA_963576905.1. NCBI lineage: Eukaryota > Metazoa > Arthropoda > Insecta > Trichoptera > Leptoceridae > Mystacides > Mystacides longicornis. The sequence goes on from OY756428.1 coordinate 11,670,229, forward strand.
TCCCAGAAGTCATAGCTCCAATTCGTTTAACTCCTTTCATCGCAAATACCTTTGGACAATTATTTGGAACGGTCATCACTCCCGTTTCATCCACATTGTAAATTCGGGAAGGATCAAAATTGTGCCTTTGCAGAACCCCAGAATAAATATTACAAAAGTTCTTTATATTTTCTTTGTTAAAAGAAGTTGCTCGACCTAAGCTTGTACCTTCAGGTTTCCTCAAAGACATCGATTCCTTGATTTTATTATTAAAGGTGCTTTGCCATTCATCACCCGCCTCTTGATTTTTATCCCACTGTTCAGGATATTTATTGTCGTTTACTTCAGCGAATTAAATAAATAAATAATCTCTTTATTAACTCCATTCAGCTATTCTCGCTTGTATTAGGAGAGTCAAAAAAATCTTTCACAAAATTTTCCTAAGACAACTCAATGATAAGTGTACAATTGCGACATAATAAATAAACATTTTTTTTAAGGCCTTGAGTTTCGTCAAATATATAAAATTAAAACATTAAAATCAATGGTCACAAATTTTTAGTTTTTTACACTAATCGCTTCACTTTGCTCTTAAACACTTTCAAGTTTGGAAAGCTAGTTCCTTCAGCTTCTTTGTTGTTAAACCAAAATGTAGTTGAGAAGCTTTTTTAACATACTCCAGCAACGCACACTCTTCACCAGAAGTAAATACTGTCCAATGCGCATAGTTTGTTTTGTAAACATACAGTCCCTGGCCAAATAATTAGACGCACCCAACATTTTTCTTATACTTTGGAGATTGAATTTGGGCGCTAATTACTTTTTTCTGTTAGTTTAACTTATTAGTAAATACAATAAGTAATACAACACATTTTAAATGGCTAAAATTTATTTAAAAAATATATAATTAGGTATTTAAATGTATAAAATCTTATAAAAAAATCAATATTTTGTTGAATCTCATTTGGCTGCAATTAATGCCTCTATTCGCCGTGGCATACTTTCGATACATGCCTGAACCGTCTCCTGCATCTGTGGATGGTGATTCCAGACATGGATTATCCTCTCTATGAGCCGTACCTTGGTCGTGATCATTTCTTACGCCACCTCTCTCTTGATAAGCTCCCAAACATTTTCAATTTGGTTCATATCAGGAGAATTCCCTGACCATGACAACAAAGGCACATTATTACCTTCTAAAAACGCTTTCACACTTGGTGCTGTGTGACACGGTGCGCCATCTTGCATAAAAACAAATGGTTCTCCATTGGGAAACTACTCTTGAACTTGAGGAAGCAAACGATTCTGCAATGATACCTTTAACTACGCACGGGCGTCCAGTACCCTTTCCACTTTCATATACCAAATCATGACCTTTGTGGGGTGTTTTGTGGTGGACATCACACAATCTGGATTAAAGTCTTCTCCAGCACAGCGCCTTACATATTGTGATTTTTTTGCAAGAATTTCAAATTTGGTTTCGTCGCTGTAACAAACCCGAAAAATAAACAAACTTATTGTGAATTTTATGATCTGACTTTTTAACAATAAATTTTATTTAATTTAGAAGGTAAATTACTAAAATATTACCGATCTCCAGAAGCTTAAGTCCTTGTCTTCGTGATCTCGGGCCCATTTCAGACAGCGAACTTTCATCGCTGGTATAAGCCGTGGCAGTTATATCACAAAAACATAAGTTTGCAAATTAGTACCTAATAGTGTTGAAAGACTCAAACGAAAGAGATCATCACATTAGTTAGATTGGATTAGAAATGATCAAAAAATTACATAACCTCGAGTGATCTTGAGTGTTTATAATTATAATGTCTTTAAGGTTAAATTTCTTCTTGAATAATTGGTCATAGATTTCACAGATACTTATTGGACATTTTGAGTGGAATAATAAAAAAACACAACAACGGTAGCTCAAACGGCAATGACACTAATGGCGGTCACGGTACTTGTCCATAGAAATTAAGATCAATTTCAGAAAGAATAATATTTTTTTCGATGGAGTTTGATGATTTTAGAGGATAGGGTTGAAACATGATTACTCCGTTGTAAATATGTATTTTTTTAAAACGTAGGTAGGTATATCACTTTTTCTCAATACTTAATATAATACGTTAATTTTAATTTCTTTTTTTTTTCTTTTTATATGGATAATATTTCACGTACGCGGTTTTGCCGCTATCCGTTTGGCTATTTTGATGTAGATATGGGAATAAAAAAACCATTTAAAATAAAAATTTTATCAGTGCAATGAGATATTTTACAAAAACTGCTTACAAAAATAATTTTACCAAATAAAATTAATATTTTTAGAGTAGCTACAAGTTAGACCAAAAAGGTAGGTACTTAAGTAGATAACCTAATAATTTATTTAAGAAAATTGAAAGATCGAAACGAACATACGAATAGAGAATTATACAGAGAAATGTACGGTAAATTATCATAAAAATAATGTGTGTCAGACGGTAGCAGAGATTTCGATTCCTGTGAGTGATCAAATTTAGTTTTGTTTATGCGTAATCTGGAATTGTGTAGCTGTTTTAAACTTACATCTCCCAAGGGTTTTGGTCTTCAGGGAAGATCAGTCTTATACTGAATAATCCCCGAAGGAAGATAACGTAGCACGCAAATATCGGTAACTGCTGGGTCCCCAGCAGATCTTCCAGGCCGTATTGAGCTATAGTATTGGACATTTTTGTCCGTGAAATCTCAAAAAAAAAAAAAAAAAACAAAAATAACTTCTTTTACTTCATATAATACGGAGTTTTCCTTGCATCCGTAGTGATAGTAAAGTATTGACTTGGTAGGAAAATTTTTTAGTATTTCATTTTTCGTTAAATTGCGGAATGAACGGAATCGCATTCCATTTGAGTGTGTTCTTTTTTACAAAAAAATTGCATAATTTCTACGTTTTTATAAAAATAATGTCACGATAATATTCTGTGAATTGTGACGTGGAAGGGCCTCTATGTATAGGTGAATCCAAGTTCCCCAAGGAAGGTGAAGTGGCGCGGTATAAATGACTTTGTGGACTGTTTGTGCGATTTTATGCTGTGCTGAAGTGTGGTGTAACCAGCTGGAAAGAAGAAGGATCTGGAATGATGGACTAACCTTTAACTCCACGGTGATCACCTTCTGCTGGCCAGCTCTTCCTTGGTTTAAACACACAAAACATATAAAACACAGCACAATTTAATTTTATAATACGCGGCGCGGTTGATTCTATTTATTAATAATTTTAGAGTAGATTTAAAAAATGATGATTTCTTTGCGGTGCGATGCGGTTGACTTTTTATGTTGAACTAGTATTGTCACTCATCCTGGTTAGCTAGGTGTAGGAACCAAAAAATGGGTGACAACAAAATTGATGGAAAAAATGAGATGGAGAGGAAAGGTTGTCACTGGCAACACCAAAAGGTTTGATGGACCGCCTACCCACCGGCCCTAGTGAAATGACGTCACGGACTGGCCCTTGTGAAATAATGTAACGATAATATTCTGTGAATTGTGACGTGGAAGGGCTTCTATGTATAGGTGAATCCAAGTTCCCCAAGGAAGGTTTGATGGGCCGCCTGCCCACCGGCCCTCATGAAATGACGTCACGGACTGGACCTCGTACATAATAATTTAGGAGGTGGGTGATAGACCAGTGGTTACGACGCCGGCTTTCGCACTGTTTCGTGCGGAGGTCGTGGGTTTGAATCCCGGCCGTGTCGACCATTTTACGCTTTCACGACACAAGCATTTGCTTAGTGTGAAAGATGTCAAAAGTGTATTTGTGTTCAGTCGAGTGAGCACAGACTCTTTTTTCTACATTCATTTTTATAATGTCCTTTTCGATTGCACAAGAAACAAACAACATCCTTTCTTGTTTTATTTCCATTATTATTATAACGTCGTTGTTTGACTTTTAACGCTGCAAATGCCGTGCTCGTTTCATTCATTAAACCTAGACGTTGCTCTTCTTTTAATAATCTTCCAGTTAAATTATCAAATGTTTGCTTACTCTCATCAAAGGAGTCCCATGAAGTTGTAAATGGCCCATATTTAGGAGGCAACTGCCCAGAACTTTGGCAACTTTATCTAATTCACTGATAGGGTCTCCTACATCAATCAATGCCATAGCCATCGATTCTATATTAGCAATATGCTGTGCAATACTCTCATTTGAGCTCATGGTATAATTGAAGAATTTTTGCTTTAAACTTATTCTATTTATTGCCGATCGTTGTTCGTGTATTAGCTTGAGCCTATTCCATATTTCATTCGCATTACTTCAACTTATTACAGCTTGTAGTTGTTGAAGTTCCATTGCTGTGTAGATCAACATCATTACTCTTGCATTCAGTGCTTCCCATGATTGATCTTTAGATTCTTCTTTCGTGGTGTTCACAATGGAATGTAATCCTTCAGCACGAAATATTATTTCCATTTGATATTTCCATAGTTGGAAATTCCTTCCGTTGAATTTTTCTATTTTGAGATTATCCATTGTATGGATTACTTCTTTCTAACCGTACAACACTACACATGCACTTAACACAATGACATGTGTCTTCCAGATTATTCACAAAATACTCTATTAAACCCGTGTCTGGGCCCATAACCTGTTGGAGTCAGAGGTTAATTTTAGGTAGCAGTTGTAAAGGTGTCAGAATGAAAACGTATCTAGGATATAATTAAACTTTTATTCAGAGAGCAAAAATCAACGACACCATTACATCAGCCACTGAACAGGAAGAGAAAGAACATAGACAAAAAAGGAAAAAGAACAAATTTACAACCAAAGATAATAAAACATAAATGTCAGTGTACTGACCATAGAATAATATAATATTATGTTGACAAAGCCCTTTTTCCAACACTATGTTTATAGAGAATTTTTTTTTTATGTCGACTAAGATTGATTGCGATTTCCACAGTCCTTCCCACGAAGAATGTCTGGGAGTCATGGCACTGCCCATTGTAGGTGTCAATGGATGAAACAGTCACAATATTTATTCCCTCAACCAGGTTTGTAACTTGTTTCCCAAATATGGTTATCACCCTCCTCTCCACTAAATTCTCACAATCTACTTATGATTAAGGGTGTCCCTCTCATGGGTTATCTTCCCTGATGTGGATAAGTGGTAATGAACCACAACACTCTCGATTGTGATTTCCACAGTCCTTTCCACAAAGAATGTCTGAGAGTCATGGCACTGCCCATTGTAGGTGTCAATGAATGAAACAGTCACAATATTTATTCCCTCAACCAGGTTTGTAACTTGTTTCCCAAATTATTGATGTTGCTGGCGGAAACTTTGTGAAATCCCATTTTTGAACAGCTAATTATTTTAAATAGAATGGTCGCTCTGTATATTGGATGTGACACATTTTGGATGGATGCTTTTCTATTGTGGGAAGTATGGATAACGCATGCGCATTGTGCCGCTTTCTCTATTTTGACGTTTGACTTGTCGTCTTAATTATCTTTGGGTTTGATATATCGAGAGTCGGGAATTCGTTTCGTTTTTTGTTTTTAAAAGCTAACTTTACCTCGTGGGGTCGTGTTTGGTGTTATTTATTGAAAAATTCTGCTTGTTTTAAAAAAAGTTTAAATATTAATATGGATTACTCTTATAGAACTACACAAGACCCTTCATTTTTGTTTTTAAATGGATCATTATACTCTTTTGACATACCCAGATTTCACTTTAATCTCCGCCATTGTTGCAAATCCTCAGAACTTTTGCTTATCTTGTGAGAAAAAATAATCCAAATTTTACGTAGTTCTGGAATATTCTTCCAAAGAAGTAGCTTTGAGAAGGCCCTGTCCCTCGCTGTGTAGCTTCTCGGAAGAAAGGAAAAGAGTTACAGAGAATGTTTGTTTGTGATGAAAAGTGTGAAAAATAAATTGAACTTAGGAAAGTGGCTGGTGCACTAAGACCTATTATGTGAAAAAAAATAGCGTCTAAATTTGTGCATAATGAATTCCAGCTGTCATCACTTATGTATGGATGTGGCAAAAAAGAAGGATATAGTATAAATGCAGTGCAGATGAGAGCTCAACGAAAGATATGTGTAAGAATATGTTAATAATTTGTGATGGTTTGGGCATGTTGAAAGAATGGGTGCAAATAGAATAATAATAAGAAGTATTTTTTTTATTAACAGTTTTATTTTATTAATCAATATTATGGTGTTTTAGTAATATGTTTAATACGGCCTCATGTATCTTGAGGCTCATTTCATGTAGTTCCTTTTTGTGGGCCAAGTCTTGTTGGTGTTCCTTCCTCTTCATCTCCATCACAGCATCATGCTCCTCATTTTTTAATTTAAGCAACTCTGAGTAGTAGTCCCTCTTGATTTGCACTTCGTCTTCGATTGATTTCTTTGTCACTTCATACACATTTTTTTTCTAAGTCTTTCCCTTTTTTTCTGAAAAAAGGAAAACGCAAACATTTTATAAATATCTACAAATCTGTCACGGTGAGTCATGCTACTTTCTGGACAGCGGCATGGTTAGCCACATATAGTTCGTACCCACAATCAAGTCTTGTGTAGTTGAATGTCACAAGAGAACGTAAAGAAAAAATAATGGACATATGCAAGCTCAATAACATGTGAAATGACCTAACAGTCAACTCACCCTCTTGCAACACAATGAAAGCTCAACAACATGTGAAATGACCTGATAGTCAACTCACCCTCTTGCAACACAATGCAAGCTCAACAACCACGCAATTTGTGGTAAATCCAGAAAGAAGAGTAGTAGTGAGTCATAGACTCACTACTACTCTTCCAGCAGGTCGCAATAGTCCACGTGGCGTGGGAAAGCTCCCCCCAACTCACTTTTCCACTCTTCCCACGTAAGGTCATACTCCCCTCTTAAATCATACCATTTACGGGCTGTCCCCTTCAGCCTGGTTTGCATGAAGCAGGACTTCTCATAACTGCTCCATCCATGAACTTCTCCCAGCACATCGATTCTTTGCAGCCATGCTGCTGCAGTTGTATTTTTATCGTCGGGGTCAAAAAACGGAATAATGTCCCCTTTCATCGTATTAAACGCTCTTGTCGAGCCACCATCACGGTTATGGGGAGCCGGGGATGACATTTTTGGCGCTGGCGAGTCTTGCAGCATCCTCTTGATAAAATACCTTTCCACCATACCCTCTCTCAAAAGTCTCTCAAATAAGACGCGAGGTGACTCCGTCCTATCTTCACTTGCAGGGCGATTTTCGTGCGCCATCTTTGTAACAAACAATTAACGGCGTCCTGTCACAAATAAAAACAATTAACGGTGTCCTGTCACAAAAACACTTAAAACTAAGTGTCCTTTCACAAAAAAAAAACGTCTTGTCGTTAAAAATATTTACAATACTCAATAAACCTGTCGCAAAGTGTACATCACAATATCACAAAAACAAATAATATGGCGTCCTTTCTCGCGGCGTATGTAATACACAAAACAGAACGAAATAACACAGGTCACTAATCCCACTTCTGATATTTGTAACACATATGATGGCTAATCTACTAAGAAATAAAAAGACTTTCAAAACAACAATTAATTCGGTACTTTATTAAAATACTCCTTGAAATTAGATACATGTATCAACTCTACAAAAAGACGCTACCATAGAATAGAAATGCTCCTCCACGATCCATAGGAAAAAGTTTTTTCATCTCTTCCATATGGTCATCTTCTTCTTCTTTTTTACCTGCCGCTACAATATAACTTTTTATTAAAATAGAAAGAAAGTATATGATAGGCATATATCATATCCCTATCATATATAATCTTTATTGTAGATTATATACAATCTTTATACTTACGAATATAGCGTCGCTATTAAAAGGATTTGTATCCTGTTCAAAGTCCCCAGGTATCATGTTAATGATTTCTTTGTCCTCTGCGGATGGACTTGCAGGTGGAGGTCCTTCTCCTGTCTTCTTAAATTTTGCCGGTATTCGCTTTCGTTTTTCTTGGCTTTTAGTTTAGAATTTTTCCAACAGTTTTTCAGCTCCATCAGTGTTCTGCTGGTTTTGTTTAATGTTTTGAACCTAATAATAACAAAAAGCTGGTACTATGGTATTCATAATTGAGGTAAAGCTTTAGTTTAGTGTTTAGTCACTTTAGAAATTACCGTGTTTTTAACTACCTTCAAACCTATTCAAATTGTATATAAAATAACAATGAAATTATTAGGAGTGACTAAGCCAAAGCTCCATTAGGAGTGTAAGATGTCGAAAAGTTTCCTTTGCATCAGCATTAGGTTATTTAATAAGTTATCCCTAGATGTAAGAAATGAAAGTGACAAGTTTTGTGTAAAAGTGAAGAAGTATCTTGTTAATGAAAAAAGATATCACTTACGATTTGTACACCTCCTCCCATGCTTTCTTTTTGGCCGTATTTGTATTGGTTTTATTGCTTTTATCATTTATTACGTGTATATGTTGCGCCATGATTTCCCGAAGTAAACTCTACAAAAAAGTAATTACAGAATGTGTTTTTATTCTTATGGTAATGCAGATAATGTTTTTAAAAAAAAGATTACCTTCTCTTCCTGGCTCCAAAAAAAAAAACCTATTACGACGCTAAGATTCCAACAACAACAATTACCTAACTAATCACACCTACTTAATTAATACTACTTTGATAAATAAAAGGTCTAGTGCCAATGGCTTCCATAGTGTCCCAAACGCGTTCAACGTATAAGGGTAGTTTATCAAATGAGATAGGTACAATGACAGGATGCATCTCTCTGGAGAGAGGGATGGAAGCGACGGACGTCGGATCAGAGATCTTGAGACGGGTGAAAACTCCAGCCATGATGGCAGATTCGGCTTCTTCATTCTTGGATTTTAGAAAATTAGCAATTTTCTTCTTCTTATTAGCCTGTCGAGTCTTCACAGGTTTCTTAACCTGATCGGGCGTGTCGGAAACGGTAGATGAATTTCCAGGTAAGGAACTCATTGTAATGATTTTAAATTAGCGCCAGAACAGCAGCTGATAAAAAATCGCTAATACTAGTTTTCAGCAATTTTCTTCTTCTTATAAGCCTGTCGAGTCTTCACAGGTTTCTTAACCCTTTCCACCCGGGGTAGTGATTTTTGACGAATTTCCGCTTTTCAACTTTATTATCATAATAAGGTAGGTAAAAGGAAACGCTCAGATTATTTTAAGATTTTTATTGTACCTAGAAGTATTATTTCCAAGACCTAGACTTAAAAGTACCGTCAGGAACTTTGTGTTATTACAATGTTAGGAACTATGATAGAAACTACAAAAATAATGAGATCCAATATTTACTTAGTTATAATTAAATAAATAGGTTTTTAATTACAAATTGACCTCGTGGTATTCAGCAAAACAATTTTTCTTTTCATTTACACACAAAAACACGTTGCAATGAGAACATTTACTATGAGGTTTCGACTGAATCTTTTTCAAACTACAAACCTCACACCTTCCCCTATTTTCTACGAAAGTAGGCCAATGGATGCCTCTATTACCCAAGCGAACGTCTTTTATAGTAGAGTACTCAGATTTGCGTCTTTTGGAAGGGCCAGCTTTCGCAGTATTATCAGTAGAAGTCTTTCTTTTCTGACTAACATCTTTCATTGTCATCAAGCCTTGAGTAACAGAGCGTCGAAAATCTTTTACAGTGGTTTGTTTCATTATGAGTCCATGAATGACATATGAATTGACAAATGCGATGTCCAGAAGACCCCAAAACAACCTGTGCCACCATTTCGGAGATTTGCGATCTATACAGTAAAGGGCTCTCAAACGATCAGCTGTATCTACGCCGCCCATATAGCTATTATAATCTTTGACAGCCACAGGACATGTAATGGCAGACTTGGATCCATTTTTTTCTTTACGTAACACAGTTGCCGATTCATTACCATGAAAATTTGATACTAAATGAACCACTTTGTTATCCTTCCATTTCCAATATCCAATTAAATTTGAAAATCGATGATCACTGTCGCCCCTTTTCATTTGAGAATCAGCGATCATATTTCCGGCTAGTCCTTTTCTATTACTTCGGATAGTTCCACAGGCGTAGGTGTTCTCAGTTTTCAGTTTCTCAAGCAAAGCAACAGACGAGAAAAAATTATCAAAGTAAACTATCTTCCCTTTACCCCAATCTTGTTCCGTCAGCTCCAAAACCACTTTCTCTCCCAAGCCATAGCCGGTAAATTTAGAGTTCAGTTCTTCGTCCTTTCCTTGGTAAATTTGAAACTTCTTTATATAGCCTCTCTGGTCAGCTAGACACCACAACTTGTATCCCCTTTTTATGGGCTTCATAGGAAGATATTGTTTCAAGACAGACCTACCTTTAAATTTAATCATAGATTCATCTACACTCAGTTCGCGAGTACCATTATAAACCTCTTGAAATTTTTTATTGAGTGCATCAATCATCAATCTAATTTTATACAACTTATCTTTGCAGGCATTTGGGAGTTATCATTGCAATGCAGATGAGATAAAATAATAGCAAATCTGTCTCTGGGCATTGTTTTGCAGAGAAGTGCATTGTTGAGATCAGATGCCGAAGAGTAATGGTCTCTCCACGCCGGACGAGTATTGTAACCCATAAAAAAGTTCATACCTATAAATGTTAGAAGTTCCTCCTTTTTTAGGTTCAATACTTTGCCTCTCTGAGTAGCATAAAGGTTGCTTTGGTACACAATATTATCAATAATATCTTCAATCAATACTAAAAATATATCAGTCGGGGTGTTACAGTGAGCAAAGTAGTCTTCTATTACTCCAGTATCTAGAACGTATTCCGGTAAAATTGTATCTAGGTCCTTCTTTTTCCATTTACGGTTTGGTTCAGGTAATCGCTGATTAGTTCTGTGTGAGGACGTATTTGCAGACGGTAGATCAGTCTGAACACTAGATCCAGGTATTGGTGATGGTGGTACCTGATTTACAGGGCACTCCAGTTCAACTTGTTTTGAAGGCGATGATGGCGGATCTTCGGCTAAAGTATTTTCTAGAGCTCTTTCAAAAATCTCATCGAAGCCTATTGGTGAGGGTAGTTGAATATTTTCCACTTCATCATCGGACACACCTGCATCAGACTCTTCGTTACAGTCCGGAATCTCTTCTAATAGCAGGGCTTCAATTAGAGCAGTATTGTTAGTAATATCCATCTCAATGGCTAAAACAATAAAAAAATAGCTCAGAAAAAATAATAAAAAGAAAAAACAATAATGTTTGATAAACCAAAATACCTACTTCATCGAGTATGTGTATTATCAAAGTTCATGATTTTTTAGACTAAAATCACCTGACGGTACTTTTAAGTCCTCATCAGTTTTTATCAAATATTCTTATAAAATAAAGTGATAATATGTTATACCAGCTTTTATAAATGTACTCCGTGATATAAACAACGTAATTAGTAAAAAAAATAGTACTTACCTATGATATTCTATTTATAAACATTTTACAATTACACCGCACAGTAAAGTGAAAAAACGTCCGACCAGTTGTAACTCGCTGTTCAAATTTCTCGACAATGTCGCGCGGTAATACAAATAACGCGCTGTGATTGGCTTACGGAAACAGTACTCTAAAGGAACGTCAGTTGTTGTTAACATAAAGTTATTTCGTACTTAAGTTATTAGACGAAAAATGTGGAGGTACTTCTAAGTACCGTAAGGAGGGAAAGGGTTAACCTGATCGGGCGTGTCGGAAACGGTAGATGAATTTCCAGGTAAGGAACTCATTGTAATGATTTTAAATTAGCGCCAGAACAGCAGCTGATAAAAATCGCTAATACTACTTATAACCTAGGTTATAAACAAAAATATTAAGTCCATAAAAACTTCTATTATGTTGAATGAATTTGATCTTGATAATTTTCTTCTGCGTGATGAACATGAAAGATGTTGGTTGAAGCAAAGATAATAGGTATAGTAATACTGGTTGAACAGACAATGACCAACGAAGTAATATAATCGACGAAAAATGAAGCGAATGTTTATGCTTTTAAATCTGAAACTGTTTAGTCAAACCAATAGCAGAGTGACCGATGGTAGTACAAATTATTATAGATGGTAAAGTTGTGAACAGCCAGATTAGTTTTGTGATACACTGCACTGGCACTAATATTCGGACAAAGCTTTATTGCTCGCAAATCTGCAGTAAAATTGAATTTTTTAACTTGCCGCGAAAGCATCGATTTCGATACATCGAATTTTTTGCGGCGCCTCTGACTGTATTCTTCTTTTCAATCATTTCTTTCACAGCTTTCTCGATATTTTCTTGATTTGGATCTTTAGAAATTTTTTGTTCCCTGCTACGTGGCATGATGATTTGAATCTACGATGTTAACAAAATAATTACCGATAACTTGGATAAAGTAGGTACCTATTTTTATTCATTATTTGCATAAATTAAATTTATAACTATTATTTGTTGTATAACGAAACCAAATTCTATTAGGTTCTTATTACACATACACAATGCATCTCAATTGTTTCATTTATAGCATAACGAATCACATAATTTCTAATAATAAAAAGTACGTTGTATTTAGGGACATGTCCCTACGTTTGCAGATCCGTTGTAAATACGCTTTGCAGATCCATTGTAATTTTTTATCACTTGCCTCCAACACAAGAAGATGTTTTGCTTCCCGGGACTCATTTTTTCGGATAATATGTGCATCATAGTTTTCGTTGGACAAATTCCCAACATCATACTCAGAACAAGTGTCACACCTGTCCTTTCGAGGGAGATGAATATCAATTCTTTTCTCTTTTTTAACACGCATTTAAAATGCTCCCTACCTTCTACATCCAACCCAAGTTTAAACAACGTACTACTGCTTTTCATTATTTCGTAGTATTTATCGCGATGGATGAAAGACTCATTTTTTCGAAGTTCTTTTTCGATATTACCAAATACTCTGTCAGCTGGCATAAAAGAACGTCCAGTGATGGGGAAAATCAGTTTGATTTTCCTGATTCTAGCAGGGGCCTCTGACAGCCAGCGAGAACACATGAAAATCATTATAGAGTTTTCATTTTGCCCCGGGCAACCATCAGCCATTAGTCGAATGGTGTTAATATCCGATAAATCAATATTCGTTAACCTATGGTATAGAATCGTTAGATCCCTTTTTTTGGTGCTCGTTTTCCACTCAGCAATAACTAAACACAATGTTTTTCTTGTTAAATGGTACTTTAGGTGACCCACAGAAACTACTACAGAAAAATGATAAAAGTAAAGCTATCGGCTATGGTAAGATCACTGATCAGGAACTTTGGGAAGCACGAGGTTTTTTTGACAATCAAATGAAACTATTTTCACCGTACCATTTTTCTTCTCTCGCAATAAGTCGAAATAAGCCTTTGTTTCAATGTGTGTATTCTCCTTTTTATTATAATGCTATTCTTTTCACTACATTCTTTACAAGATTTATTTTTCTCAGTTCCAGTTCTCAGCTCTAGGCAAAGTGAACATACGTACATCTGTAGGTACGTAGAATTCCTGTACACTCGAAACAACTGTCAGTTGACGTAAAATCCAACATGCCGGGTCAAAATCTATAAAGATCAGCTCAAAATCAAGCGATATGGGTTAAACTATTTCGACGACGGCTTGATCGCATGATTTTCTATCGCTGAGCTATTTTTCCACTGATCGGAGTTTATAAACAAAGTAGTACGAGATTTAATCAATAATATACCTAATTATAATACAATAATTACCTATGGTCTGATTGGATATGATATGGTATGGTCTATATGTATTATTTTATCTGTGCTAATAAAATGAATAAAAAGTTTTTTCTAATTTAGGTAGTTAAATTGATATTAAGTTTTTAATTTAATCTTCTTCGTCTGTCTCTCTCTCTATTAAAGCATCCTGGACTTCTTTTTCTGTCTTCATTTTTTTATACTCCTCATGATGTCCTTTGAGGGATTATCCCTTTAGCACATAAATTCATTAGGTCCTTGTGTTTGTGGCACAGCAGCGCTTTTTCTTTGACATAACTTTTATCATGTTGTCTTCAACACATAATGTCTTTGAAATTTTGAATAAGTCTTCATTTTTATTCGACAATACTCTCCGTAAATTCTTTATGGATAATTTTGAACCATCTTCCAATTTTGTGGTTACTGGAAGAATTTCTTCTTGGAGTTTCTTCCAATTTTTAAAAAAGAATAGTCCAACACCGAGGCCTCATAATTTTCAGGTCTCACCCTCGCATTTTTTACTATAGTGGGCGATTCTGATGGGGCCCATATTATTTTTTTCTGTAGTTAGATTCATTGTACAAATTTAAGTGCTACGTTTTTTACTGTAATAGTCACATTAAAAAAATATATTAAAATGGTAGTTATCACTTGTCGATTCTTGTTTTGGCCAGGGCAGCTGTAACAGTAAAGGGCCAAGTTAATTGATGCCCCTCATTGGTATATACTGCACTTAAATCATTGAACAAAATGGAGCAAATTTCGTTTGCTCAACGCTTGCTATCTGTTTCTCCCCACAAATAAGCTTTAACCCTTAAATGCATGAATTTTTCTTTGCCATCGTAATAATTATTTTTGAATTGATTGGGTATAAAAAACCAAATAAAATTTTTTTTTTTCAATTTTCTTTCATTTTCACTTTGTTTTCAATTTTTTTCTCTCTCGAAATCTTGTTTTTCCACAGAGTACAAACACTGCATGCATCAGAAGCTGGCGTTGAAAAGCCTATATTAAATTCGCTATCGGAAAATTTTTATAGGCTGGTCCACAGAATTATTGTAATTTTTTATCAATTTAGATACATTATATTTTGAACTCCTCAAATAAATCCTCTTGGATTTAGCCCTGTTGTAATGGCTCTCTTTTGCAGGCAGTGAGTTCAAGAATTTGCGAATACTTTCTTTCTTACTCAAACCTAAATGGCTCTTCCTATCACCACCTCTCCTGTCTCGGGGAATATTACCTGTGGATAATGTCTTGCACAATCTTTCAAGTCGCTTCTTACTTATTCCAAAAACATGTCGGGGTTTGTTTTCCTTCTCTAACGTTCTTCTCCAGTCCTTTCTCGTTCTGGGTCCTCAGTGTGGTCTTCACAGATGGCACACGAAGATCTTATGGCAGGACTTCTCCTAGGGTTCTTATCGAGGAAGGGCCTCGGAGTTGAGGATAGAGACTGAAGACAACTCACCTCTGATGGATCTACAGGCTAGCTTTTAGATGAATATCACAACTATATGATAATTGTCTTTATTCTTTCTTTGAGAGCATGAGACTCGGAATAGTGATTAATTATAAGTTCTTTGTTTTAAATTCCTCAGGGAGTGAAGGCTCGAGTAGGTGAGCATATGAAGCTTTAACAGGAAGATAATTTCAAACGCACGAAACATTTTTTATCAGTTTATTTAAATTTCACAAGCACATTTAGTTTATTATTACAATCAAGTTCTTTACATTAAATTTAGAATCATCTAGAAGTTTTACACAATTGTATTATATTGTCACAAGTGTCAAAGATTTATAACGGTTTTTCTATTATTTATTATTATGGGTTTACACTGAACTATGGAAGTTGCACAATTACACCATTAGCTGGGTACATACGTAACGATTTATCTTTAAGATTTGACCGATAATCGCTCATTTTTCAAATCTTCGCGAAGAAAACAATAATTGAAAAATGATCGATTATCGTTCAAATCTTAAAGATAAATCGTTACGTGTGTACCCAGCTATTGACCATTGTTTATAATAATTGACGAAGAAAGCATTTCTTTCAATTCAACTTTTACAATGATTTATCACGACATATTGTTAGAAATAAATGTATGCGAGCGATCGATGGCGTCTCGCGGCCATGTTCGGTAATAATCCCGCCGAAATCAGTTGGGGAACCTCACGTGTGTTCAGTTCTAGCGATCTTTCTCAACTGCCTGCGCGCAAGTGCTGCGCCTACTACAAGAGGTGGAGGGGCGGAAGGAGCAGTCTCCCCTCGCATACAAGCAATGTTTCCAACCTTTGAATATCTACCCATAATTGAATCTATTTATTCTTAATTTTAAACTTTAAATATTAATTCTTATTTACAATACAACAAACACCAAGTAAAAACTTTTTTGGCCTGTTTAACCCATAAGGAGAACATTTTTTTTTCGTATTGGATCATGGGTAGATATAAATCTTGACAAACATATATCTTGCGCAACTTTTCCTTCCTTTGTATTTAGAATTGCGCGATAGCGTTGTGTTGTAATAAGTCTTAGGGCCGGTCTTAGAAACATCATATCTAATATCCGTTAGCATTTTGGTAAGTTACTGACGGATGGCAGTTTGTAACCCAAACAAACCGACGGGTGTCTTATAAAACATAATTGACCATTCGTCATCCACATAATAATTAAACCGGTGAAGTCTATGATTTACTGTTTATCTATGCATTGCAACTGTCAAATACGCACGCGTCATTGAAAAATATAACTTCGCATCATAATCGCGTTTGGAATATATTAGGGTAAAGTGAGGTTAACTGGGTACAGTTTTTTTTTGGGTGATGTAATTGTAACAAATTACTGCTTTTCAATATTTTTTCTGTTCATAACTATGAGAATATTAATATTCCATCTAATAAATTCAAATGAATTAGTTAATATATGCTGTGGCCTTGTAAATATTGCATTTTTTAGACATGTCGTTCGTTTGCGAGAACACTGACATATCTCAAAAACTGACGTTTTGAGATATTCGAGTTTAAAAGTTTCAAATCAAAATATATCTCATTTCGAGAGATCAATTTATATCAATCTTTTTAGATTATTTATGGTGACATATTATGTATATTTTAAAACCATATTAATTCTAAAATAAAAGTAAATTTTGGAGAAATCTTGCTTAAACGTAACCAAGGTCACATTTGTGACGTTCTTTTTGCAAAAACATAAACCAATACATTTATCATTTTGAGATGTGTCATTGTTTTTTATTTCTTTTTTAGATTTGTATGGAAATTGTCGGGTAATATTTAGTTGTAAGCCAATATTCGTTTAAAAATCAAAGTGATTTTTTAATTCAATACCTATAACAAAATATAAGAAGAAAAAAATGAGGACATAATATATTGCTTTTTATTGTATTTTTTCAACACCGAAATTAGTGTTTTCGCCGCATATTTTCCAAAAAATATAATAAATATCTATTAACAAAAAAAAATTATACTTGAACAAATTTTAAGGAGAATTATAAAAGGTTGAATAATACTTTGCTATTAAATTTTTATTGATTATAAATTTAATAAATTTTGTTTTTTTTAGAGTGATATTCTAGGCTTCGAATCACAGGCTGTTTTAAGCTCAATGGTTTTGCTACCATCAATATAATATACACGAGTTGATGTGGCTGTAACGTAATGCCCTTCTATTTTGGGAATCGAGTTTATAAACTATGTTCTCGGATGCCATCTTTCATAGAATTATCTATTTTGGCATGATACCGGGCTTCCCTCCTTTGTCTTTCTCCGTTACAGAGCCCGCGATCCTGCTTTTTTTTTATTGTGCTGTTCGAATATGACGATCGTGAATATGTAAAGTATTTTTGTAAAATATTTTACATACCCGTATTACTTTCTCGGCCAAATTAAAGTGAAATGAGCTGTTGTTCCTAATCCTAACCTTTAATCTACAGTTTTCCTTACATGGAAGTTTAAGGTTTCTTCCATTCACGATTTTTTTATTCTTCAATGACATGTAAGGCTTTCCGCAATTTCTTAATTTTTTGCAACATTTGATCTCCAACTTTTAAGGTTCCTTTTCTTAATTTTCTTTTCTTCATTGGTTGTGTATTGCAAAGTTCGTTCATTGTTACTATTATTTTCGTAGTTAAGGTCTTCGCTTATGTTCCAAAATTCTCCTGTTCAATTGACGGTAAAATATAACATAATCAGGGTCTTTGGAAGAATCATCACCATCTAAAATACAAAAAAAAACATTGAATTCATAATATCTAACAACTCTTTAAAAATATTTCAAATAACTTCAGAAAATGAGGAATCCCGATTCACTGGAGCTACTTGATGATGATGAAGCACTAGAAGTAGAGTTACATTCGTAGTTTTTTGTCTATTTTCTTGCTCATTTGTTGTATTTTCGGTTGGATAAACTTGAAATAAAATAGAATCTTTAATATAAAAATAATTATATTATTTGTTATTCCATTTAAACAAAAAAGTAAAAAAACCGTTATTTATAGTGTTGAAATTAGTAATCTGATGAGAGACATTAGATTCATTTATTTTATTCTCCAGGTCCATGATCATTTTAGTTCGAGAATGCATATTTGTACCTATCTGCGAAATAAACTTATTGTAACTTTATTTTTTACATGCATCAACATACTGAATATACATACAAAATGGAGTCTACGTTCTTAGATGTTGTCAAAAATATAGTCATAACACAAAATAACATTACTTTTAAACTTGTAATTGAAAAATATTTTTCAAAAAAAATGTCTTATGTTGAAATGTGTTTTCAAAATAATATAACTTTTTCACCAATAATGTCACATAACGAAATATAACCCCCATAGTTTAATTATATTTTTTCACAAACAATGACATATCTCAAAATACTACCATATTTTTGTAAAATGATAGCAAGTAATGCAACTTACCTTGAAAAAAACATTGTAAAATATGTAGATAATACGTTATTCACGAAAAAAAAGTGGATATCTCACTTGTCGATGGTTGGAACACAACTAAAGATGATGCATTCTCTTTGAAAACGCCAGGCAGTAAAATGCGCGTGAAACAACGACACAACACGAAGTATTGGTGTCTCTTTCTTATTTATAGTGATATTATGCTGAGGATGAGACACAGCATAGTTGGTGTCAAAACACACAATTTCATATAATTAACTCAAAACTCAAGATTTTTGAGTTATGTCGTTATTATTGCAAACGAACGATGGTTAAAATCATCCGTATCTTCTCCAGAAGATAATTCTGAAATATCCAATGAAGAATCGGCATACTCTACTTCTGATGATCCTTCATCACTGGACTCTATTAATATTTTACGCTTTTCTTTTCTTGGGGCAATGGACTTAGGCTTAGATTTATTTGCACGCATTTGTGCAGCTTCTTCCAATTGCCGTTTGACAGGAGTATCCGTTAAAACAGCAGACTTTCCTTTCTGCCTTGGTTTTCTGTTATTTTTACGCATTCCGGCTTTAGGGAATGGTCGTATTTGTTCCGGAGAAATAAGTTGACAGTCAGTTAGTGAGGTTGGTATTTCTATGGTGGTTGATACTGATGTTGAGGGTAATGTTGTCGATTCAATGGTTGTATCTGAAACAGTTGGATCTGGTCTATCTGTAACTGTTGCAGCTAAAAAATCTTCCTCTGTAAATATTTGGGAATCAAATGGATAGATTCCTGCTGCTTTGAACCCTTGGGAAATATTCCTTGGCGTAAATGCTAACGGAAAAGCAGTCCCCAGTAATTCTCCTATGTCATAAATTGTGATTGGAGTCGCAGGATGGTTTGTCATCCAATCATTGCAGGCTCTGTTGTAGTGTTTTTTTAAGGGACCGAATACGCTCACATCCAGAGGCTGCAACTTATGGCTGCAGTGCGGAGGGAAGGTCAGCAATATTATGCCATTAGTCTTTGCATAATTCAACGCAGCAATACTTAAGTGGCTCTCGTGGTTGTCTAATAATATCAACTTTGGACTGTCTGTTGTAGGTCTTACGTGATCGACAAAATGTTTGAGGACATCAATAAAAATATCTGAAATCATCCATCCAGATTTTGTTGCTGCACCTTTTGTTCCAACAGGTGCGCCTTTAATCATGTGTTCCTTAAAAAACACCCTGGGAAACAGCAAATATGGAGGTATTGCAGTTCCTGTAGCTCCAACAATACAACATGCTGTAACCAAGACACCTCGTTCAGCTGATGTTGCCTGGCCAACTTGCTTTTGCCCCTTTAAAGCCAAAACTTTTACTGGTTTATGTACACTTGTGAGACCAGTCTCATCTAAGTTAAAAATGTCTTGTGCTTGTAGATTAAATCGGTTAATAACACCTTCTAAATTTGAAAAAAATGCTCCAACATTAGTTTTATTGAAACTAGTGCAACGGCTAAGACTAGTTTGTTCGGGGGTTCATAGCGCCAAACTCTGTCGTCTCATAAATGAATGCAGCCATTCTATTCCAGCCATTTTTTCTTCTGTCCAATTACATTTCACGTTTTTGTTATTTGCTATGGCAAACTCAAAAGCTAAGCGACGAACTTGGGTAAATGAAAGTCCATGATGCATGTTGACTGCATCTTGAATATATTTTTTCAATAGCAATTCTTCACTTGAGTTGAAAACGAGTAAATGTTCATTTGATGGTCGAAAATTAACCTCAACTCCATCAGGTGTATTTTTAACTTTGAGCACATACCTGGCTAATGTATTTTTTGGTATCTGATGACTGGCCGCTGCTTTTCTTATCGATAGTTTTCCTTTTATAATTTTTTCAGTTGCCGTTTTTAAAGCATCAATGGAATACGATCTGTGCGTTGTGCTTTTGATCCAATAATCTCAATCTATCTTGTGATTGTATTAACGATGAAGCCAATTCATTACGTTAGTTTATAATTATTATTTGAATTACTTACCTACCTTCATCATATATTTATCTTCATAACTTGTTTGCCAATGCTTTTGATCCAATAATCTCAATCTATCTTGTGATTGTATTAACGATGAAGGCAATTCATTGTTAGTTTATAATTATTATTTGAATTACTTACCTACCTTCATCATATATTTATCTTCATAACTTGTTTGCCAATGCTTTTGATCCAATAATCTCAATCTATCTTGTGATTGTATTAACGATGAAGCCAATTCATTACGTTAGTTTATAATTATTATTTGAATTACTTACCTACCTTCATCATATATTTATCTTCATAACTTGTTTGCCAATGCTTTTGATCCAATAACGATGAAGCCAATTCATTACGTTAGTTTATAATTATTATTTGAATTACTTACCTACCTTCATCATATTATATTCATCTTCATAATTTGTTTTCTGATGCATTTGATCCAATTACCATTAATTTATATACTCGTTTGAACTGTCAAAATGTATTCATGATGTTTGTATAATGTATATGTAAATAAAAGGTATTTAGTTACAAATTTGATAAACATAATTTTTCTAATTATATTGTTTGATTTAAATACACCTTTTTCTTTAAAATGAATCTGTGCTCACTCAAAGTGAACGCAAAAATACTCTTTCACAGTACCTAAGCTACTTAAAGCTTGTGTTGTGAAAGAGGAAGATGGTCGACACCTGGGATCGAACCACGATGTCCGCACGAAACAGTATGAAAGCCGGCGTTGTAATCGCTAGTCTACCAACCACTTCCTATTAGGGCATTGCTTCCTAGTGCCATCACAGAAACTGCATCTTTGATCTCCAATACAGTGATAAAGGTTAACCAGATAAATATAATATACAAATTGATTTGTTTTGTTTGGAAAGTTTGTTATTCAAACGGAAAAGGTGTCAGGAAAGTTAAATAATACAGTATACTTCATATTTCAATTTTTTATGCATTGTCAAAATATACAAAAAATAAACTTAAATTACAAAAAATAGGAATGGCAAAACAGCATGGCAAAAAAGTTATCAATCAAATCTCTTCGGTAAAAATTATTGTCCGAAGAGTCCTGTATTTGTGATTGTTCTGTGGAAATTTCTGGTTCGGTATCAATGATGTTGCTATCAGGTGGTAGCAGGTCTTCATTTTTGATCCTACAAATGTTATGTAAGATTGCAGTTGCCACAAAGACATGCTGGGCGCGATTTAGCGATAGACGCAATGGTAGAAATAGGACAGGAAATCTGCGCTTCCATACACCAAAACACCTCTCAACACAGTTTCTTGTTCGGATTTGTGATTCGTTGTAGAGGTTCTCAGCTGGCGTTTGAGGGTTACTTAAAGGAGTCATCATGTACTTCTGCACGCTATAGCCGCTGTCTCCAAGAAGCATTCCGTCACCAAATTCATTGTTTTTATTAAACTAGCATTGAAAATGGTAGAATCGTGTGCTGATCCTGGCCATTTTACAACAATATCTCTAATAAGAAGCGAGGCATCACAGATGCATTGAACATTTAAGGAGAAATAAGCCTTTTCTATTTCTAAACACTTCTGCGTTTTCACCACCTGGTGACTGGATCCTGATGTGAGTGCAATCAATAGCTCCTACCACACAAGGAAATCTACCAATGTTGTAAAAATTTTCTTTGGTCGCTGCACTGCTGTCCATGACAATATATTTTGTTCTAAGCTTGCATATCGCCTGCGAAACTTTCCAAACAATTGAACAAGCGGAAGCTTTTGACACTCCAACAAAGTCTCCAGCGGCTAACAATATTGCTCCCAACGCATAATATCGTAATGCGACAAGTAACTGTGTGGATGGCGATATCGACCCATTTCTGGCCGTGTGAGGTTGAAGATGTTGGCCAATATCTTGTAGCAACTCTTCAGCACAACCTTTCGATAAACGAAATCGACATTGGAAATCAATGTCATCCAAAATGTTGAAATAATCCACGCGTTCTTTAAAAACACATGGTCGCCGTGTCGGGAAAATAATCTCTTCGTCTTCTGATGCTGAATCATCTAATAAAAACTCGAAATCACTGCTTGACAACATAATATTACTTTCTATAATTCACTGAACACTGAAATAGCTTTTATTCACGGAAATTTACCCAGCGGCGATCGAAATATATCTCAAGCGCACCACGTAAACAACAAACTGTCACACAAACCGACGGTTTGATTGTCAAAACCGATAGATAAACAGTCGGTATTACCAACCTACAGATTTCTACCGAAATATGGCTAACGGATGTTTATAAGACGCAAAATTTACCGATTGGTGCTTTTTTCGGTTTATTTCGTCGGTTATTCAACTAACGGATGTTTATAAGACCGGCCCTTAAACGGTCCAAATACTCCTCTATCCCAAAGTTGCATTTTGTGACTTGTGTGGATGAAATGTAACTAACTGTACACCTTTCTCTTTAGCTAATTTAATCACTGGCACTGAAATGTGGCTCTCATGGTTATCCATCAATAAAATTGCCGGATTTTCTATACTTGCTCTGCTATATTTTATAAAATGTTGAAAAAACAAAAAAAAAAAAAACAAATCTTCGTTGGACCAACCTGATGGATTAGCTCCACCTACTGTACCTGTTGGAGCTCCTTTAATCATTTTTTTCTGGGAAATACTAACATTGGAGGCATATCCTCCACCGGCATTAACAGCAGCTATAATTGTTACGTTTGTCCATCTTTCACCGCTGGTCATGGTCACCGGTCTCGTCACAGTTCCAGATATTAAATGGTGTAATTAATGGATTTTTTGTAACAGCTTTTTTAAAATTATCAAAAAATTGGGCAACGGTTGCTCGGTTGAATGATGTTGACCTTGCCGAGCTCGTTGCTTCCGGTTTCCTTAGCGTAATATGCTGATTATGTCTGGCTTGAAAACACTGCAGCCACCATTTTTCCAGCCATTTGTTTGGTTTCCTAAGAATTGTCAAAGGTTTTGCCGTTCTCTTTGGCAAATTGATGGTAGGCCAAAATGCGAACCTCTTTTAGCGTTAACCCATAATGGAGGTGAGCAGCTTTTTGGATATATTGAATTAACATATTTTCTTCCATCTCGTCAAAAACTTTTTTTAGTCTCATTAATATTTTGTTTATGTGTAAAAGTTGTCGTGTCTGAATTTTTAAAAACCTTTATATGCCTTAATAGTGTAGCTTTAGACAAGGCAAACTTCTTTGCAGCACCGTAAACAGTTAAATTTTTGTTGAGGACAGCTTCAACGGCTTTTTTCAGGTCTTCATTCGATACGGGTTTCCTTTTTACACCAGATTTGCTATGCGACATAGCGAAAGATTTCTAAAAAAATGTAAAACACATCCCTACAGTTGCCTTATGAAAACAAAATAAAATAGGCACTGTACCTTGGACTTGTCCATCATAGGTACGGGACACTGACTTTTCTAACACTTTTGAATCTTACATTTTTTGGGGTTAGGTTTTCATACTTTAAAACACCATAAGTTTAGTGTTTTAATCCAAATATTTTAAATTGAGACAAAGTTTAATACACGCTTCCCTTAGCTCGTGATAGTCCATCTCAATGGCCATCCGCTGGTTGTGCAATATCACCTCCCTGGCCTCAGTCCTCTTTAATTTTTCTAACCTGGCAGCTGCTTCCTCTGCCACGAGCATTTCTCTTGTATTCTGTGTACGAGCTGGAATGCTTTATTTTAATAATCTGCATATTACAATTATTACACAATACATGAAGTAATAATAATTATTAATCATATTTACCTTTCTTCGAAGAGCGGCCAACATTATCTGTTTGAGGTTTGCGTGATGAATCACCATCTAAAATAATATATATTATTATGGTTTGTTAAGAATTATCAATTCTGTCTACTGTGGTCAGGTTTATACTCACATCACAATTACGTATCTCATCTCTTTCTACCCGATTCTGATTGTATAATTGATAAAATTAATTATTTTATAAAAAAAGACAAACCTTCCATCTTTGATAAGTTTTGTCAATATGTTTATTGAATCATGGGTGTTACATAAATAAAGCGACAAATATCCAATATATAACAAGTACAAATGATTTAAGTAAATTTCAAAAAATATTCTCAAACCTTGAAATGCAACATCAGCACCCTCAAAGCTCACAGATACTCTTGATTCTGAAAAATATTAAACTCCTTATTAATTCCGACACAAAATTTTTAGATGATCGGTTTCTATATTTATGAAGGTTCAGTGGTTCTTAACCGGTGTTGAATCTATCGATCACAGGTTCTTTCTACAATCATAATTCTTTCAACAGCTTTTAAGAATTCTCTATTACAATTGTGTGATAAAATTATTTATCCGAACAAAATTGATCCCCAATTACAATTTTTGGTCTGAAAGGTATACTGAAAGGATGTCCATATACAAATAAATAAATAAGTTATATTCATGGAAGACTACAATTTCTCTTTTTGTCCGCAGCGACCTATAGTTTGTTGTCCATTTGCTGGGTTTCGCTCGCAGCAAGTACGCAAACTAAATACAAACTATGGATTTTTGGTTACGTTGCATGTAACGATAGGATATAACGATAGAATAGACAGACAGACAGACAGGTATAGTACCTCCCAAACAGTTAAGAACCACTGACTTGATTATTTAAATAGTGTAGCAGAATATTAATTTACCTCCTGGGTTACTCAGATACAAGGAGTCGCTGTCGATGACCCCTTGCAGCTCTATGTCTGTGATGAGGTTAATAGCCTCATCAACCACAGAATGAGATGTGGAAGGTTCACCACTGCCACCAGGTTGTGTATATGATCCACCGCCTGTCCTCAATCTTTGAACTTTTTCAAGTGCAAGTTCCCTCTTCCTCTTGGTCTTGAGGTTATACCAGCACTTCTTTAGTTGTGCCTCAGTCCTCTTAAATAAAAGTAAAGGTAATTAGTTACTTTGCGGGCTTCTTCGATTTTTCCGTATATCAAACACCATTTTCCCGCTTTTCCGTAACAGGTAGATTTTTGTAACAATTTTTCCTGATTGCATAATGACTTGATTAGTCTGTGTAACAAAAATCACAGTGATACTACATAAAAAGTTATATCCGTAACAAGTGGGTTAACCTAACCTATTCAAATCGTAGTAATCATTCGAGGATATTATCAAATCCCCTAATCTATCCCAATTGACTAACTAAACGACAATGACCAACAATATATTCATTTTTCAAACAAAAACACCAATTTTAGAATGAAAAAATAAAATGTCACTCCATGAAAGAAAAGTTTGTATGACAAAATAGGCAACTTCTAAAATGATGATTTTTACTTAAAATTGGTTGATAAAATACTTCAAATGTTATCAAATCAATCCATAACATGCTTATTTACCAATCTGCATATACATTTGATATGTGTTATATATAAATATGTTAATAACAGTAAAATAGTTAAGAAGTTTATAACATATAAATAACTAATATTTTTAAATAAACCTAGGTAGATAATATTTATAAACTTATATTACTTTATATTTTAAATATTGTACAAATATTTTATACCAAAGATAAAATCAAATTTCCTTTAAAATAAATTTATTAACTAAAAATATATTATGCATCTGTGCATTATCCAAAAAAGATATCTTATATATTTATAAAGTAACACTACTTACTTTATATTTAAACATTATTGTGTAAACTTTACGGAAAGTGGAGGCATTATCAGAATATATCTCACTTGGTTTATTGCGTCTTGCGATAAACCTTTTCAAACAAGCTAGAAAGGTTTCTGTGGTTAAATCAGATACCAATTCTATATGAATAGCTTTTGTTGCAAAGCATACAAATATCGCTATGTAGCCCTTTGTTACTATACTTTTTCGGATTCTAGACTGTTTTATTGCTATTGGGCCTCCATAGTCAATGCCGACCTTGTCAAAGGGACGGCTAACATTAACCCTATCATAAGGCAATGTTCCCATTAATTGTTTACAAGTATGATTCTTTATTTTGAAACATGTAATACATCCATATAGTACTTTTTTTATTAATCGTAAAGAATTAACTATCCAATATCTTTGACACAAATTAGTGTGCACCAATGGATGACTCCACGCTCAACCAAATGAATTTTTATTTTAAATTCTCCACGAATTATTATTATGATGAGTGCACAAAAAAATTAAATTTGACTTGATTTTACCAGCTTTTTCAGTTCTTCAATACTTTCCGTGTGAGTAAGGACCATGTTGTAAATTTCACTATTAAAGAACACAGCGTCGGTCTACTCAAGATTACTATTTATTTGACACTAAATTGATACATAAAATTGTAACATTAATTAGTAGGTTCCCCACCACACATGACAGGTGGGGTTGCCAAATTATAATTATATGGCTAAGTAAAACATTCTCTATGTCTTTAACACTACGCACGCATCCGAACACACCGACTGTTATATTTATACTAGCTAGTTTTGTGTTTTGCTATTATTTGTTGAAGGATAAAAATTATTATTCTGCCGTCTTGAGAATTTGACATGACCATCTGTCAAATTTGCTGTAGCGTGTGCAAAATGATTATGGATGTAAAGAGCTTATAATAACGAATTGATATAATATTACATTTAACATATATGTAGGTACCTACTTATTAAAATTATTGTTACATAATCGGTTCAGTCGGCGGCATTCAATCCGAAGGTGGTGGGTTCGATCCCCTGTGCCGACTATTGTCTATTCAACACAAGCTTTGGCTTAGTGTGAAAGATTTCAAGTGTATTTGTGTTCACTTTAGGGCGAGCCATGATTAATTTTTTTATTATAGACATTTGTAACATACGAGGGGGGGTCCAAAAGTTCGTGGAATGAAAGGGTTTTAAATAAAATAAAACAACAAATCTATTTTTCCTTTTCAATGTAATCTCCCTTAAGCCGAATACACTTATTAGATCTATAAATTAATTTTTCTATACCTTCATAAAAATAATTTTTATCATTGGCTTCAAAATGGGCCAAAATTGCCTCCTTTACCTCACTGTCATCGGAAAATTTCCTTCCCCTTAAGTCTTTTTTCAAATTTGGGAACAAATAAAAATCACTTGGGGCCATATCTGGACTGTAGGGCGGGTGTACTAGTGATTCGAAGCCAAGTGTGTGCAGAGCAGCAATTGCAACTCTGCTCTTGTGAACTGGCGCGTTGTCTTGCAAGAGCAACACACCCTTGGTCAATTTTCCACGACGTTTTTCCTTGATGGCCTCTTTTAATTTTTCCAATATCGTTGCGTAGTATTCTCCGGTTATGGTCTTTCCCTTTTCTTTGTAGTCGATGAGTAATATCCCCTCACAATCCCAAAAAACAGTAGCCATCAACTTTCCAGCCGACTCTGACACCCTGAATTTCTTTGGCGGTGGAGTCCCCTTTTTACGCCATTGCATGGACTCTTGTTTGGACTCAGGTTCAAAGTGATGAACCCATGTTTCATCTCCGGTAACAATCCGCTCCAAAATCTGTGCAGGTTCGTCTCCACACAACTCCAAAAATTGTTTTGCCGCATCGACGCGCTGTTTTTTCTGAAGGGGCGTGAGCATTCTCGGTACCCATCTTGCGCTGACTTTTGTCATACCCAGGTGGTCATGTAGGATTCTCAAAATGGTGGTATCTGATACTCCAACTAATGCAGATAACTGTTTTTTCTTCAGACGGGTGTCCTCCAGTACAAATTTTTCCACTTTTTCAACGATGTCTGATGTGGTGGCCTCAACTGGCCTTCCTGAGCGGGGGTCATCTTCAATCGACTCCCGACCACGTTTAAAAAGACCATGCCACTTGTAAATCATTGATTTACCAGGGCACTGTTCCCCATAAACGGCTTCCATTTCATTAAAAATGGTCTGAGCGTTCTTTCCTTGTTTGGTAAGGAATTTTATCACAGACCGATGTTCAATTTTCTCCATAGTTACAGTTTTCTTCCGGATTGACTTGTTTAGCAGGCGAGTGTTCGTAAACGAATGATGCGTCAGAGCTGAAACTCAGTTTCTATAGTACTGATGAGTCACTAATTAGTATGACATATTGAAACCGCCCCTATCCCCACTCCATCCCTTCCATTCCACGAACTTTTGGACCCCCCCTCGTAAGACTACATTTTTCACAGAATAAATAGAAAATATCAGTTTACCTAATAAATATTACATAAATAATGACAATTTCACATTCCTGTATACATATTTTATATCCGCGAAATTGTTTTTTTAGAATATCATTATAAAATAACCGTTCTTCTGCTCAAAAAGAAAATTATTGTGACCGTGTACACATTATTATAACAAGATAAATATTATAAAGAATTATTAGTACTTATAAAATATCAGAACTCAGGTAAAAATATCATGATCAATAGAATTTCACATCACTGTAATGATAGTTTAAAAGTACGTAATGCATTTTTTGAAAGGTGTTATGATAATTTATCATTCCTCCTGCAAAATATAAAATATCGTGACAATATCATGATAGTTTAACAAAAACAATTTGAAATAAATATCATTACACTGATATTAATTTCATATGGCATGGTATTTTATTGTTTTTCCATGGTGATATCGCAAGAATTCTTAACACTTTCGCATTGAATTAATAATATATAGAGAGGTCTTGTCAATTTATTAAGAGCACAAAAATCGATTTCTCTCCGTGTGTCTGCCAGCTCTGTCCTGAATTCTGCCAGATTGAGAAGTCCTTTGCTAACATCATTACATTATTTATCAACATTCTTGTAGAGAATCCACGAATTAATAACTGATAGATCTAGAAGATGGTAAAACATTCTCATTTACCGCTTTCTGCTTTTGACCATTTTCTTGTATCGTCCTAAAAACGAATCCATAACATCTACTCCACCCATATGGGCATTGTAATCCTTCACAACTTTTGGGCAGGAGATAGATTTTTTAGCGAGCTCTTTTCTGTCGTATCGCTCGATTTTGTCTACAGGTTCGGCCCCTACATAACTGGATAAGAAGATTACTTGCTTGTTGTCCTTCCAACTAACAGCAGACATCTCCACTCTATGGCAGTTTGTTACCATCTCATCGTATGTACCTCTAGGTACAGAACTTTTCATTATGTCTTGTTTTGATGGCAACTTGCAATTTTTATTTTAACCATATTATGGTTTATTATAAATTTTGTGCATCTTTTTTAAGGTCTATGAAATTTCAAAAAACAATTAGATGACGAACTTAAGCAAAGGTGGACATTGCATTTAACGCAGAGTACACTCGATCTTGAAGAGCATGATTCCATCTTACATCTTTGTGGTTTCACATCCCAGTTAGGCATATGACCGACATTGTCGTATCTTACATCACTGCATAGACGAGTATCTATCTTTATTTTTTTTGAAAGGCTCCAGAGTTTGATATGGTTGGGTCTGTATAGAGTGATTGTTCTCGAACGTCGTTTGTTGTAGATAAGTTCGTTACTTGTTCAATATTTGGCGTGGATTGGACCAGGACAGAACACACGTGTTAAAAGAAGTATTCCTGAAAGACAGCAACCAGTGAGAGGTTTGATTGGAAGCCTTTCTTGATGACCTTCCAAGGCTTGTGAAAAATCATTTCATATAGTGTTATATATTTATAGTGTTAAAAGCAGTATTCCTGAAAGACAGCAACCAGTGAGAGGTTTAATTGGAAGCCTTTCTTGATGACCTTCCAAGGGTTGTTAAAAATCATTTCATATAGTGTTATATAATCATCGTGTTAAAAGCAGTATTCCTGAAAGACAGCAACCAGTGAGAGGTTTAATTGGAAGCCTTTCTTGATGACCTTCCAAGGCTTGTGAAAAATCATTTCATATAGTGTTATATAATCATCGTGTTAAAAGCAGTATTCCTGAAAGACAGCAACCAGTGAGAGGTTTAATTGGAAGCCTTTCTTGATGACCTTCCAAGGGTTGTTAAAAATCATTTCATATGGTGTTATATAATCATCGTGTTAAAAGAAGTATTCCTGAAAGACAGCAGCCAGTGAGAGGTTTGATTGGAAGCCTTTCTTGATGACCTTCCAAGGCTTGTGAAAAATTATTTCATATAGTGTTATATAATCATCGTGTTAAAAGGAGTATTCCTGAAAGACAGCAACCAGTGAGAGGTTTAATTGGAAGCCTTTCTTGATGACCTTCCAAGGGTTGTCATATGGTGTTATATAATCATCGTGTTAAAAGAAGTATTCCTGAAAGACAGCAGCCAGTGAGAGGTTTGATTGTAAGCCTTTCTTGATGACCTTCCAAGGGTTGTGAAAAATCATTTCATATAGTGTTATATAATCATCGTGTTAAAAGGAGTATTCCTGAAAGACAGCAACCAGTGAGAGGTTTAATTGGAAGCCTTTCTTGATGACCTTCCAAGGCTTGTGAAAAATCATTTCATATAGTGTTATATAATCATCGTGTTAAAAGGAGTATTCCTGAAAGACAGCAACCAGTGAGAGGTTTGATTGGAAGCCTTTCTTGATGACCTTCCAAGGGTTGTGAAAAATCATTTCATATAGTGTTATATAATCATCGTGTTAAAAGGAGTATTCCTGAAAGACAGCAGCCAGTGAGAGGTTTGATTGGAAGCCTTTCTTGATGACCTTCCAAGGGTTGTGAAAAATTCATCTTACATAGCATCTCCTCTCGTCCACAATGGCAATAAATTGGTGGTAACCAAACAGGCGAAAGTATTCTCTATACTTCTCTTCTTCATTGCATCGTAGGTGATGACAAAAATCTCAAATTCACCTTGTTTTCCACGAGATTTGAATAAATCATTTTCCCCTTTGATGATTGTTCATTCTCCAATTAAAATATTAATGCCAAATCAAAGTCATTCATTTTATCTCTCGAATGCACTACGTTTGAGGTTTGTTTTTAAAAATGGTGGCTAAGAGAATAATACGAACGTGGAACTTTCAAAATTTTGAAATCGTAAATATGACGGCACTGCTTTTATAGGAAAATATTGATTAAGGCCACAGTTATCAGCAATGTTGGTCGTCTTCTTGAAAATATTAATATTGGCCATTGTTTACAGGTTGACAGATGTATATACTCAGCATACTAGATGCTAGTTCTTGTTTAATTTCCAATACTTTATTTACTTTATAGCTATTTTTTACATAAAAAGTTACGCCGTTATTTTGAAGAGAATGGTGGATTGTGCTATATACCGTGTATCCGTCAATATTTCTTAGCTTTGGCTGCACTCCTAACCTACATTCAGTTAGTACAGAATTTTTATTTTTATTATTATTTATTTTACACAATCTTTGGTACATAACAATATATAAAAAGTATACATTATACATATAGTTAAAAAAACAATTGTTACATCAAAGATCCCACCGGGCGAAGCCTGAGTGTGGGTTTACTAAGAAGTAAATAATTTCACATTAAAATGAAGCTAACCTTATATACATTCATCTTGTTTAGAATAGTTTCCCTAATTGCGATTTCACATTCCAGCTTCTTTTGGATTAACTTAGAAGTTTTATATTCTTCTTCTTTATTCGTCATCGTAATTTTAGATTCTTTCTCTTTAATCCTCATCGTAATTGCGTGTAATTCATTGGCCCTTTTTTCAGAATTTGTCAGAAATTCAATCTGTGCTTTTTCTGTATCCCTTGTCCTTGCATTGTCTTTTTGTAATCTTGGCCTTCTTCTAGGTGCCCATATTTTGTCTGAATTTTGTAATATCTCTTTCTCGCAGATATTTTCCTCCTGTAAATTGAAATACTCTTTACTTAGTAGGTATATTAATTCATAAAAGTAAAAAAAAACTTATTTAATTACTTTTTTTCAATATTGATGATTAAAAAATAATAATTATACATTCTTATCAATACTTAAATGTACTTATATTTTTAGAAT
The DNA here is from genome assembly GCA_963576905.1 of Mystacides longicornis. Classification (NCBI taxonomy): domain Eukaryota; kingdom Metazoa; phylum Arthropoda; class Insecta; order Trichoptera; family Leptoceridae; genus Mystacides; species Mystacides longicornis. The sequence continues at coordinate 11,702,781 of OY756428.1, forward strand.
GAAACCTTCCTAATTTTTCTTAATTACCTCAGGGAGAAATTCAATTTCTATTGGCTGTGCCATCTGGAAAAATGATACTCCGAGTGTCGAACTACAAGGCATCTGGTTGATAGTTAAAAGGTTCTGCAATACCTACACAAAACATGATAAGAATATAATTTTAAAGATGTTTACACATCATATCGATTTCATTCAGTGATCAAATTTTTGGAACAAAAGATTCATAAATTTTATTATTAATCTATACACCTTCAGGATTTTTCTATGTTTGACAGGTATATCTATTTTTATTTTTTACAATGAAAACAATTATTCACCTGAGAAAATTTCAATGTCACAATCAGCTCCAAAACTTGGCAAAGCACGGGATCTGCATTTGGTTCCTCCGACGGTCCTCCACCTGTTTTCAATGCGCTTATTCTAAGCTTCGCCTTATGTAGTATGTACTTTGGATTCGCTTCTCAACTTGTCCCAAATCTTTTTTAAAGATTCAACAGTCCTGATACAAAGATTTTAATGAGCATTAGCTAAAGGAAACAGATGCCTGTAGGTTTACATTTGCTTACTGTGAAAGTGTATTTGTGTTCACTTCGAGTGAGCACAGATTCATTTTAAAAAAAATATACAAATGTTAGTTTTGCAACAAAAGAAAATCTTCCTATAATATGCATATTTTTATAAATATCAACCTTGTTATGACCCCTGTTGCATTAAAGTTGTTTGTGATCTCCTGCCATGCCTTCTCTTTCATTTTATTCGTCGTCCCTTCATTTATTTTTTATTAAGAACAATATTTTTCAATCGTTTAATAATGTTGACTAATTTCATTTTTTTCATCCATTGAAAAATTGGGCTGCCGTTTCATTTCTTTTTGCATTGTAACCTAAAATACAATAATATAATGTTATCAATATTTATATAAAACATTATTGCATATTATAAAGATAATTCTAGACATAGTACGTAAATGTTAGTATTACTTATTTACTTTCATAAAAAAAAACGTATTTTACCGTATTCACAAGAAATCTAGGGTTAGAATGCACTTTAATACCGAAAATTTTGACAAGTGACGGCCATAGAATAAAAACTTGTTGCATTCCGAATACAAATGTTACCATTATAAAGAAAAAATAATTCTTTAGAATTTGGAAACTTAATTGGTTACTTTCTTGAAATAATAGGATAGTGGGATGGTCTGCAAAACTCCTACCGAGTAGGAATGTCTGTAGCGTCCCTTATGAGTATAGGCCTTGTGTTTTCTTCTTTTCTTATAAATATATTTCCAAATTTGGTCCACACGTACTTGTATCCAATTGCCTTCGTAGTTTTGGCCAACCATAGAAGATGTTTATTGTGTCCAGTCAATTTATCATTAATGTAAATTCTATTTTGTTAAATCCAATATGCTCGGCTGTAACGTCACCTTTAGACTTTTTGCGTTTCAAAACTTCGTATTTAGCGGTCTTTGTGGGAAACTTGACAATTATTGGTTTCCTTTCCGCATTCATGTTACGTCGACTTTCTAATTGCTTGACATCGATCGCAGGATCGGTCCCGATGTGGTGAAAAAGTGTTAGGAGAGTGTTCTCCAAATTCTCTCCACTTCTATAGGGTATCCCCTGTACCTCAATTGATGTCTCCAGGGAAGCTTGCTCCAGTGTGAGATTTGAGAATCTTATTTTCATTATTTTCATCCTTTATCCTAGTACTCATAGTACTTTGTTCCTGATTTATGATTGTGAATTTGGCTTCCCAGGTCCGCGTCAAGCCTGGAAGGCCTCCTTCAATGCTACCAGATCCGCGAATCCTTTTTTGATGTTCTCCATCTCATCTCGCAAATCGCACACAGCTCTCATTATGTCTGCATTGCTCGGTGAATTGGATGCTTTTACCTTAGGTGAGTCAGCGTTGGTGCTTCTACAGTTCAGACATTTCTACTTTTGTTTGTTCACTTTATTCACTCACTGAGTCCAGCACAATAGAAATGGAATTCAGTGTCGCATTTCGCACACATCAAAGCGTCCTCTCCGAGCAGTATTTCCGTACATTTAGAGCATGACATGTTTCTGGTTGGATATTGTTTTTTTTCTGTATATTCTTTAAAGGCAAACCAGGAAACAATCGGCTTCGGTACACTGACTGCGACACTCACCGTACACCTTTTCACACGTATACACTTAGTAGACAATTAGAATCTGCGCATGTGTTAGTGAATATTTTGATGTAGAATTCAGAAAAATGGCAATATTTATCACACAGTGTTATTAAAAGTCAATCAGTCACTTACTTACTCAGCTATCAGAAGAGCTCACTACAATATCTTGACAAATATTCAACACAATCACATAACTTTCATGCTAGAAACATATTTTTTCCACAGAGACAATGTAAACACATCCGAACCAAACGTAGGTAGCTTCTTATTATCCATGTATTACAATGAATGTCTACATTGTAATACAATCTTTGTAGAAGTACAAGCAGCTCTGTACAAAAAATCTGAGATACAATTTTCTGTTATAGGATTCTAATACATATAATAAAATAGAAATCTAAAGAAATAAATGCAAAGGCTGAACGAACCATGTCCATAACAGTAGTAGTTAGCCGTCAGTCAGAAATTGTTAGTGTTCAGGTCTTCAAGGGAGTGGACAGGTGTCTGCTTGAATTCCTTGTTAGCTTGTAGTGGTCCAGGTCCTCTGCTGTCTATATTTTCATTCAACTAGAGCAGTATCAATCTTTCTGCACTGCATTCCTAGATTAATTTTTTGGTTCAATGAATGTTTTTTCAACAACGTTGTGATACTTCTCCATATTAATATAAGGTATTTTAATAAAAGATCTTTGCAAATATCACTTAATTTTTTATTTTTTATTGCCAAAATATTTTCTACCGCAATGCGGTCATCTTCAGTGGCTGTCTGAGTGAATACACTGCCTCCCCCTGGACCAAAACTGCTCCGATAGCATAAGAGCTCGCATCCGTCTTCACCGCAAACGGGAGACGCTCGTCCGCCTTGACTGCTGATGGGTCTTAATCCAGCGCCTGGCGCGTATCCACCTGGGGTGGTCTCCTCGGTATGTACTCTTGGATTACTGGTAATGGGCTTATCATTCCCATACCCGTTAGTACCCTACTCGTCGGCTCCTGCCGATCGAAAAGCTTCCCGCCTGTTTCTACCGAACTGGTGCGCTCATCCTCTGTCCTCAGAAGGTATCTCGTTCTGCTACCGGTGAAGGACCAAGTCCTTTGAGGAATGGACAGCTGGATCTCCGCATCTTTGATGATGTCTACCCCGAGTAATGTCCTATTATTCTCGTATTCGGGGAGAATAACGAATGTGGTGGGGATAACTCGACCTTCCAGCTGCACGTCCACCGTCGTAAGCAACACTTTCCTGATCACAGGCTGACCATCAGCCATTGATATCTCCATCACTCTCTCCGTGAAGGCTTGATTCACTGCTTTCAAGTGGACATAGAATCTAGCGGATGCTAGGCTCATCCTGGCGCCGGTGTCTACGTTCGCCAAGCCTTGATGTCCCATTGCTACTATCTCCAGCACTGGACGGGCTCGTGATCCTGCTGGGTATCGTCCTTCTATGGCGAAGAATTCACTTCCCGCTACAGCAGCTACTGTCGTTGCTGGCTTCGGACGGCACTTCATATTACTCCCGGTTGACCGCAGCCATAACAGGTCAATTTGGGTCTTCCCGGGTTCTCAGCGGCGGCTACCTTCGCGGCTGACTGATTATTATTCGGGAGTTTTCTCCACTGCTCCCGGGTATGGCCTGTCATACCTCAATGCTGACACCTTGGTCGGGAAGCTATTGAGGCTTTGAATCGCAGGGAGTTCTCCTCCACCTGCCTTCCATTTTCTAGGAGTTCTGCGAATGTCTTAACTGACTCTCTAGGTATCTTCTCGATGACCCTAGGATTGAGCTGAGCGTAGATCAGGTGGCTTCATCGTGCCTCTTCGCTGGCAACTCGGCCAACAGGAGTCGCTTCTTGCTGATGAACACATCCAGCGACGTTCGTTCGTCCTGTCTTTGGGCTGATAGTTCTTCGTACACCAAATAGGAGAGCTACACTGGAGAGAGCTTCAGCGTCTTTTCTGCCTTATGAGGCTTTAAATACCTGCACAGCTGCGATAAAGCCTTCCAGCTTTGTCTCTTTCCTCCTTTCGTCATACCTCGCAATGCAATTCATAAAGCTCTCCTTCGTTGACTGCAGCGCCTGGATGAATTCAGTCCACTGGTCCGATGAGAACGACACATTCTTCGCCATTTTGGATATGTAGCACATTTGTAATTACGATATTTTCACAGTTTCACAGACAAGACACTTGTATTGTCTATTATAAAACTCAAAAACTCGCGATAGTTAACTCAGGTCCCACTTTGCGGAGCCACTTGTTACCATATATTTGGGGTTAACAAGTTAAAATCACAATTTTGATGTCACAAATAATATTTTGATCCAATTTATGGAAGTAAATATCGCAATAAAATTATTATACACAAAATCATGGATTTGACAAAATATATGGTTAACAACACACATGAATGTCCAACTTCCTCTGGGGAGGATTTGTCCCGAGGACTATCGCGTTAGGGTTTATTTCGCGCTTGCAGTAGACCGACAATATCGCACTAGCGTGTAGGTATAGGCTAGTCGCTGCACTGCAGTAGATAATATCCCACAGACGTGAACTTATTACCGTTCTACTATGCCTTTAATATTCCACCAATGTGAACTTATTAAATTTGGCTCAACTAGGCTTCTGAGTTAGTAGTCCAATCAATTGAACTTACTAGGCTGCTTAGCCCACGACAGACTGACTGATTCTAGTCCGCGCAGATCCTTTTATAGTCCTTAGTGATGAACTCGGTGATGAACTTTTAAATTCACACGTTGATTTCGAGAAGTCCCCCTTACTCTTGCCACTTCAAGCTTTTTCAGAAGTATCTTGTGTGATACTGTATCAAATGCCTTTGCCAGATCTAGGAAGAGAGCCACGCACTTTTCCTTTACAAATAATTTATAATACAATTTGTCGGAAGAAAATTATTCTCATAACCGCACTTAAATTTAAAATCAAAGCTTTACTTTTATCGGACCAATCTTCCAGAAGCTGAAGAAATACTGTTAAGAAATTTTAGTACAGCCGTGGTCACTGACAACAGTGAACTGAAAACTTTCCAAGAAGGGTACAGGGAGAAAATAATCAATGTCACATCATATTCGAAATGAGATAGTGCTAATTTAATGTTTCGATCATAAAAAAATAGTATAAATTAGGATCAAATAAATAAAAACAGCCTTTTTTTATTGATTATGTGTTTATTGTGAATACCGTTCATATTTTTTTACAAAAATTACATGTTTTGATTTTTACAGCTAGGGATGTTTTATTAATTGAATTTTTTCCCTGAAAATTATTGTTAACATTAATGTTTTCATTTGAATTTTCAAATGCATTTAATCTCGTTTCCAAGATAGTATAGAATTCCTTCATGGTTGGCATTTTTTTTGAGTCTCGCTCCATATGAAAGGCTCTGACTGAACCTACATCTAGCTTATCAAGAATGTGAGATAGCAATAATGTATCCCAATGTTCTACCGGTTGTTTTAAATTTTTCAAAGCTTCAAGATGTTGCTTCAATTCACCCAACATTTTTCGGATGTCAAATACATTCGATTTTTTTATAGCGGGTATATTAATGAGAGCCTTAACATGCTCATTTATAATTTTAAATTGGTTATTATATCTTTCATCTAAAATATCTAATGCCCCCCTATAACTACTCGATACAATAGGCAAATGCACAACTAAATTAAGAGCTTCGTCCCTTAAATAGGAACGTAGGTAAAGAAATTTTTGAATATCTTCTAACCTATCATTTTTATCTATTATTGCAATGAAAAATTCTTCAAAGGTATTGTAATTACTGTACTTTCCTGAGAATAGTGGAATGTTGACTTCAGGTAGCTTCAATCGACTGGATGCAGGTTCGGCTGACTGGGAAGACTCTAGCACCTGCGCCGCCTCCCTGTCCTTAGATTCGATTTACGCCAATTTTGTTTTCAGCATGCCCATCGTCTCGAAGTACATGTCCTCTACGTTGCTCTCATCTTCGTCGTCCATTGCTATCATGTTGATGGCTTCAAAATTTTGAAAGAGATCTTGCATTCTGTCGATTCTGATGTTGATCTGCTGCAGGTTGTGATTGAGTTTTTTTAGCTTAGTTGTGCTGCCCTTAACAAATCCTTTTTGAGCTGTCAAGCTTTTGATCTTTTCTTCGGACATTTTAATTATATATGAACGCACGTGTTTTAATATTTTTTACGATGCACTTTTCAAGTCCTTTAGTTCCGATTACGACAGTGACATTACAATGCGCACGGATTGTTAATATAAGTATATTTAAATTATTCAAACCAACAACGTAATGATGGCTTCGATAAATTATGATTATTTTTGCTCTTCGCTGTACCACTTTTTACAAAAACACAAAAAAACGTATTTAGAATCAAAACTTTTTGCTTTTTCCCAATCCTATATTTAATCAGGCTCGAAGTGACCATGTTCTTTCTTCAATTTGGGGAAAAGGTTGTTAGTTTTTAATAAAACTTCTTGGAGCGTTTTATAATGCGTCTTGTTATATTCGAGTAATGGCGGAAGAGACCGCTAGCGCGTATACATAGATTTAACAAACAAAACATATCCATAGATAATAATTAGATATCAGTGCGGCATAGAGCGCTACAGATCGCCTCGCTCTACGACGCTGAAGTCCTGTGCCAACAATAATATTATTTTATGGAAAAAAAATATTGAATTTAAAAATATTTGTAAAGATAAAAATGTAGAAGGGAAAAAACATGTAAAAAATAAATAAATATAAAATTTTTGATAACCATGGATTCTCACAAATATTGCATTTAGCTCCAAATGACCAACATTAGAAAGTGGAAGGTTTCTGCAGAAAAAAACTACAGAACACAGAGCGACACGTCCGCCCGCCACAACGTTCTCTCACGAATGAAGAATTTAAGGATTTGTATGGAGCGTATACAGTTTTTGTTTCTAAAGGAAAAGGTCCTAAGCGCCCAATCACTTTTTACCGATTAATTACAAAACTATTGTGACGGATTCTACTGATCTCAGATGAGATGAGCAGAACCCACACACCGAGGACCGTCTGCCAAGAGTCACCGACTTCAAGGCAAACGAACCTCTGTGGTCACACCCTCTGGAAGGCTATAAACAAAGTTGTTGGTCTCATCCAACAAAAGAAAAATAAATCGTTATTCAGCCCAGCTATACTCAACTTTAGACTCTACTCAGGTCGAGGTTCAATAGCCAAAATGTCCTCTCATCAAGTGGGGAATTATCAAGAGATATTTAAAGAAAGAATTTAGAATTAAAACGAATAAAATTTATTGAACTAAAATACAAATAAATAGATCCTTCTTTGAACAAATTATACAACTAATTGTGGATCTTTGATAGCTCCAAATAAATAAACCTAAAAAAATTACCTTAAAATGGGAAAAATAAAATTTAAAATTTCAATCATTAAAACATATATCAGTATTTAAAGTATTAGGCCATTTATATTGTTCTTAATAATCAAAAAAATATTTTACTTCTTAAACTCTCGTCAGATGTTTTACAACAATTTTTGAGCCTCTATTCCAAACTTCTTAGGTAAACATACAAATATATCAAATAGGCTTCAATTAATATGGATGAGATTTTTCCCTTTATAGATTACATATCGAAATGAGAAAACATTAAATTCAAGTTTTGTATAAAACAGGGTCGAAGGTCAAATTAAGGTTGGTGCATTTGCTCTCCACGAAAGAAGAATGAAAAGGTGTCGGCGGTAGGTCTCACAGAATAAAACGTATGATTTGATATATCACTTAACTTAAGATTCGATCCCCTAATCTATCTCGCGCTGATCTCTTCAAGAAATAACTTGGCTCCACGAATGTCGAATAGTTTCAAAGAATCCTTAGCTGGAGTTCTCACGTACAAATGGACATCTCAGAACAAGAATTGGCTTCAGATGGCTCGATACAGACGTTTCGGTACATCGACGTAGGTAATACATAAAATGTCCCCAGATTAACATCCCATTCCAAGATCAAGAATTACGTTTGTAACCCGAAGGGTAGTTCCCGCACTTCTGTAATACGATAAAGAAATGCGTTACAATTAGGGATTAGAAAAATACCCACAAAAAGAAATAGAATTCACGACAGACATAATAAACGTAAGATTCTCACCTGTTTTACTTGCGGGGCTATACTTAGTTCACAAACGACATTTCACTTAGACGATTTTACAAAATCAAATTCCAATAAATATATTCGACTTAATTATTAACAAAGCACTCAGGAAAGGTAGTTTTCACCCCTAACCCCCCCTTTTAACACAGAGTGTTGCTCCAACGCATTCGTGGACGCAATATATAGTCAGCAAAATTTTGACGTTTGCAAACGTCAAATCCCACAATAGCTTGGCGCTAACACGGCCGCCGTTTCATTGGATAGAAACATTAGCATTCAACGCACCCGCGAGCTGCGTTGATAATGTCCCGCGCGGAAGGTACCTACCGACAATACGGCGAGATTTCTATTCAAACAGAGCCCGCGAATTTGATTTAAACTTTAATAAAAACTATCCCAAAAACTGATCGTTACACTATATTAAATAGAAATAAAAAAAGACGATGGTTTTGAAGAAAATTAAAAGACACGCATTTTGGTATATTTTAAAGCGTTTTTTATTGAGTAGATAGCCTAAACCGTTATGATTTATAAAAATATAGAGCAAACTTTGAATTTTTTTTCTATCGAACTAAATTTGGAAAATATAAATTCAAATTGGAAGACTTGATAGCCAAAGCTCTAACTTACAGCCATTTTCGAGTGTCCGGCTCTTAATACTAAAATATTTTATTAAAGCAATATTATATTATACATACATACATACATTCTCCCTTTAAGGCACCCCGCAGGTCAGCCCTCAGCCCGGTGGAGACCAATCCGCAGCAAACCCGACCCGCACGAAACCGACCTCCTAGCTCGATCGAAGCAATCAAACCAAAAAGCCGGCCCCGGACAAATCAAGCCCGCCGCGAACTACCCCCAAACCGACCAGCAATGCGGGGGCCTAAGCCCCACTCGGGAGCATAGGGAGGCATCAAGAGCTCTCCATTGCGCTTGAAGGCGTCCGAGGCTCATTGTGCCTTTTCTGACCAGTTTAGATTTAAGGACGTGAAGTGGTCAACCTCACGGTCCCGATCTGATTTTTCGATTTAAAAAAATAAAAGTCTGTAACAGAAATGGAAATGAATCAATGTTTAAGTTCAGAATAATATTTTTTTTGCAGCAGGTCTGCAATATTTTAATAATGACTGAAGATCTTGGAATTTTTCTTTACTGATAGTCAAAGTTTCATTATACGATTGTTCAGGTAGGTAGAATTCTTCTGGATTGTCAGGTGCATAAGAAGCTGAGTTTGTTCTTTTTTTCTTTGGATCTAGCACAATAGATGAAGTCCACGCTCCATTATAAGAGTCTCTATGAAAAATGAGACGGGGGTGTGCAATTTCAACTTTGATCTCGCGGATTGGTCTAGAAAGAAATGGACATGCAGTTTTATATATTGGTGTCAAAAATTTGGTCCAAGATCTTACTAAAGGCTGATCAACATCAATCACTTGAAATGGTGAAGGCTTTAGCCTTGACTCGGATATTACTTTTCTCTAATCATCTGGCGTTTCACATGGGATCTTCTGATTTATAAGCGCCATGTTTTTGTCGCATTCTAGATAAGAGTGTCCTCTAATTGGAAACACCATTTTTATCTCATCCAAACGTTTAGCTGTATGAACCACATAATGTATAAATCTGAACATGCAATAGTTTTTGTTCTGCCCACCACAAGAATCGCAGAATATTATTAACTTCCTGACATTCGTATTAAGTTTTGTGAAGATATAATAATGTAGAAAATAACAAACTTCATCTGCTCCTTTTTTAGCAATGGTCTCATCGTAGCAATAAAAATAAGAATCTGATGAAGCCAAAACATGAATATTGAATATGTTGAAGGTGAGCTGTCTCTTGTAGTAGGTTTCATTAGAAGTAATGTTAGGCATGCTTAAATTCTTCTGATAATCCATGGCGATAGCTTCTGTAGTTAACGTTGATTGACAATGAATTCTTGTCTGTCTTTTTCTGTTATAAAATACATCCGCTTTTATCTTATGTACTTTATTCTCAGTTTTTAAGTCGGTAATCTTCTTTTGAATAATCGCCTTATCTTCATTTTTAGATGCTTCCTTTAATTCAACTTCAAATACTTTGAGTTTAGCCTTAAACTCGTCACAATTGCCGCATGTATCTGATCGCGGATAGCCAAAACTAATGTTAAAGTTATTTACAAAAATGGTCCTATAAGATTCATACGATAATAAGCTTTTGTCTCGAAACATATTGTACATTTTGGAAACGTTCAACTCTTCTGGGAGATAGAGTTTCGAAGATTCGTGTAGACTGTAATGACTTTGGCGACCACGAAATGATTGAATGTGTTCCATTACCTTTTTTTCACATCTTCGGTAAGTTTCCTTGGCCTATTACTATGCTTGCCGCGTTTGTCTAGTGGTGCAGATCCGGTCTCATGCATAGATTTCTTCAGAGTTTTCAATCTTTGATTTGTGATTCCATGAATCGACATAAATGCTTTGTAACATATCTGATCATCGTTTGTATAAGTTTCGTCAGTAATTCTCACTCTATATACATAACTTGCTGTGTGCAAATTGCTGCTATCTTCACCCTTTCTTGGACGCCTTCGTTGAACCTGGCAAATGGTGATGAGTCCACATAAATATAAATTTTGTGCATCTCGAGTCGGAAGAATATTGAATTGCCTTAAAATTTTAGATCGTTCCTCTTTATTTACCACATCAAAACATTTGTATCTAGTACAGAAACAATTTTCTCCTACTTCGTGACTTTGAAGATTGATCTTCTTGTTAACTTCTGATATACGACCATAAGATTTTTTCTTTTTACTGGTGTTTTCACGTTTCACAACACTACTTTCGTTGTCTGACATATTTTTAAACGATATTATAACATAACCTAAAAGTGTCAACGTCAAAATCAACCATGGACAATGGTTATTTTTTCCTTGAACTCAATGGACATTGGATGATTTTTCCCTGGACATATATTTTAAAAGTGATATATCTTTGTGACCAAGGGTGTCATTGACCTGTAGTTTTGCGAGAACATAGCGACGGGCATTCCCAATCATATTACATTGCCAGTTGAAAAAATAAAAAAAATGTGACATTGATTGTTTTCCCCCTGTACCCTTCAGCTCCGGAAGTGGTGTATAGAATCAACAACAGCCAGAAGCTCTCTTTCCGTAGTACTATAGTTCTTTTCAGCTACGGATAGTTTTCTCGAGTGGTAAGCTATAACATAACGTGTTCGTTACCGTCCGAGTCTTTTTGAGACAGAAAACTACCAATACCAATTCCGCTGGCATCCATGTTAAAATATAAGGAGGAGAATAATCAGGTGGGCGCAGGTGAGAGGCGGAAGTCATGGCTGATTTAAGTGAACGAAAGGCCTTATCGGCTTTAAGAGACTCGAATTTAGATCCGTTGAACTTATTACCCGTCAAACGCGATAAGTGAGCAGCTATTTTAGAAAAGTCTTTAATGAATCTACGGTAATAAGAACACATGTCTATAAACCGCGAACTTCCTTACTGGACGAAGGTAGAGGGTATTCTACCATGACCATAATTTTCTCCGGATCAGTTCTAACGCCGTTTCGGTCCACGATATGGCTCACACTTGCTTAATTTTATGGTGAGGTTTGCTTTCTTAAGACGTTCCAGTACCAATTCTAGAGTTCGGATGTGAGAGTCGAAATCCGGACTACATATCAGTATATCCTCAAGATAGCAAAACACGTGATCACCTAGATCGGAAAATAATTGATCCATTAGACTTTGCATTTCCGCTGGGATATTCTTTAAAGTTTAATTAAACCAAAAAGGGTAACCCTGAATTGGCACTGTTCTCTGCCTTCCACGAAAAATGCTGTCTTGGAACGACTGTCCTCATGAAGGGGCATTTGCCAAAAATCCTTGGCTCAGATCCAGAGCCGTTAAATACTTGGTGTCACGCAAATAATTATCCATGATGTGGTTGATGTTAGGGAGGCGATAAGAATCTGCTTTTGTCACCTCATTCAATTTTCGGGGGTCAAGTACAAATCTACCCGTGCCATCTTTCTTTGGCACAATGAATACATTCTTCAACCAAGGGGATCTAGCTGGTTTGATAACTCCAAGCATAACATGGCGTCAACCTCTTTACAAAGTTGCAGCCTACAAACATGAGAAGCTGGGTATGTTTTTTGCTTTTCTGGTGGATGACATCCCGTGTCGATCACTCGTGGGTTCAATACTAGAATTAGACAACTCCAAAACAATAGTTTTGAGATAATGGCTGTCAAAGTTTTTGCTTGCATAAAAAGTGTTATTTCTTTCAGTTGTAAGGTAAAATATGTTTAACTATTATTTAAAGACTTAGATAAAACTATAAGGAATTCTCTAAATGTAAAATCTTTTCATGAAAATGATAGATAACTGTCAATGGTTCGTGTATTGTATAAAAGACTAGTTGTCCATGACTTGGAAATGTCTTTTTTTATACTTTTTGCTGTATATTTACTTTACTCTATTGCTTTAAGTAAGATTCTTAACCCATTCTACAGGTAAAGTATATAATTGAATGCAATAATTCTTCTTCTTTTCAACTATTAGTAAAAGGTAAATAGTCAAAACCTTAAATAAGCATTTTGTTGGGATGATGGTGTCTTGTAAAAAAAAGTTTTATGATTTTTTAAATACAAGGTTTATTCATTGAGACAAAATTAGTATCTACTTAATCTAAATCATCAGCTGTCGTGCTACTGAACAGATTCCTATAAAAGCTTTCATATTCAATACTCAGTGCCGGTGGTGTTGAATTGAAAAGAGACATCAAATCGTCGTATTTTTTTTTTGGAATCGCACGCTTATTAGGTAGTGGCCTTAGCGTCCTTGGGGCATTTGACATTCTTGTGCTTTTGTGGCATTCAATAGTTGAAAAGTCCTCCGCAAACTCCGTTTTGTATTTTATACAGTTTGGAGAATCTTTTTCAAACCGTATCCAGCAAATTTTCTGCCACAGTACTGTTTTTTTTGTCAACTGTATACTTCCTTATATTCAGATAAGATTGAACATACGCTTTCCAATCATACATTTCTATATTTTCCACAACTTTGTAAGGTTTATCACCTTTTCTCCGAGCAATGTTCTTCCAATCATTCGGCCAATGGACTTTCTGACTCTTTTAAATTCGGTTCCAATTGCCGAATGAATGGAATCACATTGCATCTCCGGGGGTGCCCGGAGGTCATAAACTTCAAATCAATTGATGTGATGGCTCTTTACAAAGTTGCAGCCTACGAACATGAGAAGCTGGGTATTTTTTTTTTCTTTGCTGGTGGATGACATCCCATGTCGATCACGACATGAGAAACTAAAGTGGTTTGTCCTAATCCTACCTTTTCAAAGGCGATTTGTTTGAAAGAAGATTTTACCGTTGGAAGAATTTCCAGTTGGGAGGGAGTTAGATCTTCAATTGAGTTAAGGCACCGCGCCTTAGGGGCGGATGAACAAGAGATTCCGATATGCTTGCTTGGATACGTGGCTGATTTTTCGGACACAACCTGGGAACCTCACCAGATTTTTCTAGAAATGAAACTCCAAGAATAAATCTGTCGGGAACGGATGGTGCAATAAAAATTTACTAAGGAGCATTTCTTTATCAATTTATAAAGGGAAGGTGATGGTTCCTAAGGTTTGTATGGGTGAGTTGTCCACGCTGCGGCTGTGCATAAGACGCGTTTCTCTAATTGGATAAATACCAACGTCTTCAAACGATCTATACAATTGTCCACCCAATACATTCACAGCCGCGCCGCTATCTAACAGATCGCGAAAGGGAATGTGGAAAATCTTAAAGTGAAGATAAGGTCAACGGTCGGCCTCATTAGTAATTTTTACAGAATTAACAGAAATAGTAGAGTAAAATAATTTGACTGTGGAGAGCCACTCAGCCCATTCCCCGGAAGAGGAAAGGTTGGGACGTGAACCGGTGGTACTCTCACCTAGTTTTTAGACTTATTGACGAAGGAAGGAGGTGGTCGAGTCAAATCAGTCTTAAAAATACGCACTCCAGTCGGTGTCACACCATTGATTATACGCCCTCTCTGAGGCAGTGAAGCTCTCTTTCTAGAATAACAGTTTCTGGCTATGTGACCAGTACGTCCGCAAGAAAACCAGTTATCGAATAACTCGGAATTGAAGTCGGAAGATATCCTCTTCGCCAGAGGTCTATGGTGAGTTCTATACGCAGTTACCGAGGGTTTTGCAACAGAGAGTGTCAACCTTTCGAGTTCCAGACAAATGTCTTCTAGTTCGTCCACGCTGGCAGGTCTACGAGCGATTAAGGAATTGGCGAATCGTGAATTTAAGCCTCTCTTAAGAGCCTTTAAGGGATCCGAAAAAATGTATCATTAATATATATTTTTTTAATTAAATTGTTTGTTATGTATTTGTTACTGACATGATTAGAACTTTGTAGAAGACTTTCTTCCACCATTTAGCTGACCTTCTATTGAGGTCGTAAACGTTCACAAGTTGGTCACAGAGGTCTACTCTGCCCATTTTCTCATTCACCGGCTTTTTCTCTTCTACAAACTGTTTCAATAGTGTTATCACGACAGTTACTCAATACTATCACGTCCTTAGTATCCTGCCATCTGTAAGCAGCTATTCCACTTTGATTAATTAAGATTTCACTTTCTCCTTTATCTTACTTTTTTTCTCAAATTTTGGCATGTTTTTTTCGGTTAGATAAACATAGAATAAGATTCACGTGACAAAAAAAGCTGTTAAAGCAAATGCTCACTTCTTCAGGTTTGGCTCTTATAGTTGATAACAATTTGTTGACAACTCTTTCTCCTAATGTGGTTGATGTATCTGTTTCTTCCTTGCCACTGTAAAGGTTTAGATCATATACATATCCAGTATCAGCGTCGCATCGCAACCATAATTTGTGCCTCGTTTTATTGGTTTGTTTGGGCAGAATTGCTTCAAAGGCGCCTTTGAATTTGGCTAATGATTCATCTATAGATTGGAAGGAGCTGTCCCCTCTTGCTCTTGGAAATGTAAATTACAAACATGATAGCATTCCTCTGTACAATATGTTTTGCCAGCACTATCAGGTTTATCTGGATCCTTGAAATACAGTTTTGACATAAGGAATAAAAATCTATCTCTGGACATTACTGATTTTATGGCAGAGTTCCCAGTGACGGATGCTGTGACCAGTAGTCGGACATTGCAGGTAAATGATTATACGACATTATCAAAATAATTCCCACAATAATCACCATCTCTCCTGGATCAGTGTGAGTTAGGTTTTTTTTCAGTTTCTTTTCAAATATTTCAATCCTTTGATTTGTACACTGAGCAATATACATAAAAAGGCTCTTTTGGGAAGAGTTTTAAAAATATCTTCAACTCATCGGGGTGATGAGCTATAAATATTTCACACGTCTTTGGCTGGGGTACCATTTTAAATGATTGTAAATTTTCCGGCATTTTTGTCCATTCCTGTCACGATAAATGTAAAGGAACGCAGCTTCCTGTTTGAGTCTCATCTTCTGGTCTTGCTTCGTCTTCCAATCTGAAATCCCAATTTATATAATTTTTGTTTAGGCTATGAGTTTCTTTAAAAAAAAAACGTTTAAAAAATGTCTCACTATAATTATGTCATAAAAAATACCGCATCTTATCAATTTTATTATTTAGTTTAATTCTACAGGATTTATTTGCTGATTTAATGCAAACAAGGTAAAAAAAAAAGAGTAATAAAAATACTTAGTGCCGGATATGCAGTATGCACTCAACTGTCTCAATAATGGCGGTTTTGAATATCACTAAACGACACAGTGTCGGTTTTGCACCTTATTATCCTGTGATTGGGACTCTTTATTCATCTTGTTGTAATGAAAAAAGTGTAAATCAGCAGGGAGGAGGTTAACATGTATGTTAGTATGTAGGTACGTAAGAAAAATGACAATTTGTATCAAAATACTGCCAAAAAATACCGTTAATTTCTTATTAATTTAAAATAACATTGAAAAACAAAAAAAAAAAAAATTTTTTTTTTCCTAAACCAAAAATCATAAAAAAATTTCAAGTTTTGTGTATTATTTATGTTTTTCTTTCAAGTTTTGTGTAATTTCTTTTTTTTATGAGAAGATTTATTTATGATATGTGCATTTATTTATTCAACTGAAAAGCATAAATCATACACCTAATTAGTATGAGGCCACATCGTGTCCCCAAAGTTCCTCAAACTTTGTCTTTTCCTCGAAATGCATCTGCAAGATACAGCAATCCAATGAAGGCCTTAATTCCGGTGCTGTCTTTCGGTTTTATTTCCCTTTCCCTAGAATATTCTTCTTTTATTGTATCCATTATATTGATTGGTATAATTTACTTTTGATTCTATCATAAAGAACCCTCATCAGTTTCATCATCTTGTTCCTTGTCTGAATTTTCATTACGTTCTTCTACCTCATCCTCAGAAGCAATGTCGTTCTATTTGTCAAAATCATCACTTAGAATTGGATCATGCTCCACTAAACCCATCACTATATCGAAGTCTTCTGGATTATTCAAATCAAAAACTCTGCGTGACATGTTTGTATGGTAAATCTGAAACAAATAACCTATATTAAAAAATATGATATGAACGGGCGCAGTGTGCCTAACAGGCCACTCACTCACTCACCCAACAAAACAAAATACACGCGGGTATCTGACTTCCGAACACTTCATAATTTAACCAAATTATTTGTATATGGGGAACTTTGAAAAAATATAAATTAATGATTTTTTTTTCTTGTATAATCCAACATTTAAGATGGCCAATTAAGATGTGGGTATAACTGAGAAATAATAATTTAGTACTAAAAAGAGAGACATATTAGAATCTTCTACCATTCTCCGCCACTCCACCAAGAATAGTGAACTGTGAGGTTGTAATTCCGTAAAATATAGACGATGAGTATTTGATATGCTCAGCAATTTCGGATTCCTGTTGCTCGGATAATAGTGCCTTTCTTCCTAGTGATGGTTTTATGCTCGATTTTAGTCGCTCCTGTAATGTTGAATACGGGATACAATACTGTTTAGTAACTTTCCTGATAGAAGTGTGTTGATCCTCGCCTCTTCTTAACAACTCGAGTGCAGATTGCAGGCTTTCCTGGCTCCACTCGACCTTTACCGTTGTCCTCTTTATGTTTCTCATCTTAAAAAGAAACGGAAGATATCTTATAATATAAAGCCGTTTTAATAATATAATGAGTAACAGGATTACCTAATATAAAAGAAGTCAAGAATTTGCGTAGATAGGATTGTGTGGTTCTCAATCAATGGACACGGCACGATATTTTAACCGATGTTAAATGGGGTAATGCCGGTCACCCGACTGACATTAACCCATCCAACGTTATTTTTTAATTTTTTTTTTAATATTAATTAAAAACTATATCATCGTAATCTGCAATATATTGAGTGTAAAATGTATGTAAAATATACGTAAAAAAATCATTAAAATTATTAGAAAAATGCAGGACATGCCTTC
Source organism: Mystacides longicornis (assembly GCA_963576905.1). NCBI lineage: Eukaryota > Metazoa > Arthropoda > Insecta > Trichoptera > Leptoceridae > Mystacides > Mystacides longicornis. The sequence continues at coordinate 11,720,598 of OY756428.1, forward strand.
GGATTTGCAAAAAAAAAGATATATAAATTATACAAACATTTTTCTATTAATATTTATTTTATCTGTAGTCCATAAAATGCCAACATATCAATGCAACAGAATAATACGATGTTATTAGTTTGACACGAATAATAGCAAAAGCGAATTGTATGCAGGTACAATATGCTGGTGGTACCAATTTTTAACAGTTCAATAATCTTTGTGATAAAACTCTTTTGTGCCATGAAAGAGGAAGATTGGTCTTGGTACAGGGGACGAGGCTAGGTCATTTCATTTTTATTTCTACACTATTTTCAAATTTAATGCCCTATGAAACTTATTTTTTAAATTCTAAAAAGCCCAATATTTTTATACTATTTAAGAAAACCATAAAATTTGTGGCTTAAAATATCACGCCATGATGTTTTTGTTTAAGAAATTATATTTTTATAATTAATTTGTATTACAAAGTTTTAAATATTCCCCATAATTATTGCTAATCAAACACTTAAATGTGAGTAATGTGTATTGTGATAATCATTGTCTTAAGTATGTTTATAAAAAAATATAAATTATATTTAATAAATAAAAACTTTAACCATGAACTTCTCGTTTTCTTTTGTATTCTATTCCCTTTTATGTTGATGCTGCATTTACACGCTTGCCATGGTTTGGCAAACCACCACAAACACCAACGTGTAAACGGGGTGTTTGCCTTGCCTTGTGTGAGCTTGCCAACGCTTGCAACAAGTGTTGGTTTTTACACAGATCAAAGGAATTTGCGGCAAATGTATGAAAATACCGACGCGCATGCCAACGTGTAAATGGCGTCCAAGCGTTTGTGAAGGCTTGGAGCTTGTGGTGGCTTGCCAAGCCATGGCAAGCGTGTAATTGTAGCTTGAGAATGTCGCTCAAACACAATTATACTGGGGTTTTCGGACATGGGGAAGACAGCCTTGAAAAGCGCCAGTTACAAGACGGCTGATGCACTGTACTAGGAATCCTGGAGAGCAATGGTTTATGGAAGAATGCTGGATGGCCACGACCCTCAGCAGTGAGAAATAGGACAGGTAAAGTATAAGACAAGATTTCTCCAGAGGTAAGAACTGACAGCTTATATTATGTGCGCTGAAAAACTTATTGGGTTTCTTAAATCTAGAGAAAATATAGACATATTATAATCAGTTGAGATATTCAATTTATGTGGTTGTGGAGTCACCAAGACATTTTGTAACCAATGACCTAAGCCTGGGAAAACTTGGAAGGTTAGTTTTGAACTAAACAATGACAAAGCATCTATGCTATGCCAGAAACTATTGTACCTTGAATGACCGTACCAAAGATTGCGCTTTCATACCACCAACAACCAGAAGAAACATTTGAGATGAGTGAACTTAGGTAGGTAGTAATTCATATTGTTTATTTTTTATTGTATTTTATCATCCTTAGGTCCATTCGGACACTTGATCCTGGCTGCTATAGTATGCCTAACCATAACTTGGCCGGAAACAGCAATAAATATAATAAATGATGATAATTAGATTTAGGAAAGAATTAATAAAAATAATAACAACGGCAAACAATTGATGATGAAAACAAATCACGAAAATGATCAATAAATAAAATCAATAAAAAATGACACAAATAAAGAATTCACAATCAACAAAAATATAAAAAAATCATCAATGATTAATAATAATCTACTATATAAATTAAAGTCGGGTTAGTGCGAACACTTATAACTCGAGATTGTCTCAACAGATTCTTCTGATGTTTGATTTATTGGATTCTTCTCCGCTCCGGATAACAGAATAACTAATAAAAAGTAAAAAAAAATGGATAACAAATGATGTAAAATACAATATTTAAGTTTGTATGGAAAGGTTACTAGGACGCGCCCACGACATCGCGGGTAGTTCCCCCTCATTCTCGCATACGTTCTTACAGTAAGTGGGTCATTTTCATTCTAGGGGTCTTAGTCAAATTATGAAGGAACGAAACAAAAGATCAAAAATATTTCAGTCCTCCAATATTGACATCAAGGTGAGGTAGAATTTGATCAACAACTACTCATTTATGGCAGCGAAACATCGCGAGAGTTTCTTTTGAAATGAGCCGTTACAGATGCATGCTAGGGATCTATTGGTCGTACAAATTACGAAAAACTGGGGAGAGCCAGGGAAATAAGGCTCCTAAAAAACTCCTAGAGAGAAAAGAGTTGCTCAACAAACTGTAGGGCTAGTACGAGTTTCATCGAAAGCTAATTGCACTCAAATAAGCGCTTATTAGCGTGTAAATAGTGTTCTTAAATCAAACGATCGAATCATTCGATCATTTTAGTATGAAAATTTTTCGAAACTCTTTTTTTATTTATTTAGTTAAACAGACAGTCATTAACAATACATAAATATTAAACAGGTATGATAACAATAAGTGGACCAATTAAGATCTCTTTAGATGATCGTTTCGATAATCGATCATCGAAAACTTATACTAGGGCTACTGGATAGTTAATGTATAGGCCATAACATATGTAAGGCACCAGTGTCTGCTCTTTTCCATCGTTAAATGAATGGTGAGGCATAAAACGCAGAGGCCGCAATGAGATAATTTTGTAGACGCAGGTGATCGGTGACTGCTGTAACACTAACCAAGAACTGTGGAGGCTGGAGAGTTGGTGCAATAGACGAAGACCAATCAAAGGATTGTAACCAGAAAGATGAATCAAAATAATCAAGTTTCTAAAGGACATTATTGATGACTTACAATCTGCCGACTAATGGGATCTGACACATAATATAATAACATGCATATAATATTATGTACTTTGTCAAATGGGAGAAGCAAATTGAATGTGCCAAATCACATATAAGCATGTTTCACGTATGATTTGCTAAGTTCAGTAGAACGAATACGGGTACAGTACAACACACATAAATAAACAATATCCGGTATACCTATAGGTAGGCACCTGTGTGTCATGTTTTCGGGTGAAATTTATCATGGAGGCGGACCTGTGCTCATTTCTTATGACGAATTATAGAAAGGGAAAAACTCTAGTCAGAACGGAATGGAAATTTCTTGCGAGAAATAAGAACGTCAATGTTACCGGTGACAGAGAAACTTTCATAAAATTAAATTATTTTCTTTCATTCTGAAAGGGAGAACTCCCTTGAATACTGAACACACCTACCTTCTTACTCAAACGAAGTTTAATCTTTTATTTTTACGGAAATTTAGTTTTTGTTAGTGAGCGCGTCAACAAGATTTTTCTATTTATTATTATTATAAAGTTGTCCGTTCTTTATTGAAGTCAGTGGACTAAACCTATTATTACTAGCAACGCTGCCTATCTAGCGAAGGGCATAACGAAAGAAAATAAAGTATCAATATGAAAAATTTATCCTTATCAACATACTTAACGATTGAAAAGTTCGTCCGCAACTTGGGTTTCTCATTGAAACACTGTAGTCCCATGCGAAGTATTTTCTTGCGTACCTTTGACAAAATCAATCCAGCTACGGAAAATATTTTTCATGCATATAATAAGTCGAAGTTTGACAGATCATGATCAGATGTTCACGGGAAATATGCGACACATTATCACTATTAGCAGACGTTCCTACACACTAGGAAGAAAAATGACAAATTTTACCCAGTTCTCAACATGCAAGTTTATGTAAAATTGGGACCCCAGGGTCAAATACATATTGTAAAACCATAGCTAAAACTTTCAAGCCTTTGGCCGAATTCAAGCTTGTATGTACTAAAGTACGTAGGCAGGTATTTTTAAGTTTTTTTATTTTTTTTTTATTAAGGCCTTTCACCCGAATTATTTTGAAGATTATTTCAAAGTGAGTAACAACATGCGATAAAATATTTGAGATTATAATATTCTGAATTTATGTGACACTATCAATGTTTTTGGTTCCTATTTATCTTCCTTCTAACATAAAAGAAAACGTTCTGATTTAAAAAAAAAAAAGAAAGTTTTATTTTTTGTGACCCTATATCCACTCCCAAGTTGAATTTGTCTCGGCGCTATAGTGTTAAGCCTCCTTGCGAAGTGGTGGGGCTCCTTGGATCATTTTAGGATGCTGTAACTAAGATAAGACATGATACAGTGTAATTGGCGACATCAATCTCTTTTTATCCCTATGAAGAAAGCAACTTCCTACTGGGTACATCGTATATTTTACATAACTTTTAGATTAATTTTGTTTACATAAAGAATGTTGGTTTTTAGTATATTTTTAAAGCAAGGGTTCTATCAGGTCCCTTGGACTTGACGGTCAGTTCCGTTGATAGCCAATGCCACGATTTCATATAAAAGAAAAGTGACCGTAACAATACGAACACAGTATTCCTTGAGACAAGTACAAAGCATGATAATAATATGTTTATCTCTTTTAACGCCGGCAGTAAAATAATAAATGCGTGAAAGAGAGAGTGTAAGCTGTATGTGTAGTGCCATTAAGCGTTGCTTGGATACAGCAGTAAACAAGTAGGAGAAAGGTTATATTTAAAATATCACATCTGTCCAAAATGGATGATAATATCCATTTGGTGTGATCGTAAATGGGACAATTTTTTTCAAGGAGCGACAGTGAATGGAGAACTTATACATAAGTGTTTTGTTTATACATCCCTGAAAATTAACTACCACCAAGTAGGTACCCTTAGCCTAAATCATTATTATTAGTAAGATTTAATTGTTTTTGCTTCGTTAGTAAAGGAACTATGAACAGGGTTTATAAATAGTTGTTTGAAATAAATTTTCCTCAACAAAATAGACAATTAATTTATTGTATGAAATTGAATTAGTGAATTGTTATGGGCGTAGCTTTAGAGTAAATAACAAAATTCACAATAGAGTTAACTCTACTAAATAAATGTTATAATATGACGATTTCTACAACAAACCTCTATTGTTGAATACAGTAGGACTTCTCATGACGAGTTTAGTTCGTTCAGGATGTACGATGACTCTGAAAGAAAGGCAAAAGATAAATCGAGTGTGCTCGATCTCAATCTCGATGATTTTTTTCTTCACCATGTCCAAATAATAACATAGTTTGAGAGAGTCTTCTATTTTTCAGGACTTGGATTGGAGGTAGACTAGCGCTCTTCTATACCAACTGTCATTTTTTGTCCTTCTTAACAAAGTCCCATATATGCAAAGATTTGTCATCCAACGATTAATACATAGTACGTACCATTTACCAACATACAATTTCCCTTTGAACTCCATTCAGGGGTATTAGGAAGGCAACAAGAGCTCTCTTGCGCGATGCTTAACAGCACACTACTCGACCAACTGTCATTAGGCATCATTAGCACATGTCCCAGCTATGTCCTTATCCTCTACAAAATGGTGGAAGCGATTGGCCTACGCTGGGTGCGCTGGCAAAAAACATTGTTCGTGATGCAGTGGTGGCATATTATACCCAAGATTCTACTGAGGTACTTAATTTCGAAAGTTGAGACTTTTGTGCCTGGGTTCTGGTCTGGTGCCAGGACTCACACCCATACAGGAGAATGAGCGACACACACGCATCAAACAGTTTACATTTCATTCAAATAGATAGTTTATTGCTGAGTTACAGGTAGGTACTGCAATATCAGCTCAAAAATAACTGACTTTTCTTTATGAGTTACTCATCAAACGACACATTCTTGTAAAGGGAATATTTTTTGCACAGTATATTTTGCTCGTTTTGCGAAGAATTCGTCATGAGGGGTTTCACTGTATTTTAACATGACGGTTCCTAAACTACAACTGTATTACCTTTTATAATTTTGATGATTCCTTACGTTAGAATAGGTACCTACTTTGTCAAACTTTTGTGACGCTCGGCAGCCTTAGACATTGTTAGCTCGAAACAATAATACAGTTACCTTTTGTCATCCTTCGGGAGCTAGTTGGCAGAGGATCTGTACACGTGAATGACTTTCATCCAGACATAATATGTACAACACAATTATTTTCATTATTGCAATTCAATTATATTTATGAAGGTAAATACTATAATATTAATAGTTTATTCATTAAAAACAAAATAACACAGTCATTAAGATGAAATCGCATTTGTGCGTTATTTAGGAAAAAAATCAAATTAGCATCCCCATTAAGCAATTACCTGCTCCCTTTAAGTCCCCGCACACCGCAAGCCAGCCCGGATGAGATGAAGCGATAAAACCAAAAATCCGGCCACATACAAATCAAGCCCGCCGCGAATCCCCCCTAAACCAATCAGCAATGCGGGAGGCCTATGCTCCACTCAGGAGCATAGGGAGGCATCAAGAGCTCTCCATTGCGCTCGAAGGCGTTTGAGCCTCATTGTGCCTTTTCTGACCGGTTGTGGTTTTAGGACGTGAGGCTGTCAATCTCACGGTCTCGATCAGTATTTTCGATTTCCTGTCTCTTACAGGATACTCGAAAAACCAGCAAAAGAGCAGAGGTACTATTCTGCTAGCCGGCAAGCCTGATAACCTGAATAGGTAAGAATAAACTACAATAAATCAGATGGTTTACAACGGCTACCCGCTACATACGAGTGTCTGAATTCTAGTCCCGATCGGATCAATTTATTTCGAAATGTTTTCTCGCAGTAATTTCTAACCCTGGCTTGGCATTCTGTGTCATATTGAATGGTATCAGTTGACTAGCTGTCTAGGGGGTAACTACAAACCTTCTAAGAAAATAGTTAACTACTAACTGTCGTCTAATTGTCTAAAGGCTAACTACCAATTATAATTGTCTAAAGAAAAAAAATCTGTACAATGAGTACTGTTATATTTTTAAAGTGTTGATAAATTTTTATTTTATTGGCTATCATCTTGAATTTATAGTGGACAGATATGGTCAGTAATGCGGAGGTTCTGAATAGGATAAGTAAGTACCTATTGATAGAGAATTGTTGACAAATATAAGGATCCGCAAGATCTCATACCTTTGCCCCGTTCTCAAAGGCGGTAAGTACTCGCTTCTTCAGCTAATTATCGAGGGAAGACGTGGTGTGGATAGAGGACAGGTGTCATGACTTTACGACTGGAATCCAAACCGCCGGAGAACTGATACATGCAGCTAGGGACAGGGAGGCCAACGTCGGGGGGACCTGGCTGGGTACTTCAAGAAGAAGAAGAAGATTTACAGTAGGTATAGAGGGGCAGAAAAGAATGAAAAACCACCATGTTTCCCAATGTCAATTTTCACTGTATAATATTCAAATCAGACGAAGCCTTCTGCTGAAAATGTCTAAAACCTTATTATTACTTATTATTTTTTATCAAATAAGTTCTCCAGACAGCTTGAAGCTGGTATAAGGAGACATACAATGCTTACATAATTACAATCAAGCAAATACAAAAAATAAACCTAAACAACTAAGTATGAGATATCAGAATAAATAAACAAATCAAAGAAAAGTCAAACACTGTGCTGTATCTAGTAAAAACATGTATGCAATTGAATTAAGGAAAATAATACATAAGACTCAACACGTCAACAAAATAAATGTAAAATAAAATAATATAAATTGAAATAAAGATCAATAAGGTAATTATTCGAATAAGTCTCCAATAGAACCGTTTCGACTGTTCATGCTAACACAAAAACAAAAAATAATATCAAAATTCGCGTTCCAACGTAATATTTTCGATTTCAAGGAAAAATATTGAAAAAAAGACGCATGTGTGTGCCCGAAAGAGTGTAAAAATGTCACAATAATAGGTGTAATATTTCACACGAATGCTGCAGTCTACAATAGAACGGTTGATGAACGACGGATGTAGTATGACACTTTTGCGCGTAAAGATACGAGTGTAATGTCATCTGTCAGAGGGTTAAGTCATCCCCACTCCCACCCCTATATCAAATAAAACATTTTCCACGAGATTAGCTCTGAATAATTACTCCACTTTATTTTTTGGAAGGTACTCACGTACCTATGTTTTGTTTGCTTGCATACATGTAGGTTGTTAAAAACGAATTAATTTTTATTATCCTGTCCTAAGGATATTCAGACAATAAAAAATAATTCAGCCCATCAAATGTAATAACAAAGGCTTCAATGCAATTTTGAAACTAGCGGAGGTAAAAATATTCGGTACCTATTCTTAGGGTGCGTTTATATTAATAATACTTAGAGTATATTTCGATGGTATTCAAAACATCTTATCTGCTTTAGAAACTCATAGGCAGTTAACATGTTTTGACCTAACACCATCCATTTTCTTTTTGACATGGTCACCAAGGGAATAATAACGAGAAAGAACTGTCATCGCCCATTAATTAGTTCTTATTATATTCGTTTGGTATAAACGCGCCCTTATTGGTAAATTGACAGAGCAACGCATGTATTGAACAATTATTTAGGCTTAGGCATTAATTCCTCCTACTCGACTGTTATGAATGAACTGGAATGTGTTATATTTAGTATATATTCAGGTGGGTATTATCACAATCCTATGTGAGTGCAACATTCTATAAAATATCTAAATATTTTACGATGTTTTTTTTATAATATAAGCACAATAATGATTTTTGACTGTAGTATTTATATAAATAATGTATGAAGAAATGACTGGGTAACACCAAACTAAAATGAAAACTGTTTGAATATAAGTAAAATAGGTCTTAAAAGTCCCTAACAGGCTTCTTAACGAGTCATTGTAGACTTTAGGGAACACGTGAGAAATGTTGGACTCGAAAATGGTGGAACCTCTGTGAGAAAGGTGTAGAAACTCCTCACCACCTCCTACAGACTGTGATAAAGTTTTGGTAAAGACAGGATAGAGGTGGAGGACTTCGCCGTGATGCGATGAACATAGGAACTAGGGCTCCATTTTTATATAAAGAGATTCGTGTATGTGTGTTTTTGTAATTTAACCCTCATATGTTTATTCTAAGAAAATTTTATAAGCTTAGGAAGAATTAAGTATGAAAAATATCTCGAGTGGGCTTAGAGAGTTTTGACGAAAAATCCTAGCTACCGACGAACTTTCCAAGGAATAAGTGATGTGATGTAAATGTATCTTGTCGGGGTAAAAGGGACGCGCGGTGTAACTGTATGTCCTGTCTTATTATCGCTGTCAAATTCAGTGTAAGGATGTAAAATAAATAAAAAATAAGCGAACCCAACATACGTCATAATATCGCTTCCGAATTTTTTTCCACCAGTCACTTTTTTAATTTATTTTTATGTTTATTCCCGTTCCAAATGTGTCTTAAATTACATTTTTACACGCTGCCCTTATAAAATATTCAAGGGAATGTCAACCGCCAGGATTCGCTTTCATTATCATTTTGCGAAACGACATTGCTACGTTATTTTTTTACACTGGCTGCTACATTTTGTTCAAAGTCAAATAAATTTTTAAATTATTATTGTTTTCATAAAAATGTAGGTATTTCATATTAAAAAGTTTCGCAGAGTGAAAACTACTGATTCCATCCAGATTTTTCAAAATTCATTTAATCATTCTACCCAAGCATGAATTTTTATTTAAAGCGTCAAGCCATTTGTCAATCACTCCAAACGGATCGTCAATGGGGAAACTTGAGTGGACGTGGTCCAACTCGTGACGTCACTACTTGATTGTCAGTGTTAAAAACTTGCTCCAACTTTGACTCATTTTGTCGTATACGTGTTGCAGTTTTAAATGTAATAGCATCAAAATATAGTGGTCTAATCGAAAAACTACATATTCTTGAAAAAAATCGAACATAAAATAAATAGGTACCTACGAGTTAGTGTATTGTTGTTGATTGTTAGTTACAAGCTATTTCAATGGTTTCTTCCATGATTGTTAAAGGGCTTCGTGTAAAAATCTTTCATTAAGAGATTCTTCGTTCTCTTATGAAGGTTTCTGTTTCAACTTAATGAGGGATGTTTTTTTCTGAATTTAAAAATAAGCGACTATGATTTGACGATCATTTTTTTTTACCAAAAACAACAGGGAAGATACCCAAGGGTGTAATACTTGTTTTTTATTATGTTTTTAAAACATATAGTTAACTATGTTTCTAGGCAATGTTATCAGTTTGGTCGAAGACACGTTTAGCCCTAGGCGAATTACAACATTGGTGAAAGCTTGAACGTACCTTCCGAGTATTTCTAGAATTTAGTATTTCTGACCCTAAGTTGAGATCCTATCATGCCAAGATGGTTCGAGGACAAAGTGGATATCACCAGCTTCGAAATTATTAAGATTTTGATAAAATACAAAGCAATGTCTTATGTCCTAATATGGTATTTGATGTAGGTAATTATTATTTTGAAAATTGTCTCCCGTACCGTAATTGCCGCAGCTGAAAAATTTGTAATTATTTTTAGAAAATCATTTAAATTTACTCGCGAAATGTCTGTTCATGTCCGTTTTATCAGATTAAAACAAAAGAGTTGCTCATTCACGACAAATTAAATTAATGATCTAGAGCGCTTTCATCAATCGCGCATTGACATTTTCAAAAAGAATTAAAAGCTTCTTTTTAGGGGAAAATAAGTTATCCAAGATGTTATTTTTTTCTACTCACTGGCCTCACCCAATCCGAGGTAGACCAACCTGGGGAAGAAGTTTCAAAAGAAAACATTGATATACTTTCCTATAAGATCTAGTATCTGCTCCATGATCATCAAAGTAAATGCTAATTTAATAAAATAATGAATTAAAGATGAACGCCAAAAATTTTAAAGGTAGGTATTTATTCTTCCCTTTTTATATTGAGATTTCGTTTTGATGAATCTGTATAGTTCTTTGCAAATACACACTTTCTGGAGGCCAAGTAGTTGGCTTTCTTTGACATTTACTGAATTGATACATTGTATTATTTACATTTACACATATTAATCATTTATTCTGTGCTAAGTAAACTGTTTCCACATTGACCAATAATCGTAAGTGCTTTCAATACACACAGAGGCGGACTAGCGAGACTAGATATGAATTCTATACAAAATTGAAAGTTACACTCAATAAATATGGATTTTAAAAAAAGTCAATTTTTTATTTTCATGCTTTTTACACACTACTGAAATGCTAGAATCATTAATAAAAAATAACATAAATCATTTTACGAAAAAAAAAGTAATAAGTTCGAAATAAATTCATTATTTTAATTAGGTAAGGATCATAATAACACCGAATTATTTTTTAGGTAAACGAGCCAAATTTCAATTACTATTAAAATTAATCTTCACATTTTCCCGCATCTAACGTTTCTATAAATTTAAATTTTTTCAGTTATGGATCGAGACAAAGTATGAGAGACGGTTCAGAAAAAAAATACTTAAAAATTCATTCTACATTCATTTTGGTGCAAAGTACCCGTCAGTTTCAAATATTTGATTACTTCCAAACTTCAATATTTTCGTGAATTACCCTGCTGTATCATCTTGTCTATTATTATGTTATGGGGCTTTGAATCAAGAGGCGCTATAGAAAAAAGTCAAAACAGGGATGAAGCTCTATGTTCCATTATTTTTAAGGAATAACAGTACCAGACCAAGACAAAATACCCCGAATATGGCGAACATGCGATTGGATGCATTGGGGTAGAACTTAAGGATGCTTCTGGAAATACAGAAATTTTCTCTAAAGACTGATAAAATTAGGTGCTACCGAACGACAGATTACTTAAGATATTTGGGAATCTGCATCTCAAGAACAGAAAGAATTGAGCTACAAAGAAGGTAGGAAAAATTGAGTTGTTGTTTTAAATAGTACCTATGTTATATGTTATGTTGAATAATATAATAGGTTGATTGCAAAAGCCTAATAGCCAGTCCGCCCTGAACCACACTTATACAATATTATGTGTGGGTGGTTTCCCATACTATTATTCCGATTGAAATGTGCTTGTTTGTATTTTGGTTTAATCACTCCGTTATTCAGTGTTAGGAATCAATGGCTTGCAGTCATGTAACATGCTTTATGGAAATATGAATGTTTGATTGGAATGGAATGAATTGTATGAAGACTTAAATAGAGATTTGATTTAGTGATTTGACTTATTTCATATTCTGCTTGTTCTCATGTCCTTAAATATTTAAGTAAGTTTACGTATACCTTTTTAATCTTATTTTTCTACTATTATTTATTTATGAATTTTTACTGTACATTGATAAGTAGTATAAGAAACAACACAAACAATTGACATAAAAAACACATCACGGAATCAACATACAGAGGGCGAGCTTACTCTAACTTGTCTCTAACAACTAACCCAAAGCGTTAATCTGCCCCCGTAGACAAATTCAAATTGGCGTTCGACTACAAACAAAGATTTCGCCAATGTATAGTGCGAAAAAATTATCTGTCCACTGAAACATACAAACAATCATTTAAACCAAACAAAGACACTTGTATAAAAGTATAAATAGTGGACAGTTAATTTTCTTCCTACTCTACATTGTCGAAGAATTCGTTTGTAGTCGATCGCCAAATGCAATTTGTCTAGGCCCACTGGTCTGGTCTAAAATTCGCTAAACGAAACAATCATAAATTCAACAGTTGGTTTAATTATAGTAAATCGTAAAAAAATCTAAAGTACCCATATAATTATCAACTCAAGAGCAGTTCTTCAAATGTCTTCTAATTTTATTGTTGGCCATTGTCGAAATACGAAGTTCAGATGATTAGAGGAAGAAATTACCATCATTTTGACCACGATAAATGGTCGTACAGAGACACCTTCCTAGATCCAAACCACACATGATTGTACAGGAATAAGGAGAGTTAAAATTTGTTCTAGAGAGAAATGCTTTGGAATGAGTGATCGAAAGTTTTGAGAAGACCCCTGGCACAGAATAACAAAAAAAACAAAGAAAAATCACAACTTCAGGAAGACTAAAAGACGACACTAGAGAGTTATGTAGCCGAGCAGCCATCAAGTAAAAAAAGTATAAAATACGTTCGTAAATAAGCATGTTTGTGTACAATCTCTAATATAAATTAAAGTCGGGTTAGTGCGAACACTTATAACTCGAGATCGGCTGAAAAGATTCTTCCTATGTTTGATTTATTGGATTCTTCTCCGCTCCGGATAACAGAATAACTAATAAAACGTTGAAAAAAAATGGGCAAGAAATGATATAAAATATAATATTTAAGTTAGTATGGAACGGATCACCTGCGACGCGCCAACGCCATCGCGGTTAGTTCCCTCTCATTCTCGCGTACGTGATTGCCGCGCTTACATTAGCCCATCATCCCACTTACTCCACCACACCGTTTCGAGCGTTTTAGAACATTTTCATACAAAGTCAACAAAATTATCTTCTTCCCGTTCTTCCCGCCTGAGCTTTGAATACGAATGAAATATGGATGTTTTAGAAGTATTTTAACATTACTATTTTACTAGCTTTACCCGTTCCTTTATTACAAATTGGGATGACAAATCATCAAAAAATAATTTAATATCTATAATTTCTAGTCTACTTTTTCTGCTGTTAATGTTTTCGAGCATTTAAAAATAACTGAATTATTATAAAATAAAAAGACGCATTTTGTTATTCGTCCGATTCCTAAGCATAATGGATTTACGTGATCGTTTTCATGTTGTTCTTTGGTTTACAATGTTATAAGACTTATAATAAAATTGCGTAACTTTAAGTAGATTTATTAATACATGTTGTTAATACACCTCTATCTATACTATACGATTTTTTTAAATACATCTCTATATAATATTATACCTATGATTATTTTTCTGTAAAAGGCCTACTGGCCGTGAAATAAATAAATAAATGTTCTTGTATTAATAATAATTATTAATTGTATGTAATACCTACTCATTTTTCACTCTTATGGGAATAAAAAGTAATATTATTAACGAAACCGAATTACACGCCACGTATGCTAACCATGCTAACTAATACGAAACATCAAATTCTTTGGCTAAAGGTTCACACCAAGCCACCTGTCAGTGACTAAAAAAAAACATCAAAATCTATGGTGATCAAATGCGTCTGTGCACAATAATAATATTATTATACGTTGACATTGACATTTAAACGATCCTACGTGATCCTACGTTTTGTCACAAACTACGAAATGTTGTTGTTATGCTATTAGATATGGATGTAAATCTTTTACAGTATATCTATGAAAAGATGTAAATCTACCTTATAATGTTAAGAATTGCTTGGAGAGACGTTGTAACGAATACTGAGGTATTACGTAGAACAAATGCTAATAGGTAATTGCTTAACACAGTCAAGCTCTGTAAACTATCATATTATTTTGGTCATGTACTCAGAGGAGAAAAATACACCATTCTCTAGCTGTTATGAAGGGGAAGATAGAAGGTCGCTTTCCTTCAAAACATTCCGGAATGGACCGAAATCAGAACTGTGGGGGAGTTGTTTTGCACTGTCCAGAACGGAGATGATCGACAGAACGTCATGTAAAGAAGTAAACTGAAAAAATGAATTATAATTATTGTTTATATAGGACGTTTGATTGATATTGTAAAAAACACAGCTGGTCTAGGACATCCTGATATTACTCATATTGCATTACTTTACATAATAAATAGAACTTTGTATAATGTACATGGAATTTTAGTAAATACCTTACAAAATTGTTTTGGGTCTACAAAGGAATAAATCTCGGAGAGGAAGAGGGGCTTATTAATATGGAGATCTATTCACTGTCCACACTATATGGTAGAAGTCTTTTCATAACCAGGTTTAAAAATAAAACAATTTATTACATAATACCTTTAATGTTAATAGTGAGTAAACATGTTATTTTATGCAAACGCAAATTTGGTGAAGTTTCAAGACAAATATACACAGCTCAGTAATAAAAATTGTGTCAAACCAAGTTCTGTGTTTGCCTGTTGGTCCGCGGGAGGTATTTTATTTTCCTCCTACCCTGCATATTATCAGCCGAGCATTCCCCTATCCGCCACCTGGGGACGCGTCCAATAGCGGTTATCAGGCTCCGCGAAGGATCATTCATCTCTTTCATAAATCGTCTCTCAGTAATCATCTCTTAAGAATATAACAAAAATTTAGTTGGTTTACTGAATAATTACATTACAATATTACTTTTATAGCTATGTTACAGAGACATTTTAGCAAACAGAAAAAAAATAAAAAATCGCAATACAAATTCTTAAATAAATTTAAGGAAGTTATTTTTTATTTTTATTCAGTTAAACAGTTTATCCAATTTGTAATAAAGAAGATAGGTACATTTATAGAAAGAAAGTTTTTAAACATTTCTAGCAGTTGTAGTATTTTGTAAAAAGTATTAAAAATTCAAATCCATAATTTTATTGAAGAATGAAATCGAGTGCCAATTATATTCCAAGCAAACATGACACAACCCGAAAAAATCTATTACTTCGTTGTAAAAGCCTTAGAAACAGTTGTAGTATTTTTTGTTTAATATTTTCAAAGGGTTAATAAGAGGAAAACTTATGTTGCATGAATTTATAATATGTATTTGGAAGGATTTTAGTTTGAAACAAATTTCATGATTGAATATTTATATATTCAAATAAAACAGAGAAAAACATGGATTTCTTAAGTCCACTCCGATTTAATATAAGTAATATGTGAATTGTTAATCCAACAGAGAAGATGTAGAATCAATTTCAAAAAGTAATTTATATTCAAATAAAACAGAGAAAAACATGGATTTCTTTTAATATAAGTAATATGTGAATTGTTAATCCAACAGAGAAGATGTAGAATCAATTTCAAAAAGTAATTTATATTCAAATAAAACAGAGAAAAACATAGATTTCTTAAGTCCACTCCGATTTAATATAAGTAATATGTGAATTGTTAATCCAACAGAGAAGATGTAGAATCAATTTCAAAAAGTAAATGTTAGGCAAGGTAAAATTAACCATGTTAAAAGTAAGGAAGAGTCAAGCACAATGGGTGATGACACATACACCTAAGTCATATTAATTATAAGAGTCTATATAAGAATGGTCTCATTTAAAATGATCTATCCGACAATGCAAATACAGTCAATAAGTAGGTAAGATTTGTAATTTAGTGATTACTAACATAAAGGAGCTTGCACAAAAAAAAGAAGTTGAACACATCTTTTAATGCAGTAAATTAAAAAATTGAAATGGATGTTCAAATACCATTATGTAAAATGTTGAAATGAAATAGTGGAAATAAATGTTATTAATACAGATTATTTGTGGTAGTTTAATATATTAAAAAATCTGAAAGAATGGGTGCACGGAGACGTGGCCAACATAGAATGACATGAACCGATTATATTGGTGCCGAATCAAAGGAGGGCAAGGTTAAGGGTAAAAGGAATAGAAGCACATGTATGTAAAACATTATGCATTTGAAAGAAACTAAAGAGGTTTGTTTGGATAGGAAAGACGGAAGTCTGTACACCTACGGGAAACAGCATGAAATTATTAAAATAAAATAATGATATATTATATTAAATAGGAATATTATTATTCTACAGAGAGTATATTACATACATATCTTATTTCTAAGAATGACACACGCTACGTAGTGCCTCTTGATAAACAATATTTTTGGTACACATTGAATCATTTTCTAACAGAACGTACAAATTTTGATTGCTACTAACTCTAGAGCAGGCTACATATAATTGGCCGTGAGAAAAACATGGATTTCTTAAGTCCACTCCGACTACAGACAGCGTTTGACCCTGGGATTTGTTTATCGTAATAGCGAAACTCAACCGTATAGGGAATTGTAATCGTTTAAACTCGTAGATACTATCCGACGGAATAAGGGGAATTCTAGGAATAAAAACTTTATCCCCTTCAGAACATCCTGTCATAATGATGCCCTCAATAATATTGGGCTTTAATTGCGAAATTTTTAACCTTGTACCGTTGCACAATCGTGGAGGATCAATGTTTCTGAGGAGTATAACAATAGAACCGATTTTAAGTTTCAAAATATGGGGAGGTAATTCCGGAATATCGAGTGAATTTAAAAATTCTATAGGAAAATCTACCGATTGATTCTCATCAATATTCGTATCTATTGATGTATATACAACTTCGTTTGAACTAAAATGTTTCAATATAGGTATATTCATTTATATCTCTAACTGCATCATTTCTTGGGGCGAGAATGGCCCGTTCTCTCCACCAAGAAGTAGGTTTGTTATTCAAGTTAAGGAGGTCAGGATAAACGCGTTTGACTAAGTCATCTATGCTATTAACTACAGTGCAAAGGGATTGTGGAATACTAATATTACTATTGCTTGTTATAGGTAACTCACCATTACCTATATCAAGTAATATTTTTGAGAAAGCTTCCGAACCTTCATCTCCGTATAACTGAGCTCGCAAATTGGTCGATAATTTTAAAACCGATACGTGATCCCAAACGTGGGATGATTTTAGGCAGGCATTTATTTCGTCAGCTCTGGAACCTTTGGGTACAACGGGTAAAGTTTGACGGAAATCGCCCGAGAACACGAAAGTTATTGGTCCCATCACTTTTGTAACATCACTATATAAATCTTGCAACGTTCTGCTAACTGCCTCAAGAGCCGTCTTATGAGACATCGTACATTCATCCCAAACTACTAAATTACACTTTAATAAAAGTTTTGCCGTTAAACTATTCCTAGATATATTACATGTGGGAGAATCTGTCGCGGATAAATTAATAGGCAATTTAAAAGTGCTATGAGCGGTGCGACCACCTTGCAATAAAGTAGCAGCAATGCCAGACGACGCTACAGCAATAGCAATTTTACCCTGACTTCGAATCTTAGCTAAAATCAAATTTATTAAAAATGTTTTACCTGTCCCTCCAGGTGCATCTAGAAAAAATAATTTACCTAAATTATTAGCAGAGCTTTCCATTATCGAATCGTACACTATTTTCTGTTCCGCCGTTAATTTACATTCGTTATCATCTACATATATCATTAAATTCTCAGCATTATCATCTTTTTCGTTGCAGTGCATTTCGAAATCTACCTCGCGCCGCGGATCAGGTAAATGATATGCACTCAACGACCGTCCCCCCATATTTTTTACAATATCCTCTAATAAACATAAGGTTTTATTAAATATTTCCGAAGTAAATTGTAAATCATGATTGTCTGCAGACATTCTAGCAACGTGCAGTAAATCTTCAGACAAATGTTCCTTATACTTCACCCACAGCTCCTTAGGATCACTCAAACAACATTCATGCAACATTATGGCAAACAAATATCTCAACGATTTAGAAGACTTAAAAAGTGAGGCTTCTTCTAAGGTATCATGCCAAAGTTGGTCATTTTCTAATAAACCCAACGCCATGCACGCTGCTTGGTATGTGGGATGAATAACTCCATTTACTGTACGTAAATAAGCAAAAGATGTTGGTCCCTTTACTTTATGCAACAACATTCTCAAATAATAACATTCACTATTGCTCGGATGAATAGTGTACACTCGCCCCAAAGTGTCACACTTTTTCACTCCAAACTCAGACATAAGTGTACCTTGCTTGCGTCGAACAAATCGCTTCTGCTGGTTAAAGGTGTAATAATGAGGAACTTCATGATAGAGTAATGTTTTAGCGAAGCAATCCGTATTGCATAAATCAAAGAAAGCTGTTAAGGTAGTCTTCGGAGGTGAGTCTAGATTTGGTATATTGTCATCCCTGAAATAAACTCGTTCACCATTTTCTAGATGAACTTGTAAATGAAAAACTGGGGGATATCTTTCATGAATGGGAAAATCTAAAAGTCTCCAGACCGCTTCTGAAGAACTAACGTACCTCGCATTTTGATAGACCTGAACTTCATCAGTATCGTTAATTGAAAAAGTAGCTTGGTCAGAGCCTTTATTAATATATTTACACACGTATTTAATAGATTTAACCGAGTGACAGGATTCTACATTAATGTGCGCTTGGAACATTCTAGAGAGAACGGGACAATACGGTACAACCCACCTATTATCTACCTGAATTTCACCCGACCGACTTGTTATAGAAGCTGTGAAACCGCCGTTTTCCACACTACGTCTTTTATATAAAGGATAACCGTCCCTATCTAATTGAGTGTCATTTACAAACTTTTTTGGGTAATGTTTCGAACACTTACCATTAACCATACACGGAGACTGAATATTTAAAGATCCGCACGGGCCATGAATCATACTACTTCTAACAATGTCGTGTAATAACGGGTCGTCTTCACGATTGGGAATTTCGGCAGATATAATTTTATCAATGTCCGTCAAGCGAATTCTATTTTCTAACCAAAGCAACACATGGATATGTGGAAGACCACGCTTCTGCCATTCTACACTGTACATATAACATTTATGAGCACCGAAAATGTGAGCCTTAGTTAGCATTTGCATCAATGCTTTTACTTTAAGTCTGAAGACTCTCGCAACTATATCAGGTCTATCGTGAGGATTTTGTGTAGAATCAATGGCCTGAGTTATCTCTTCCCACTTGGGATTCGTAGTAAAAGTAATAAACAAATCCGGTCTGCCGAAATTACGAACATATGTCATGGCGTCTTGAGTTCTTTCGTGCATGTACCTTGGCCCACCTGTAAAGGTAGCAGGTAATATGACTAACTTTCCCATATTTTCTACATTGCCATCTGTACGTATCGCGTCCTGCAGATGAACATAATTCTCAACCCGCAATTTAGTTTGATTTAGTTTAATATAAATAAGGCGTTCGGTCTCTACTTTGACATACATGTCAACCAAAAACTGTTGATATAAGGCACGGCTATTATGTAAATGACTCTCGGAATCCCTAACTTGTATTAAATATGCATAAAATTGCATACAGCTAACTTTTTTATTAGTGAATTCACCGTTATTAGGGTTGATTTGTTTCCAAGAAAAGTGATATCCGTCTTCCCCGCGACAAAATAAAATTGGATATTGCAGACAGTCGTATGCTCTGTGCGTTTCTGCAATTCGTTGTAATGCGTTGTCTTTAGCTCTCAAAATAATGTCTCTTTTATTTTGAGTCTCACCGACTACCAAAGCAGCTATTTCCGAAGTAGATGGAGCGTTATATCTTCCAGGATGGTCATCAGCTGGCTTTTTATCTGCGTGAATTACAATTTCAAATTCAATATTATCTACATGAGTTTCAAGGGTATTTTTGAATTTATTGACATAAATGTTATGGGTGTGCAACGTTGTCTGAATTTGGGAAACAATATTTTTATTTAAATCTTTGAAATTATTGCATCTAATGTCTATCTCATTTCTGTCGTTTCCGACAAAATAAATTTGAAGGAATTTAGGGTCAACACCTGAAACAGGTAAAAGAGATCCAATCTTATGGTAAACCTGGCCTTGGATTTTAAAAGAAGGTGAGAAACCGGATTCTCTTACCTCCTTAGCACCGAATGAAGTCATTTGAAAAGCGGCATTATATTTTCTAATATTTTTTAAAAATTGCTTGGACTCTACCGAACCAGAAAAGAAAAGTGAATAAAGGCTTTCAGGTGGTTTTTCTAATAATGGTAATTTAATTTTGCCAGCTGAACAACACATACCTGGAGTTTCGCCAGAAAATTTTAAAGCTTTGCAATATTTACAAAGTAATGATAATGTACCTACACTATTTTTATAATTGATATCAATATTATAATTTAATGCACACAACTTAAAGTCATTAAATTCTAGAGATCTATGTTCAGACATCCGCAAACACATATCTGCCACCCGTATATCTCTGCATTCCTCACTTTCATTCAATCTGGACGTAGTGGCCCTATCACGCATATCTGCCACTCGTATATCTCTGCATTCCTCACTTTCATTCAATCTGGACGTAGTGGCCCTACCTCGCATTTTTTCTAACCTTGCGTTCCTGCTTTTTGGACTTTCGTTTAATAAAGCAGCATTCATTACCTCTCGTGCCTCTTCCAATCTTTTTTTGCGTTGATCATCCGTTTCATTTTCTCTTCGACGTTTTTGAGCTTCTATTGCGTTAGATCTCCTTCCAAGAGATGATTTTTTTCTAGCTGGCATTCTGAAAACAGAGTTGTGTAAATAAATTTGGTCAAATATTAAATATTCGATTAAAAAATTGGTAAAAATTCAAAAATTTTCGCAGCGGCAGTAGTAGCGTTAAAGCGAATATTTTCAAATATGGCGCAATATGGCGTCATCCGTGAAAATTTCAAGGAAATTTGACAGGTAAATTTTCATTTCCCTCCATTTTGACTATTAATTGTCTTCTATGATTTTTGACCAAGCTCATAGCTTCCAAAAATGTTACCATATTATGTAATAAATAAATTTCTTAAACAGCAATTAAATAAGATAATAAAATAAAAAACTAATATTTTTATTTGAATAGTATTAAAGCAAATTAAACGGAAAAAATATATTTCACACAAAAACCACCTTAAATGTGAAAAGAATTATAAAACATTCAATAAATTATAAAAAAAATCTTCATTCTTTTTTGTTTTCTCGTTAAGCTCAGACTAAGAAATAAAAATTATAAAGGTGATCTATGGCAACCAACTGTCATTAGATTCTGACAGCGCATACAAATACAAAACAAAACGAAGCATTCTAACAGCGATGGATTCGAAATTCAAAAATTTTGTAAGATTTTTTAACATATTGAAATATATTTTTAAGTAGGTACCTAAGTTATATTTAATTACTAAGATTAGGCTATTTATAAATTGTAAAGATATAGGGGCATAAAATGTGATACTTTTTTAATTTGCTGTCCCTGTAACTAAACTATGACAGATTTTGAAGATTATTGTGTATCTATATTATTTTCTAGGCATGGAGCTGCAGCTTGATATTTTCTGCTAGTCTATCTGAAATAATAATACCTGGCACATTTATGCAGTCTAAATGGATTTTATGAAGATCTTTAAAGGTATAAATGCTACACTTTCAAACAAATAATGAAAGATTCCAAATGAAGGTTATATGCAGAGCATATATCAAATGTTATACATTATGCAGACTAAATGGAATTTATGAAGATCTTTAAAAGGTATAATATAATATGAAGTTCTTAAGTAGTTTGATATACTTTCTAAATCCTTAATATTGATTCCAATCAAATTTTCACATAAAATAAATAAAAGGTAAGAGAACATAAGCTTGCACATCTACATAAAAATTTTGAACTCTATACAGTTTCGTTTATTATCTAATATTTGTTATCTTTGAAAAACTTTTGTGCATACATTATATTGCTTAATTTTTATGTGGATAAATCAAGTGAATTTTATTACCGAAATACCTACATATCTGATTCTTTTCCAAAATAAACAGGAAGTTTTGTTTTATATTGTTTACTGCAACAATATTTGAGCTTATTTTAAAGAAACAAAATATTTAGTTTTTTCCACAATTTTATTCAGCTAACCGGTTTTCGAAGACCGTACGTCTTCTTCGTCAGGCTAGTAGATGTTAACTAAATTACAAAAAGTGATCCAACAGAAAATAGAAGCTATATAATTCAAAATTAGAGAGACAAAACAATATTATTCTTACATACTAGAAAGAGACAGAAACAATGCGGTTGGTCGAACAAAGGCAAGTAAAGATGTTATTAAGTGCTCCAAAACAAATTTTTAAACGGAGAGAGATAATAATAACAAAAGACATTGTTGTTAATGCATAGTACCTAAAATAATCCATACCTCGAAAGCTGATTCTATATTATTATATTTTAAAAGAGAAAGTTTTTGTTTATATATATATATATATATTTTTTTTTTCCCCGAACAGGTACATAGCTGTATGACAAAGAATGTAATAAGAAAGAGGAGACAGGGGTGGAGAACTGATACAAAAAAAAAAAATTATCACTCCAAACTCATTTAGAAAAACAAAACCTAAACCCAAAGCATACAATAGAAATATTAGATTTATTTAACTTATGTATTGACCAGAATTATTTCCAATTCAATAAAGTGTGGTATAGACAATTGGACGGGTTAGGAATGGGTTCACCAATCTCTCCACTTTTAGCAGACTTTTTCATGAACTATTTAGAAGAGAAAAAATATCGATACTACCCATGTTTAAGAATCTTGTTTTTTACTACAGATATGTTGACGATATACTAGGTCTGTGGACTGGCACAAAACGTCAACTTGATTTATTCCTGACGAACCTCAATACGATTAACGACTCGATTAAATTCACGATGGAAGTGGGAGGAAACAGCATTAGTTTTCTAGATTTAAGATTAAACATACATAACAATAAAATAGAATTTGATGTCTTTAGAAAACCAACATACAGCGACAATATAATTCACGCCAGTTCAAACCATCACATTTCACATAAAATGTCAGTATTTCATTCATTATTACACAGATTACTAGAGTTACCTTTATCTAAAGAGAATTATAACAAAGAGATCAACACAATTAAAGTATTAGCAAAAAACAATGGTTACCCTGTTAATGGTATAATTAAATTATTAGAACGTAAAATAAGGAAAAGATCAGTAAAATTGATAGCACCGGGGCTTAATACAATACAAAAATCAGACAGTGAAAAATGGGCAAAATTACATTACATACCGAGAATTTCACAGAAAGTGTCAAAAATTGTTAAAGGAAATAAGAAACGAATAGCTTTTTATAACAAAAACTCATTAAGGACACATCTAGTAAATAATAAAGATAGAATAGACAACTTTGAGAATAGTGGAGTATATATGTTATCATGCAGTAATTGTAATGCGTCATATATTGGACAAACGGGCAGGAATTTTAAAAGCAGAATAAAAGAGCACGAAGCTAGTTATAGATTAAAGAATGATAAATCCTCTTTCTCAGAACACTTGAATAACCATAATCATGTTTGCAATTGGGACACAGACGTCAAAATCTTACATAAGTGCGATAAAGGTAGAGTATTAGATAGATTAGAGACTATAGAAATCAATAAATTAAAACAGGATAGGAACAAAATCATACTCAATGATCAATTAGATTTACAAAACTCATCGCCCCTATTAAAGCCTATACCAAAATTCTGATTATTCTTTGATAATAATAATTAATCCTAACATTATCACTTTTTCGTGTTCTCTCCCTTATGGCCTTTGATACCGCACCGCTGTATTATTGTTTCAGATACACTCCAGGGATGGTGAACATTTGGCCTCCACTACACCACATCAGCCCAGTCGGCAGCGTCGACAAGATATGGGATATACCTACATAATATTATCTTCGACAAGTGTTTGTGTTAGTTCATTTAGGATACGGATAGTCATACCTACCTAAATCAGTGTTTGTGTTTGTGAAAATTCATTTAGGATACGGATATTCATACCTACCTAAATCAGTGTTTGTGTTTGTGATAATTCATTTAGGATACGTAGTTATTCATACCCAAAACAATTTGTTCGCGACAGTAGTTTTAAGCCCTGTATATCTAATTGCCTTTGTTTTGTACACGATAAAATATCTCCATTAATTTACACAATATACCTATGTCCTATATATTTATTACTATTATTACTTTAAGCCTTGTACAATAAATTTATGTCCAGTATATTAAATTGCCTTTGGGTAGTAGTTTTAAACCCTGTATAATAAATTGCCTATTGTTTTGTACACGATAAAACATTTCTATAATTTACATAATATGTCCACCTATATATTACTAATAATATTATTATTATTTTTTTTTTTTTTTTTGCTACATGTCGTGTATAATACACTACATATTAAGTCTCCGTACAAGAAAAAATAATTTTATAGTTTTGTTATAATATATATTTTTTATTTGGAGGTCTATTCAACATTATTTTTATTATAATTTTTTTTTTTTTTTTGTATCAGTTCTCCACCCCTGTCTCCTCTTTCTTATTACATTCTTTGTCATACAGCTATGTACCTGTTCGGGGAAAAAAAAAATATATATATATATATATAAACAAAAACTTTCTCTTTTAAAATATAATAATATAGAATCAGCTTTCGAGGTATGGATTATTTTAGGTACTATGCATTAACAACAATGTCTTTTGTTATTATTATCTCTCTCCGTTTAAAAATTTGTTTTGGAGCACTTAATAACATCTTTACTTGCCTTTGTTCGACCAACCGCATTGTTTCTGTCTCTTTCTAGTATGTAAGAATAATATTGTTTTGTCTCTCTAATTTTGAATTATATAGCTTCTATTTTCTGTTGGATCACTTTTTGTAATTTAGTTAACATCTACTAGCCTGACGAAGAAGACGTACGGTCTTCGAAAACCGGTTAGCTGAATAAAATTGTGGAAAAAACTAAATATTTTGTTTCTTTAAAATAAGTTCGAAGTATGTTCCACCAAGTAGCCACGGTCGAAAAGATAAATTATCTTAATATTTGAGCTGTCAAAGTCATTCTGGTAGTGTTTTGAGATTCAGATGTGGGTAAGTACCTGTTTTACCGTTCAATTCTTGCTATTTTATACAGTATTTCTTAATTATTGTGATGTGTATAAAACCAAATATATTTTTTGACTATGAACATACACACATACCTAACAAATCCATTATAATCTTGTAAAATAGGAACGTCATCAGTTCCTGACAGATTGGCTCTCTTTCAGAGTTTTGTTTTACCAACCAAATCTTCTATAGAATATTCATACTCATTTCAAATATCATTTTTTCACTAAAATCTTTATGAAAGAACAATTTTTAGATTAAAATGATATTTAATGTATCTTTATTATTTTTTACCAACATTGCAATATGGTTTTATCAGGTACCTACATAATTACTTATCTATTACATTGTCTACGACAGTTTGAAAAAAAAACTGTGGCCATAAATTTGCTAAAATGTGTCAAGTTTCAAAATGGAGGATTTATTTTGCATTTTTTTTCATTAAATCTTTATTTATTGAGAATAATAAGATTTGAATAACATTTATATGTATAACAAATCAATCTCCAATTATTTTATTACATTTTCATACCGTAATACCAAGATTCCATTCAACGTTTACATGAGTAATTTTGTTTCCAAAAGATGGCTTACTGTCTTTTGTGAAAACGTTGTATGAAGATCCTAAAAAAATAAGAGTTTTTTAAATAGCTTTAAATATATTAAAGTTAATTTATCAAAGAGTATTTAAGAACGCTCTCTGGAATTTTGCGCGGCTTTTCGCATATTAATATCTGACCTTAAGGTCTGTTTTCTACGATTGATGATGATTCAAAAATATAAATAAACGGACTAAAATATTATGTAGATTAGTAACTTAATCGGATTAAATATGTATTTTTGTTTCTGGGGGCGCAGTGCACAAAATATGAACGGGCCGCCTCTGTTTAGGACTACAGGACAACGTCTGTCGGGAAAGCTAGTATATTATAAAAATACCAGGCAAACATGTAGTAACATTGATGAACACAAAAGTTTGAAACTTTGCGCCGTTCAGTTTCCTCGCATTTTTTTAACGAAGTACTTTCATGAAAGTTTGACTTGTGGGAGGAGACACGTTTCTTGGAATTGGCGTTGCTTTGAAGGATTGGAATAATTAGAGTTCGTTCTCTTATACGCAGAGTTTAAGGAGTACTTCATATTTGCATACTGGAAAAATTAACAAAAAAAAAAATATAAACTAACATAAAAAATCGCGGCACGAAGCCCTGTCTGAAATATAATTATTCCTGTTGTTTTTATTTATCATCTCGGTAAGAAAATAATGGCAAAAAAATCAATAAAAAAAAATTTAAAAAATTAAAGGTATATTTTATATTCTGTCTGATGTGAATGTGACTTTTTATAATTTGCAACGGAAATGTATTAATTTGGTCAATCCAGGACAGAGGACTGGAAAAATTTTCATGATCCCTGACACTCCAATAATTACTGACCAAAAACACAATTGAAATAGTTATGTTGCACAAAATCTAGCTTAAAAGAATTAAAAATTAATCTTTTCAATATCTACAAACCATTTGTGATAACACTCTGGGGTATAATAATACATTGATATGTATTAATAATTGATAGCATTCCCCGACACAGGCATTGCCTAGTGGGGATTCTTATTTGAATTTTTCTAATTTTTTGTTGTTGTTTGAGCATGTTTCCATTGTCCGTATTTTCCTGTTTTGCTAAGAATAAACTATTTTTATTATGTTGATTATATTATGCCGTGGGGTTGCCGGCTTAGAATAGCACCTCTGCTCTTTTTGCTGGTTTTTCGAGCATCCTGTAAGAGGCAGGAAATCGAAAAATCAGATCGGGACCGTGGGGTTGACCACCTCACGTCCTTAAAACAATCGGTCAGAAAAGGCAACAGAATTAAGCCTCGGACGCCTGGACCCCATCAGGGAGGGGGTTCAGGCAGCTGGTGTTCCCCATGTATTGACCACGGCTCGATTATGGAACAAGAGCTTAAAAATCGGGACTCTGAATGTCCGCACTCTGAGGGCGGGTGGGGAGCTTGTTGCTGCCAAGTTGGCGGGAGATTATGGACTAGATATCCTGGGGCTGAGTGAGGCACGCGTCCCAGGTTCGGGTCAGAGTGACGCTGGCAATTATGTCATGCTTCACTCTGGCCACCGGACTGCACGGATGCGTGGCGTCGCTCTACTTTTAAGTAAATATGCCTTCTCTCGCCTTCTTGGTTGGCAACCTGTTTCTGACCGCCTGATGAGTGCGTCCTTTAAGATGAGTGGCGAAACACTGACGGTCCTTCTATGCAATGCTCCCACTGAGGATGGGGATGCGGCTGCTGCTGAATGATAACGGAAGCCGTCTCATTGGTTTCGCCACGCTCCATCGACTCTTAATAGGGGGAACTCTTTTCCCCCACAGGGATATCCATAAATACACCTGGACCTCGCCCGACAGAACGAAAAACCAGATAGACCATCTCCTGGTAAGGGCTAGCAGCCGAACTGACCTGCGGGATGTCCGCACCTGCCGAGGAGCAGACATGGACACGGATCACGAACTCCTTGTGGGTTCGTTCAGATTCAAATTCCACCATTTCCAGCCAAGATCGTCTGCTCCTCGCCAGCTGGACATACGCAGGTTAGAGAGTGCTCAGTGTCGCCACACGTACGAGACTGAGTTACGCACAAGGTTTGCCCCCTTGCAGGATTCACCCGGAGCTGCCCCAATTGAGACAGCCTGGACTAGCTTTCGTGACGCGGTTATGGAATCCGCACGCTCTTCTGTCGGCTACAAGAATAAAAAGAGGCCAATATGGATGTCCGATGGGTCCTGGAGTCTCATCGAAGATCGCCAGAAGGCTAAGACCCTCAGAGATAGCGAAAAAGACCCTAAAAAACTGGCCGCTTTGGTGTCTCGAGTACAGGGAGCCTAGCCGCAAGGTGAAGCACTCTGTACGAACAGATAAAAGAAGACACCTGGACTCTCAGATACGGCGAGCACAGTCTGCTGCACTCGGTAATGACTCAAGGACACTCTTCGAAATCACCCGGGAGGTCGGGGGCAGGGGTCAAAAAAGACCCGTGACGGCAATACGAGACTCTCGTGGAGCCACTGTCACTGCCCCCGAACTGATTAAAGGGAGATGGAGGGAGTACTTTGAGTCAATATTGAACCGCACCGAACCCTCCTCACCTTACAACTTTGAGGAGGAGTTGGCGGGTCTGAATATACCTCAGGCAACTGGGATATGTGAAGATTCGCCGACCCACAGCGAGATGGTGCTGGCCGTGATGAGATTGAAAAACAACAAAGCGCCAGGAGACGATGGAATCCACGCAGAGCTCCTCAAACAAGGCATAGACACCCTTGGCCAACCAATTGTTGATATAGGTATTTAAAATGGCATGGGAAGAGGAGAGGTGCCCAAAAGATTGGCGGAATGTATCCATCGTCGCAATATTTAAAAAGGGGGACCCCCTTGAATGCGGAAACTACCGTGGAATTACTCTACTGAGTGTTCCCGGTAAGGTATTATCTCAGATATTACTACACCGCATTCGAGGGCATATCATGGCTGTCCTGAGAGAGCAACAATGCGGCTTTGTACCTGGCAAGTCCTGCACAGACCCAATTTTCTGTGCCAGGTGCATCATTCAGCAGTGTAAAGAGTTTAACTCTCCAGTCGCTTGTTGCTTCATAGATTTTGAAAAGGCTTTCGACAGCCCACATAGACCATCTATATGGAAAATTTTAGCTCCGTACGGTATACCTCCGAAGATAGTTAAAATGGTGCAGTCCCTGTATGAAGACTCCGAGTGTAGCGTCAAAACGCCAGGTGTTCCTACTGAAGCTTTCAGGATCACCACGGGAGTCAGACAGGGCTGCGTACTGGCTCCATTTATATTTATTATTGTTATGGACTTCCTCTTGAGAAAGTCCATGCAAGAGCAAGAGGTATACCGATAACACAGAGAGATGGTCTAATTGGCGAACTGTGCGATCTGGAGTACGTGGACCTAGCGTTGTTCAGTACGACAGTGGAGGAATTACAGCGCAGTGTTTCAAGACCCTGCGACTAAACAGCACGCCTTGGCCTTCGAGTCAATGCCAGTAAGACGGAGCTCATGGCGAGTAATGCCTGCCCCGATAAACAGCAACCGATAACCATCGACGGTCACCAGGTATCCCGGGTGGATAAATTTAAATACCTGGGAACAACCATTACCACCTCTGGTGACCTCGGGGCTGAGCTCCCGATACGTATCGGTATGGCAAGTTGCGCCTTTAACAACATGACCAAGATTTGGAAAGCGTCGGCGTTTAGTGTCGAGACGAAATGTTAACTGTTTGATGCGTGTGTGTTGCCCATTCTCTTGTATGCGTGTGAGTCCTGGCACCTGACCAAGGCCCAGGCACAAAAAGTCTCAGCCTTTGAGATGAAGTGCCTAAGGAGAATTCTGGGCGTAGGATGGTACCACCGCATCGCGAACGACGCTATAAGCCGGCGCACCCAGCGTGAGCCCATCACCTCCACCATTGTGGGGAGGAGATGGACTTGGCTGGGACATGTGTTATGGATGCCGAATGACAGTTGGCCGAGGAGATCGCTGTTCTTCCTCCCATCAGGGTCCCGAAGACGAGGAAGACCTTCTCACACTGTGTTCCGCTCCTTCGAAGCAGAGCTGAGGGACATGGACATGGTTTGGGAGGAGGTCATAAACATTGCGCAAGATAGAGCGCAATGGAGAGCTCTTGTTGCATCCCTATGCCCCTGAGTGGGGTGTAAAAGAGAGAATTGATTGATGATTATACGGCGCCAACAGGGTTCTCCACTTCGCTTAATCTCGTGTAATGTACATGACCTTCTCCTATATTAAGTCAATATCCCTCAGATCTACATTAAAGAAATGTATGAGAGCATCAATATGGCGCGTTTTCCTAGAGAGCGTTTATTGACAACGTAATGTCAAAAAAACTGTATCGCTCTTTGCATAGTTGTCATTATTTATATCTAATACCTTTGTGACCAACAAGGCGGTTTATTAAAGTTATTTTCTACCGTCACGAGTTCGTAAATTTTCGTCTTAGAGTTACTTGTGTAGTCATTAAAATATGAGCAGTTGGTATCCCTAATAAATAGACAGACAACATTTTAAGGATGACAAAGAAAAACTAATTTTCAGTATTACCAGCTGAAACTACAAAAGTTATTGAATTAAACTTTTTACTTTAATGATCCACATTTGTTCATAGTGTGGAGCATGCGGACGCCACGGAGTCCCTTCAAGCCTCCCTATTTTGAGCATGTTGCACAGCTTCATCCCAGCTTAGTCCAGCCTCTTGCAAACTGCAGTGAGGGTCCGCTTGATTCGGATTGTAGAAGAGGCTTGCGTATTCAAGACTAGGGGGATATTCGGAGAACATGTGTCTGCAATGTTACTGCCGAAATACTATGACAACGCTTTTCTATAAAACCAAAGCATAGCCCTAGAAGTTGTCAGCAATCAGCCTTAGTTTTTGATATATGAGTGATGCATTGTCTGCTTCGACTGTTTTCAATAATCATCCATTTTTAGGTTTAGTACCTACTTATTGGAAACAATTGAAACAGACCATCAACTAAAATATTACGTGGATTGATGGGAAAAGGCAGAAAGAAATATGCTTGAAGGCAATATACAATAATTGAACTATTTTTCGCAGCCGGAAGATTGATTCAACATAATGTAACTATTTATGGATGGAGAAGTGTTGTCGAAAACCTGTCGTCATGCGAGCAGCAGACACTTGAAGAAAAGACGCCCGTTGTGATTTCACTTATTGCGTAATTCAAATAAAATCTATTAAAATACACCTACATTCATACTGGTATCCAGTTACGAGGTTAAAATGCTTCAGCGTGTGAGAGACGAGTATTCTCAAAAGAATAACCAGCAGGGTCGCTAGTATAAAAGCCTGTAATGGATGCTTTCAGAAGTTTCCTTTTGGTGTAAAGAGATATGTCGACAATTTCTAAAGGCTTCGCATATACCATAGTATACTATGAAGGCTCTTTAACAAAATCATACTATCTCGAAAATGGTTCCCTTTTCTGAGTTCTTAGGAATTTCTCATGTTTATTTATTCTTCAATAAAATCATCGAAATGGTATCATATTTAATTTTATTAAGTTTGAATAAAAGAGGTATACGTGTCATAATACCTTTTTAGGGATTTTGCGAAATGAAGTTAATTTCCAGATTTGTCAAAGCTTTTTATGGGTTCTATAAATTCAACTTAAGAGAAGATTTTTTTCTACAAATTAATAAAAACGTAGGTACACAAAAACTTAACAAATATTATAAAAAAAGTCAATTAAAATATACCTATTAAAGATTGTGTAAGAAGTTTGAATAAATAATGTGATTTTGTGACGGTGTACCCATATTTTTGTGATTTTTTATACATATATTCATTAAAATATTATTGATTTGATGAATAAAAATATCTTACAAAAATACTGAAAGCTACTTGCACATAAAAAATGGATCTCTTCCTTGGAGTTTTAGGGTATTTTTGGTTGTTGCAGTTTGCTTGTTTCTGACAAACGGCCAGGATTAAAGGGTATAAGCCGTCTTCTAAACCTTGTATCTAAATCAACAAAAGAAGAATCCTTATCTGGTTGTTCAAACTCAGAATGTAATGGAATGAAATGAAGTAAATAAGAAGTGAGGTGTGCTGTATCATTTCCTTTTTCTATACTCAAAGCAATGCTTTCACGACACAAGTTTTAAGTACCTAACTTACCGAGAAAAAAGCCAAAGAGTGTGTTTGTGTTCACTTTGAGTTACCACAGATTTATTAAAAAATGCACTGTATCTACGGCTTCAAACTAATGAAAATGGGGGCTTGGACATGTGGGATGACATGAATGAAAAAAAGCGTCGATGAATGAGTATACGAAGAAAAAAAATATCTACCGCTAGCAAAGAGTTAAAAATTATGAAAATAATTTTGGAATTCAGGTAACTTTGTGAATATGTATTTGAGTAGGGAGTGTAGTTTTGTAAATTCATTCATTCGTTTTTTAGGCGAATGTCCCGGCTAAAATGCCAAGACCACGTTTTATCTGCAAAAAGGTGAACATGTCTGACCTTTAGCTATTTATAAAATGTTAACAAAATAACTTTCTGCAAACATTTTGTAAAGTAATACACATATTGTGTTTGTGAACACTATTGTCTCGTAATTTGTTATGATTATGAATGGTAGACGAAACCAATTGATTAATTGTCTCGAAGTTTGTTTTTGTCCTAAAACGGTAAGCTATGGAAATATGGTTTTTGTAATGTGTTGCAATGGTTTGTTGGTTATGCTGATTGGGTGTGATGTCCATCTTAGAAGAACCGCTTGTTCGTAGACTGTATATAGGTAGTTATGTTGACTGAGGTTGAGCACTGAAACACTTCTGCTGGTGGCTTGGTAAGGAGCTGTGTCCTTTTCCAGAGTTTAATGTAAAAGAGAGTTCGATGCCTACAAGTAGCCGTATTTATAGGCTCCAAATAATACATTGTAACTATACGGGCTTGCATCGATTGCAAAGATTTCACAACTTTCTGAAACGCTGTTACGCCTTTGAGGTGGCCATTGTGTCACAAAACGGCGTGTTAAAAGTTGTTATCCTCACATTATTATTAGTCACAAGGGTTGCTAGGCACACGTATAAAACTAGGTTGGTAGCTGGCGTGAAAATTGTATACATCACTCTGAACAGTTATTTATAAATTCATTTAGTTTTTAGCGTTAGCCTATTACTTTTCCCAATATGGAGAAGGGAGGACTTGTCTGGGATATATTGTATTAAGGATGCCGAATGACCTCCCATCAGGGTCCCAAAGACGAGGAAGACCCTATCATACCGTGTTCCGCTCCTTTGAAGCAGCGTTGAGGGATCTGGACATGGCGTGGGAGGAGGTCATAAACATCGTGTAAGATCGAGCGCAATGGAGAGCTCATGTTACCTCCCTATGCCCCTTAGTAGGGCGTAAAGGGAGTTTGGATTTGGATGGTAGCCTAGCGGTTCTGTATCTAACTTTCGTACTAGAAGTCGTAGGTTCGATCCCAAGTGCCAACCATCTTCCGCTTTTACTACGAAAGCTATTTCCTTACCATAAAAGAGTCAAAGAGTGTACAATTGTAGGTAGATACATAATATGCGTTGAAGTAAAATTTCTGTGAATATAAATATAAAACATAGGTATATTTCTAGAAATAAAAGCGATTCTCGCATTCGATACGTATAGACGTTTTCCATACAAAATGTATCCTGTTACTCACTTTACTTCCGTGACTACCTTCCGATAAAACTTAGAATAGGGGCACTGATTCGAGTGTAAAGTCATCCCGAAGGATCTTAAAGTGACGAACAGCTCTCGATGTAAGCTATTCGGTAAGTAGAAAATCTAAACTGAACCTATAATAGGTGTTGAGTAGGAAATTATATTGTGTACGTAGCAGCGTTAATCATTTTACCTTTGTATGTTAGTTAATGTAAACTATATTATTAATTAATCATTAAACACTGGTGTAAATATATCCCTTCCACTCCTTCCCGACAACCTACCCTGTACTTTTGAATGATTTCCCACCTCACATAAATCCTCTTAATTTGAATATTAATTAATTTGTATTCTATGTTGTTTGTGTAGGAGGTGAGTACTTGTTTGCCATTGAAACATGAATGGAATTCTACGGAACATTTTAACAAACTTTGTTAAAAAAATAAACTAAATTCAATTACATTCATTTTATTGAAATAACGTTATCCGAAATTTATCGGTCAATTTGTGAAATATCAAGGACCTTTGCGTTTGGAAATATCAAGTGTTTTGAATAATTGAAGTTTGCAAAATATATTTTTGATTGATGATGCACACTCGTTGGAAGCAACAAATTAAAAACTATAAAATTCCAAATGGATTCTTGTTCAGTTTTTCAGGACATAACATAATTGTTAAAAGAACCAACTGTTTGATTCTATAATAATTATAGATTAAATTATTCAAGGTTAGATTTTTTAATGACACAAAGGTAGACTTATTTTGCGACTGTCTTCGACAGTTGTTTCGAAGGCTAGCTTAGAATGATCACTTTACGTTACTTTACCTTCGCCATTAATTTCCATGATCAAATTCATGGAATCCAAGACATTGGAAATATCGGAATCTTAAACATGTTCAATGGAAATATCGGAATCTTAAACATGTTCAAAATGTCGAAAAAACCACCCCCCTCCAGAATAACCCGCATCCCGAGCTGTCCAAAGCAAAAACGTGGGCCAACTGAGATTTTTTTATTATGTTGAGATTTGAAAATGTCCTTGCTGGCCCGCAACAACCCGTGACCATTATGAACCCTCATTGCCAATGATTGTATGATGAAAGACAATGGGGGTTATTCTGAACATCCGACCCGATCGAGTTGCATCGGATACGATACTGACGGACAAAAATAATAATTTTGTAATACTAATTTAAAATATTCCACTATATTTTTTATATAAAAAAACACGCCTATTTTAATTAACAATACTAATAATTTGTTATTTCTATCAATGATCTTTTTTTATAGATAAGTAATTATTTTTTTTACCGCAAAATGTAAGCAATCTTTTATATGATATCTATACTATTAGATACAACTTTTCTAAACAAATTTTATTAAAATTCTTCCAAATTTTTACCAAATAATTAATTTTTGTGCCATTTTTACACTTACATTTAAAAAAAGATGATTAAACACTAGTAAAGACTTGGTTGGATCGCAAGCGACAGCGAAATGGGCGTTGAGTAGACATCCGATAGTGTTGCGACGAATGCAACTGGTTATCCGATGTTTCATTCGAATGTGACTTGTAAATAGTAAGAGCCTGTACAAAAAGTTGGATCCAACGCGACACTATCAGGACGCACACAACTCGATAGGGTCGGATGTTCAGAATAACCCCCAATAATTGCCGATCGAGACGGCTAATGGCGATCTTCCTGATTTTTTGACACAATGATGAAGTATCGTGGCAAAGCGGGAATGTTGGTGTACAATAATTCGTTTTTTATTTAGTTTAAAAAAATATCCCAGTTGTGGGACACTGAATACATTTTGGCGGTCTAAAATATCGGACGGGATTCACTCTTATGTGGGACCTTTACGGCGATGTCGGAGTCCCCTCTTGGCTTTATAATGCGAGTAAAAAGGAATCTCCAAATTTCCGTAATACTCGGGTGGTGGAGGGTCTTATTCAATGTATTTATTCAATGTACTACCTTACTCTTTCGCGCCGACAATTTGGTGCGACAGGCCTATCGTGGCACATCATTGCTGTGCATGTCCTTTTGTGTACGAACCTTAGAAATATTATTTGGTTTTTAGACATTCAAGTTCTCAAACTAGTTGTTCTAATAAAGAAGCTGCGAGAAAGGTAATAATATGTAACAAAAGATAGGACACTTCTTAATGCAAAGGGTTGAATCTAAAAATATTATCCTCACACTTGATTAATGGCTCGTGCTTTTTATCTTCCGACACGATTCATTTCCTTCCCTTACCACGCACCCCCATACGTTTCTTGTGTACACGAGCTCATTAAATTTAGCTAAGACAATGTTCGCCGGTCGCCTTCATGCAATATTCTCCGTTATCACACCCAAACTTATACTCTTAATGGCCACAATCCCTCACGTTCTCATTGAACTGTTGATAATGGCAAGATGTAGTTGGAAAATTAGTGCTGAGAATTTTCTTGGTTTCTATTCTATATAGAAAGGACATTTGTAAGAAGATCGCTAATATAATTCAGGGCATAATTTCAGACGCTGTGACATTTACCTTCTAATTAACATACTTGCGATCGAATTTAAGCAAGAGCTAAACTCAGCTAGAGTTTAAAAGCTTTGCCAAATCCTTATAATAATAAAATATAAAAAAATAGTAATAATCTTATGAAAGCTAATGTGTAACTTCCATTTCAAACTGTCTTTTGGCCAATCTGGCATATTATTGTATTACAGTACCTACTCTACTCGTGCTATATCCTGAAACATATAACTAAACAACAGTACCTGCCTGTGGTTATACCCTTATAGTACATGTGGCTTACAGACTTACAGTACTTACTGTGGTATACCCTCATACATACCTGTGGCATATATCTCAATAATACCTGTAGTACGAGTATACGCTAATAATTTTACTGATACTACTTCTCCAATGGCATTTTCTTTTTTTTACCCATCACCACTGTAAAGGGTAGGCAGAGAGAAGGAATCTTATCCAAGCTCATTGCTTTTGCTTCTTTCACCGACATACATGAAGAAACAAGGGAGTAGTACCACGATGGACGTGTACATGACTGTACGAGCGAAACTAGTCATGGTACAAAATTTGTGGAAAATGCATAATTTTTTACAAAAATAATACAATAAAAACGTATAAAAACATATGTATGTACAACTTTCGCATTGAAATTATAATAATACAGTTTGTTTATTAAAACCTTTCTCACAATGTTGGCCACAAATGAATCGTTGAAATTTTTACCAGTTAAAATATAAGTGAAGCCAGAACATATAAAGTTAAAACGAATACTAGTTTACCTTCATGTTGAAAAGATCGTTGAATGAGAATAAAACAAGCATAAAAAACAAGGATATCCTTTGAATTTTACATAACAGCCGACGTGATACTCTCAGAATTATGGAAGTACGTACATTCCTAGAAGTAGGTATAAGAGATCCCAAATTGTATTGAAACGGGATCGTTAGAATAATCAAATGAGATGGCGACTGAGTTTTTGTTGCTTTTATACTAAGTTGGCGGTGCGCGGTGGTACCGGCGGGACACCTTCCATCCCCTAGTAATGAGATTCACTCCTAAGTAATTCGATTTGAATTCGATTCTCAGGCGCTGAGTTGTTATTTGTTGATTTGCAAACGGCACTCAGTGCTGCTATATCAAATAAACTTTCCATTCACTTACGTAGGTCTACACCCCGAGTTCAATGAATAAACACCGCTGTGTTCGACAATAACTGACAAACTCGGATTTTTTGAAGGGAAAACCTCCTAGACGCGATTTGCTTTTGAAAGAGCGAGATGTAGAGTGTAAACGCCACGTTGTTATTCTTAACATATCATCATCTTCCTCTTATTCTTTATTTTAGGCCATAAGAAACATTATTTTGAAAGAGCGAGATGTAGAGTGTAAACGCCACGTTGTTATTCTTAACATATCATCATCTTCCTCTTATTCTTTATTTTAGGCCATAAGAAACATTATTTTGAAAGAGCGAGATGTAGAGTGTAAACGCCACGTTGTTATTCTTAACATATCATCATCTTCCTCTTATTCTTTATTTTAGGCCATAAGAAACATTATTTTGAAAGAGCGAGATGTAGAGTGTAAACGCCACGTTGTTATTCTTAACATATCATCATCTTCCTCTTATTCTTATTTTAGGCCATAAGAAACATTATTTTTAGAAGTGGGATTAGCCTCTTTGGAGGTCGACTCCCAGCTGTCTATCCATCTCTTTGGTGATTTGCCTCGGAGTCGAGCTCCATGTGGTCGGATGTCTGGATGAATAAATTCTCCTCAGTCGCGTATACCAGAATCACCATCTTTGTAATATTTCTGTGAAGGTTTTCCCAGCAATGTTTCTTGAAGTCTAAATTTCTGAGACTCTTAGTGCATTTTTGCTGTGATGGTAACTGCCCTATACTCTATGCCGTACGTCATAATGTAACCTAGACAGAAGTTGTGATGGTGATTTTCACGTCAGAGTTTTTGAATATATACATATACATACATACATTCTCCCTTTTAAGCCCCCCCCCCCCATCTCTTTATCATATAGAGTTTCTTAAATAACCCGAGATGTCAGGAACCTTGTTCTAGATAGTATGAATAAGTATATGAAATATTGTACTATTGTTGCTAAGAAAGAAGTGTCATTATTGAACTAAGTGAATTTTTATGTTGGATACGTACTACGTATACTCGTTTCACAAGGAAAAGTCTGTTATTTTTTTTATTTAAAGACTTCCATCCGAGCTCTATAGTGGCTTTGAAAAAATGTTCCTCTCCAAATCTTCTTCTATAGCAGAAATTGTTCAGCAGAAAGTTTGTCGGATCCCATTCTTAACAAGTGGAAACGAGCTTTTAGGAACCCGTGTCAGAGTAGATATCAGGGACCCATATCCTTCTAATATTTTGTAAACCTCCAAAACATAAGTATTACATAAATACGTCATACAGCTAGAGTCTTTACTTTAAGTATCAATCGAAATCCTTAAAAAAACACAAAGAAAAAAATAATTCTATATGCATTCTTTTGCTGGAATTCAGTAAATTTTCAGAATGCAGAGACACTATACACTACACTAAAGTTCTATACGAATGTACATGTATGTATGTGTTTGTTTTCATCGCAATTACGGAGGTAAATTCCCCTAACACAGTGGGTAGAAAGAACGCAGTTGTGTGGATAAAAATGAATTTGAATATTTTGCAAAGAGCAGGTGGATGTTAGTTCCTGGTGACTTCCTCTCGCCTTAGTACCACGCCACACCACGTCATAATTATTATTGTCGCTCTTCTCGTACCCTCCAGGTGTTTTATAATACCTACATAATATAGCGGCAAACAAAAGAACAACCATATTGTCACTCTTTTGTTTTTATACATATGTGCCTAGTTCATCATTATTAAAACAAAAATAATGAATTTAATACAGCCTACACAAAAGCTGTATTTTGTTTCAAATATTTAATTCAATTATGCATCCTGCTATAGACAGGATATAAATATCAAAATACTATCTTATGTCAAAAAAAAAAATATAGAAAAAGCAGAAAGTCAAAAAGTAACTCTATTTATCACAACATTATGCTACAGCAGAAACAGGGACTGTGATATTAATATACGGATTTACAATTTGAATATGTATCTATATAACGCTGCAAGATGGTATGAATACCGTCATGTCATGCCAGTCATAATATGTACATCTTAAAGGGCCGCACAAGACAGGGAAGAATAAAGGAGAAGAATTGAGGGAATTGCTGCAAACCAATCTTAGGATTGAAACTTGAGAAGAAGATAGACAGGAATTTATCTATCAAAACATGCAATTCCCTGTCATTTTTCACTATGGGTAATCCAATCAGGAGGTCAGAAATAAGCATTGAAATTCGAACAGAACGACTGTTTTAAAAAAATAGATAAACTTAAATTGTACTATGGAGAAGTACCTACTTCAGTTCTAAAATAAACAACGTCCCAGACCGCTATAAATCTATGGTCACCAGCGATCAATTTAAAAATAGAATACTAAGGTGTTGCCGAGCACATTTAATTCGCGTCTTTTTTCCTATTTTGTTCTTCACCTGAAATACCACGTATGGTGTATATAAGCAGGTAGATACTTGAACGTATCTAAGTTAGCACCAGGCATTCAAAAGACCGTATTTTGTTGTTGTTTACGTTAGACGTCTACTATAAACAGTTGTTCTGTTGTTGCTTGTGGTAAATAGGTGGGGAGATGCCCATCTACTTAGTTCTTGTGGTTACATTTGTAATGCATTGTGAAAGCAACACAATATATTATTGAAAACAATCTAGATATTGTGTAAATTATGATTTTTTTCTATTTTTCAATGAAATAACACAATAATTATCATTATAATCTCTTCAGTACTAGTCCAGTTTTGAATCAAATATTGTATGACAGCCGGTCTTGACCTTCCTACCATACATAATAATATGTGTGGAAGGTAAAGCAGACTTTTTCTGAACTAAACTCATTCCTAGAACATCTCAGATGAAAATATTGAAGTGCAGAATGCCAAAAAAGAGTTGCCAGAAAAACATTAAGGTACCGTGTCAGCCAAAAAGCATGAAAGATGTGTAAAGTCCAAGTACAATAATTATTATCAAATGGAATGGTCTTGTCATGTTTAAAGAATGGGCAATTATAGGTAATCTAATCTAAGTAGGTATAATAGCTATACGGTGTTCCAAAAGTAATTACACGGAACTCAAAATTTGCGCATTGGTAACCGGAATCTCAAGGATGGAAAACACACCACCATGGTCTGTACTTTATATCAAGAAAGAAAAAGTTCAGATATTTGGCTTTGTGAATGGAATAAAATAAGTTTTTTTTTTTTTTTTATAAAAATGAATCTGTGCTTACTCAAAGTGAACACAAATACACTCCTTGACTCTTTCACAGTAAGCTACTGAAAGCTTGTGTCGTGAAAGAGGAAAATGGTCGGCACCTGAGATCGAACCACGACGTCCGCAGTACGAAAGCCGGCGTTGTAACAGCTGGGTCACCAACCACTTCAAAGTTAGTTAGTTTATGATAATAAAAAACACAACTTTGCAAAGTATCACTTTTATTTTTTATAAAAACCAAAATATTTTCAACCACAATGTGGCCATCTTCAGTGGTGATTTAAATTAAACTGTTTAATTTAAATCACCACTGAAGATGGCCACATTGTGGTTGAAAATATTTTGGTTTTTATAAAAAATAAAAGTGATACTTTGCAAAGTTGTGTTTTTTATTATCATTATGGAAAAGTACCACAAAGTTGATAAAAATACTTTAAATAAATTAGTTAGTTTAGTTTATTATGTTTAAAAGCATGTAAAATATCACGTGTACTGCTGCTATCATCATAATTTTATTAAACAATCCTCAATTTTATTAAACAACCCTCTTTAAATGATTGGGTTTTACCTTTTGACTTTATTTTTTCATTTAAAATTAGTTGACCTGGAGAACTTCGTCCCGCCTTAGAATAAATGTAATATTGTATGTAGGTTTTATATTGTAACATGGCTGGTTTGTCTCTTTCCTACATATTATGTTTATGAAAACTTGAAGGAAATTCTGTAAAAAATCGGCGTAGGTACCTATATTTTGAAACTCAATGTTTACTAAACAATAAAAATTGTGTCGTTAAGGAATTTTTTACAAATAGCATCAATCAAGAAAAATCCATTTCATACTAACCGTTATATTATATTTTATCTTATTTTTATCATATTTTGATATTGTAATAGTTATTATGTTGTCTAGAGCGGACACAAATCCAGCAAACCAATCAATTTAAACTTTGGTTTGGTAAAAAATTTCATTAATGTAATATTTAGATGAAGATTTTTTTCCAATACAGTAGTTTCTTTGGACTGAATTCTAGCAAACGCCCCGAATAACTTTAAAAGAGAGGTCATTCGCGAAACAATGGAGAGTTAACCACTCTTTATTCTGTGTCTTGTTTTAACAAATTAACAAGAGTGCGATAATAACGATAGCTACTAAATACAAAACGTAAAAAAGAATGTAAAGGTACGTGTATGTAGGTTGTTGTGTGTTTTCACGCGAAGATTATTCTGCGAATTGGAGGAACATTTCCGAGTTCTTGTATTTTCCTCTTTATTTGTAAGAATTACCATTACACACACCCCTTCGCAATGGCTCGCCACCCCCACGTACATATTTGATCGTCTCGATGTGAACCACCGTGTATGTATTTGTTTCTGTAATGTATATTATTCTTCCCTGCATGGATAAAAACCTTCTCATGCTTTTCTTATATTATTACGTATTTTGAAGAATGGAGAGAAAACTTTACAGAATATGAGTGATCCGTCGTGGAAGTAAAAAAATATAACTCTGCGCTCCCTCTCAATATAAATAATATATGATAATCCTTCAAATA
This sequence comes from Mystacides longicornis, assembly GCA_963576905.1. Lineage (NCBI taxonomy): Eukaryota > Metazoa > Arthropoda > Insecta > Trichoptera > Leptoceridae > Mystacides > Mystacides longicornis. The sequence goes on from OY756428.1 coordinate 11,762,705, forward strand.
AATAAGACTTTTATAAACTTTGCATATATTATGAATATACGAGGGAAAAATATCATATTGATGTTCTTTGTACAGAGTGGGTAAGCTCAATAATAATAATTGCTGTTATCGATGCCACATAAAGTTTGATCTTGAGTCACTACCTGCGAAGCATCGATCTTTTTTCAAGATAAATGAAATAGTAAAGAGATCGAAGTAACATGATAATCACAAAATTTAGTCTATATGGTTTACTAGTTAATGTGAAGGGTTGTTACCCCGAAAATTCTCGACTTCTCAAAAAATAGGTTGCTTCCAACCTACGGAAATTGTATGGGAATGGAAATAAATGAAATCCTGTGAAGCTATAATTCTAGGTTCATATTATGCTCAAAGCAGAAGGAAAAAAATGTTGAATCAACACGATCATGAGTAAGGACAGCATTCAAGAGATATTTTTTTTTCTTAAAAAATATATACAAATACAAAAAAATGTGAATTTTATACGCCCCATTTGAAGTTAAAAACTTGTGTATGGGGCAAGATTAAAATTCTTCTTCAAATCGGGATTTTCTTTATGCATAGATTTCCACTGCTGTTTTTCAGATGTCATCATTAGCATATAGGTACCACATATATATTTGTGTCTGGTTATTTCCACTTTTGGATGACTGCTAGTTGTTGATGTTGGGACTAGTCTTTGATCAATCTTAGCAGTGGTATAATATACCTACACATGGTTGCTGGAGCTTTAAGCTTAAGTGATAAAAATATATTTTTAAGGTTAATCAATATTTGAAACTCTATGGGCGGTTGTATCATGCATTTCCATTCACTGGTTTGATGATGGCTTTAGCCGTCAACGAAAAATCTGTCAAAAAGTGAAAACCAGGTTTCCAAAAAGAAGTAGCAGACAGTCAAAATACCAAATTTATATTAGCAAGTTAATGTCATATAATAATATTTAATGTACAGAAATATGCGATAGATACCTGTCGGTAAACTCTTAAATTTGAGTATCTATTCCAATAATTCTGCTCCTAAAAAATGTTAGCATCTCACACAACTAAAAATACTAGTGGTCGACCAGTGCTCGAAATTCGACCATAACATTTTTAAATTATAAGTTTGAACATTATTAAGTTTCCATTGTCAAAGACTGGGCGAGGGCTATTTCAATTTATTTTTCAATTTACATGGATATTGGATACGTCAAATTTGAATTTGAAATGTTGTTATGTACAAAGTTTTTTCTTTTATTATTAAAGATAAACAATATTAATCTATTCTCAATTTGACCACATATAAACAAAATAATATCTAATGCGTCTGTTACTAAGTGTGTGTGAATATGAAATCCCGCCATTCCATTTGAATATACCGCTTTCAAAAAGCTTTCTGCGCCCATTATGAGGCGCTATTCATTTTACATTCGTTTCTATGAAGTTGATGCTGAAGTTGAAGTAGTCTGTGGAAGTGTGTGTGAGTATAAAAACATAACATTACATTAGTGTTTGTAATGTTTTTTTATTAGTCTATTTTTTATGCATAAGTTAAAGCATCTGCCACTTTTTCTCTATATAAACTAGAAGTGTGCGAAATTTCATACTCCTCCGTCAGCGCAATTTTCGTAAAAATAGTCACAAAGTTTTTCCTGCACGTATTAATATAAAGATGATATTAATATAAAGATCAAACTCCCTAGATTTAGCAAGAAGGAGTGTACACACTCATTCGCGATGCGTGAAATAGGCCCATGGCACACGTCGTTATAACGGAAGCGTATCATTGATAGGTACGCACATATTATGTAGAACGATAACTTCAGGTTAAGTACGAACAAATGATCTAAAGATAAAATTAAATAAAATCAAACAGATCTGGATTATTGTTCCGCCTCAAAATAATACATGAAGTAATTAGGAGTAATTTATTAACTACCTAGACTATCTACATATGTAATGAAAATATAACATTTATCATAATGAAGTGAGGCGGTACATTTGTTTGTTCCTTTTGTGTGATATTCCTATTAAATTAGTACCAGGAGCAGAGGAACGGGATCCTGAAGGTGCTCTTCCTCCAAGATAAAGTGTTTTAATCAAACAAATAACTCCAATTAAGAATTTGACGCTTTTCTCTTCCTTTATTATTTAAGTATAATTCATTCTAATTAAACGGAATTATGTATATTTCTCCTTTTATTATTACTTACTATTTGTTCAACTAAATACGTACGGAAGAAATCTACCTTGAGACGGAGAACAAATAAATGTAATATTTTCCTTTATTGTGTATTTTACGTGGTAGGACCGGCGGCGCTCAAATACAAGACGATTTTATGCTTTAGGTACTTTAGAATTTACCATATATTCTAGCAGACATTGAGATTGATCCAATAAGAATTCCGCTAAAAGTTAGGAGAATCCTCTTAAAAACCATAGGAAAACTGAGCGAATTAACACTAACAACACCTACAGTTCCGCTAAAGTTTTAATAAATATTTGAGAAATGTTTTCTATCGAATGACCCGTTATCCTACCAATTTCAGTAAATTTGAGATATTATTACTTATATTACCAACTATATAAATTTGACATATGTCAAACACCAATTTAAATTTAAAAAATTACCTTACCTTAAGTAGGTACCTTTCCACGTTCGCTCCCAAGGTGGAGCATGAGGTCGCCACTAGGTCCCTCCATGAATTTTTGTGTTGTGTTAACCGCTCCGCTTCCTCCCAGGTCAGTCCTATATTCTGCAGGTCGGCGGTGAAGGCTCATACAATGGTAATGTACGGTCTTCCACTTCTTGTGCCGCCCGGATTGTAAAATAGGCTGGCTTGGACTACGCTTTCGGGGGACGTGCCCGAGCCAACTCAGTCTGCGATTTAGGATGACTGAAGTAACGAAGGGTTTTAGTGTTCTTTCTCCGACAGAGTTATTGGTTACAAAATCATAACAACTGATTCCCAAAATTTGTCGCAGGAATCTGTTTTCAACGCTGAAAAGTTTCCTTTGCTGAGCTTTTGTCAAATGCCAGGACTCGCTTTTGGTTTTGGTGGAGAAATTGTTGGACCTACAAATCTTTTTCATGCCACTGAATGAAGAGCTGTCTTGGGTTATTCTTACAGAGAGCTCTTTTTCTCTACTACCATCCGGTTACATGCACTCCTAGATATTTGAAGTGGTCGACGCTCTCTATAAAGTCACTCTCCAGTTGCAGGCTTGCCTGGTTTCTGCAGAAATCATTGAGCATATTTTTAGTCTTTTAAAAAAATAGAAAATTTTATATTTTCAAAAGCACAAAGATTGTTACCTATACGTAAGTTTTCTTAAATTTTCGAATTATCCTCGTAACTTTGTTTTCAACAATCTCCTGACAATAGCAAACAAATATTAGCGAAATCAACCAGCCGATTACGTGTGATGCGATAACCAGGGGTAGAGGACTTAATTTGTATATACTTATTACCTAACGAGATTCTGTGATAAGGATTGTTAAATAATTCAAATAAATTACGTCGATTTTGTATTAAAATAATAATATGGAAACATTTTCTGTGAGAAGTCGGAGGGGCGGTAAGATATTTCCCGGATATGGTCGAAAATTGAATGGAAATTTATAAATCGGGAATATAATAAAAAGTGGGCAAATATATAAATTGAGAATTCCTTTCAACTAATCATCACAATGGAAGAGGAAACCATTAGCGTTCAGGGAACCTTTTGACCGAATTCATTCCCGGCTTGTTTCTCAGCTAATAAACTTTTGTGAATAGTTCCTGGAGGCGGCAGCCCAGCTTACCTCGATGTTCACCCCACAATGGATGTGGAATATTATTCAAATCAATTTATTTCATTCACCCGGAAATTCCTTCATAAAACACTGGATCACTCTTTGAGAAGACGCCCTTTTTAGGTTTTTGTTTATCTTAAACGTTTGGATTGAAACAAAAGAACATCATATAGGAATTATATTCTACTAGCTTTCCCGACAGACGTAGTTCTGTAGTCTTTACTATAAATATTAAATTAAAATTTGTAATTTTACAAAAAAACGTTTAAAATAATATATTTGAATATTCAAAAAATATTTATAAAAGGTCGAAAGGAATAATTCTATCAAAAATCTACGTATACCAGTGTTTGGAAACTCAATGGTTGTCAATAAAAATTGCGACGTTATGGAATTTTTCACAGATGGCGTTGTTGTTAGTAAATCCATTCCATACTAATTTTAGTATTATATTTTGTATTATATGCCATACATTTTTCAATTTATGTATCAATCATAGATGGCGTTGGCGTCGCAGGAAATCGGTTCCATACTAACTTTAATATTATTATAATTTATATTATTTTTTATGAATTTTTCAACTTTCAAATTATTATTCTGTTATCCGGAGTGGAGAAGAATACAATAAACCAAGCATCATAAAAATCTGTTCAGCTGATCTCGAGTTGTAAGTGTTTGCACTAACCCGACTTTCTTTTATATTACAAGATAAGTATGGCATTTGGCAGGGCAGATTATTCTAGCATGATGCTTAGACTCGGGAATTAAGGTTTGAAAGAGTGCCCAGCTTGGAAATATGGTGTCCGCGTAGGACAGTATATTATTTCCAAGTCTGCAGACCCAGAAGTTGTAGCACGTTCAATGAAATGAAAACAATATCGTGCAATGATAAATTAAACCTTAAGGCAGAGTTTGTTGAAGTGCTATACGTATGGTCTCTTCTGATGTATGGGTGAATCCTGGAGCCTATGAAAAAGAGTACATTGTGAACTGGTTGGAAGCGTTCGAAATGAGAAAAACGATTCGTATACTTTGGACAGATTAAGTAAGCAATTTAGAGGTACTGCGGAGAGTTGACTGCAACAGAGAGTTGCTGGAAAATATTAAAGTCCGCAAAGTTTCGAACTTGGGAAGAAATATTTTGGGACCCTCCAAATTATTTTTTTATCGTCCTCGCGGAAAGCTATTCCCACCTTTTGAATTACAGTCTTTAGGCTTTACATAACAAGCAAAAGAAGAAAAAGTATAGGAAATTGAAAAAGAATCTCAACAAAAATGGTTGGTGACCTGTTGATAGAACGCTTACATACATTGTCGACTATTTTACTCTTTCGCAACAAAATCTTTTCTCTCTCCAGGGAGTGTATTTTGTTTATATTAAGTAATGCAAAATTGATTTGAGCAAATACGGCTTAGTTGCGTGCATTAAATTTGACACATATTTCGTATTTTGTGTGCAATGATGATACACCTGAGTCCTGTTCATTCAATATCCCATACATAAGTAGAACATTCTGGCTAAAAATATAATATGTCGTTATGGGGTATTGTTACACTGTATTAATGTGATACAGATAAATTCTTGACAAGCCACAGTATAAGCTTGGAGCAGAAGCTGCTATTAACATTGATCGTTCAACAAAACCTAACAAAATTAATTTCCGGAAAGATCAATACCTATTTATCGTTAACAGAACCTTCTAAAGGATATTAAAATTAAGATTTGTCGGAACCATATTATTGATTTCTATGCCTGTGAAAAAAGTCACTATTTTTATATTATGTACTTAGATACCTACTTAATCCACGATCGCTCCCAATCTGGGGCACCACGGCTTAATTTAATCAATCAAATCAAATCAAAACTCCCTTTGAACTCCGCTAAGGAGCATAGGGAGGCAACAAGAGCTCTCCACTGCGCTCAATCTTGCGCAACGCTTATGACCTCCTCCCACAACAAGTCCAATTACCTCAGCTCTGTCTCGAAGGAACGGAACACGGTATGAGAGAGTCTTCGAGACCCTGATGGAAGGAAAAACAGCGCTCTCCTCGGCCAACTGTCGTTCGGCATCCTCAACACATGTCCCAGCCATGCCCATATCCTCTCCGTAATGGTGAAAGTGATGGTCCTGCGCTTGGTGCACCAGCGTATAGTATCGTTCGTGATGCGGTGGTACCATCATAAGGTATAAAACCAAAATTCTCCTGAGGCACTTCGTTTCGAATCCAGATACTTTTTGTGCCTGGGATTTAGTCAGGTGCCAGGACTCACACCCATACAGGAGAATGGGCAACACACGCATCAAACAGTTAACATTTCGCGTCGACACTAAACGCCGACGCCTTCCATATCTTGGTCAGGTTGTTGAAGGCACCACTTGCCATACCGATACGTATCGATATGGCAAATAGATTTAATGCATTTTTAAAAATAAGCTGGTGTCGAGAAAGTGGAAGGAATGAAAACCGTTTCGCGTTACTCCTAAATAAAGATGTTCACATTTAACGATCATATCAGGGCGATTGCTCTGCACTCCTCCACTATAGCGACCCAATTTCAGTATTAATAACGATGTCATTATTACACTTAGATTTTGGTTTTTATGCATTAAAAATTAAAATAGTCCCACATAGGCTACGATTTACACTCGTACGAGTTTTTTATAATATTAAAAGTATTTGCGGTCGACATAAAGATCGAGATTCAGATTCAAGAGCAACCCACATGTTATTTTGTAAGCAGAATATTTTCAGCATGAGTTGCAGCCTTTTGAATGTAGCAAAATATACATTGTTGTTTACATATCAATGAATAATGATAGTTTGGGCGTAGCGATAATAATAATTTTATAGTAAAATACATGGCTGCAAAGGTCCTTAATCATCCAGTAATTGGCCGCTTTACGCCGTCTATTAATCCCTATGACGCGTATTATTATTATTATGAAATGACGCAGAGGGATGATATGACATACGTATTACGTATAGGCCCAACTGCACCCTCATAAAGCCTGCACTTACATAATATTATTGTATCAATACATAAAGCTAGCTTCCCCGACAGACGTTGTTCTCTGGTTCTAACTATTAACATTGAATTCGATTTTTTTTGTATAGGTATAGGTACTGATAAATTAATTACCTTTTAACTTTTCGACCGATGAATCTATTTTAAATTACTTCCACACCAACTAGGTATTAAACAACTGCCATTCTGTCAAATGCGAATTTAATTTTAAAATTTGAATCAAATTATGTGGTAAAAAGCAATGAGAAGGTTACCTACATTCAATTTTCTTCAATATTCTAATGTTCTGCGCAATTTCATCATTTTTTTTTCATTCAAAACACTTTCTCCTGACAATAGCAAATACAAAAAAGAAGTGTAATTGGTCCAGCTGTTCATGCGAGATGTGATGACCACGGGAAACAGGGCTCCATTTTTATATATAATAATAATTTAATAATAATAAGTTTATTCATTTTTATAACATTTACAATGAAACAAAATAAAAGCATACAAAGAATATACAAAAGTGGTTTTGTTTTGCCACCTCACTAGGCATAGCCTGTATCGAGGTTGGCAATTAAATGAACTAATGAAAAACATTAAAACATAAAATATTGAATAAAGAATGAAAAACATTCAATCAAGTGGTAACAAAGACATAAGATTTAATCAAAAGTTAGATAAACAAGTATTAATTATAGGTACATAAATCAATAAGAAGCCAGAAGTCAATATACAGAAAAAGAATTTGCCAACAGACGCTATACACACACCAAAGCAAACAAACAAGAAAGTCACACAGATAAACGTATGGTTCAACTAATATGATTAATTCACAACAATTAGCATATTATAGTCTTATTTTTTGTCCAGTATGGGACAAAGTCTTTCTTCTTGGACAAAGGCCTCTTCTTCCACGATTCTATATTGGACATAGCCATATGGCAAAAAGCATATTGTATCCGTTTTAAAAACTTACTTTCGAGAGTCTGCTTAGTACTCGCTGGTTGCATCACTTTATGAGATATGTAGGTACATGAAAACGGAATTATATTATTATTCTTAAAATAATGTGAGTATGATCTTGCTGCAAAGCAATTAGCAAGGATTTACCGTACTGCATGAGACAACAAAATAATAAAAAGCCCACGGCTATACATAAGATCATGGGCTGCTATCTGAAACACAGACGGTGTTTAAAACAAACAATACACCACACACAATATATACAGTCAGTTACCTGTTTACGAACACTTCGAACAACGAATATTTTCAACAAATAAAATATTCTATTTGGTTCTGTCACACTGAATTTTGGTATCTGGTGTAGGTACTTTTTCTGATTCTGTAGTGTAAATTTGGATCGTTTGGCAATATGATGGGAAATAAGGTTCATCAAAAATTAGAATAAAAACGTTAATTTTTAGGTTCTATGCATCAGACGTCAATTTTCTGTCATGATCTTAGAACGGATCATATTACAATCCTGGTAGACTATTGGGCTAGACCAGTAGTTCCCATAGTATTTTTACCAACGGATTCTTTCATAATCAAAAATAATTGATCAAGGACCACGGAGTCGTGTTTTAATCACGTTATTTTCCCACAGACTCCCTGAATAATCCGAGATCCCCTGATGCAACTACCCCTGCCTTAAATGTGGTAGGATGTGCAATGTGCATTTCTAGAATCGCCCTCTACAGCCACTGACGCAAGCACCAGTGATCACATCTGTAGTTTTAATTAGTTGAAATTCAAATTGAACGGGACTGAAGTCAAGTAAATGGCCGCCAACGGTATCGTTCAGTCAGTGTTACCATAGTTACAACGACTTACAATGACTATTCAGACAGTGTTTCCATGTTACCATGTCTGAATCATACCGTTGGTGGCCATTTTATAGCACTTGACTTCACTCCCAGGTTACTGTAACTGTTAGCAAATGATGCTAAAATTCCATCGTCTAGCTCTAGAGTATTTACAAAGAGTGTATTCATGTGCGTTAAACGGACACCTACAGTATTGAGGATATAGAATGATGGGCTGCGAAGGGTTTCATTAACGAACAAATATTTTTCCTCTTATTTTCAATCATCAATCATCCCTCAATGTTTAAGCCCCTATTATTCGCTTCTTTGTTATATTTTTAATGATTAATAATAACTCTAATAGGATCCCGTTGAAACCGAAATTATAACAACCGCTCCAAATACAAAAGTTCGCGCAGCGCGGCCTTCCGTGTTGATCCAAAGAAACCGCATTCATTATTACGCTAATTTTGAGGGATTCTTTGTTGTCAGTCAGAATGTCAGATATTTTGGTTCGTTCTAATCAAATTCAACATTCATCCCGTGAATTTATTATAATTGTAGATGGGTTATTTCTAAAATAATTATTTCCTACCAATTTTTTACGTTGTTTTATTAAATAAATAAGCGTTACCCGTCACCATTTGATAGATTTCGTCGCCCGTTTTTACCGTTACACAATCATAGTAATAAAATAATGCGTGTGATGTGCGTCTAGCGTGTGATGTGTCATAACACAACATTGAAACAGAGCAGACGCGGTACCTATGTACATGGGAGATGTGTGTATGGGAGAAAAAGAGGGTGAGGGTCCACACCCTCATGTATCCACCTGTACACACTCATGTACACACATGTATCCACCCATTTCAAACAACAGTTACGTAACACTACATAGATTGCGTCAGATATAAGGTTTTGCTTTCTTCTGTTACCCGGACCGGTGGAGATCTATTGTGACGCTCTTTCTCTCTTCCACAGTAGGTAAGCTTGTAAAAGTTTATGTTGTAAAAGAGGAAGATGGTTGGCACCTGGGATCAAACTCACGACCTCCAGTACGAAACAATACGAAAGTTGCAAAATGCCTTTTACAATGTTGTTTTATACAGTAAATTCTTAATCTATTGACCTCCCTGAAGCCGAATCACTAGAAATCGAGTGCAGAGCTAAAAAAAAAACTCCCTGAAAGAGAAAAGATAATTAGAAAGTTAAAATTAACAAGTGAAAAATGTTAAAAAAAAGAAAATAAAGAAAAATTCACATAATTTCTCACTCGAATGAGACAAACAATAATATGACATTAACAAATATCACATATCATAATGAACCTAGAAATAATAAGCCATACCAATGTACAGTATTGATGGTAACATTTTATTATGAACTTGGTCTAAGCCTCTAAAGCTTGCAGTGAGGTTAAAATACCTACTTAATATTTTACTTTATAACAAATATAAAAATGAAAAAAAAAATAGTTATTTTATGTTTTGAGACATATGTTCGGAATTCTGAGAAACATTGAAAATTGTAAGAAAATTTTGCCAGTTCGTGTTTTATTATCCTCTTATTTGAGATTTTCCCAGAATCCTTAGTAGTTCCAATTAAGTCCCCAAATTAGGTTTGTCAGCTGTTATCCCGGGCAGCCTACCCTACAGGAATGGTCGGGCGTCAGGTGCCGTGGCGTAGGTTCAATTAACTACCAATAAATATCTCGCTACATGACCAGCTATTTTCCTGATATATGAACACTATATGTATACCTAGCCTTCTTGGTAACGGAGACATTTTGATTTCCTATACTGTGTAAAACGAATCAGTTTAGTTACTGGATAATATACCGGTAATATCAAATCATTTGTAAAAACCTATATAATCTTTATTGAACTAGCTTAGTGCAGTTTTTTTCATTAATAATGGTTTACAAGCTACTGCCTTAGTATAAAGAGTTTCGAAAAATTTTCATACAAAAATGATCGAATGATTCGATTGTTTGATTTTAGAACACTAATTGCACTCTTATAAGCGTTAATTAGCTTTCGATAAAACTCGTACTAGCTCCACAGATTTTTTTCTCATTTTAAAGGAAAAAGGTCATAAACGGTCTTCAGAATCTTCTTTCAAGTTTCTAAACAGTTGAAATTAGAATTTGTATATACAAACCCAATTACAAACCTCGTATTTACACGTGTCTCACTAAAAAAAATCAAACAATTTTTGCCAAAAACGTCTTTTTCTGAGTTCGCAACCTCCCGGGCTGGGGCCCTCTCGGATCGGGGGGGCGTGGCATTTTGCCATCCCTGCTGGTCTAGAGTTTCACCACTGGTAATCAGCCAAGATCTTTAAAAGATGAAGAGTTAGGTAATGATCTTATACTTTTTCAAATTTTCGTAGGGATAGGTAATAATATTATAAGTACTCTGACCATTTCGAATAGTTGCCCATCTATAAGTCTATTCTATGTATCGCACTTTGTGGAATGCCGTTAAAGTGTGACTATTCTGAACGTTTTTAAAACGCGCCATATATTATGAATAATAATGGGGATATTAAGGTTTAATGTTTAGTGAACTTAACAAGAGCACACACCATTGCAGGCTGTTAGCGTAATAATTCCTCGGGGCTCTTTTAAGTGATCGTCCAAGTAGTGATATAATTTTTATGTGTCCATAAAACCGTTAACTTTTAAATTATGTTTGGACAGTACCAATGTATGGGGCAAACTGAATGTGGGGAGAGAGGGTATTCTTAAAAGTAAAATTGCCTTCATTAAGTTGACCCTTGAAGTAATGGAAGGTTCAATGAGGACGTAATAATATCACGTCTGCTCAATTCGGAACTCTCGACCCGATACTTATTTCAAGTTCACTCATCAGGGACCGATCTTGAATTTGGTTCATTTTCAGAAAAAAATATTTCATCTTTATTAGTAAATTTAAAATCGATATTATACCTAATAATATTGCTCATTGAGCCATTTTTTAATGGTTCTGGTGTCAAAGTGAATACAAATTTGTATACAAAGAGCAAAGCGTATTTTCAAAGTAGCTTCAGAACATCTACTTTTGAGATGTAGTGCTGGAGAGATTGAATTTATAGAACAGTAAAGAGAACAAAAATAGGTCAAGCTTAGAAAGCTCAACAAAATACTAAAGACAATGTTGAAGAAGGTGCCACAGTTTGTAGAACATGGTTAAATATGACATCCTAAAAGTTGGTATTCTTTGGTAATGCAGACAAGACGAGCCCAAAATATACTGATGGCATCAAAGATTGTGAAAGGTTTGTTGCATTTTTTATGGATTTGTTCTGAAAAAAATGTTTGATGAGATCGGCCTTTGTATGTATGATATTAAAATTTGTAATATTTTGAATAATGTTACGTACATAAGTTTTGGTTATTTGCCTTAATTTGAGCTTCAAAAACGACGTCGCTAGCAGGGTTGTTACTGACATAGGTTTTTTCAATATCAGCTGAGGCTTATATTATCTAATTATTAAAATAAAATATATTTAACTATGAAATAAAATCTTCAAATTTGTTATCGTGAGTAACGTTGTAGAACATTTTAAAATAATTTAAAAAAAGAAAAACTTTGTATGTTCTACTTTTTATTTTGAATATATAAGGTTAAAACGTTTTCGGACTACCGTCCATCATCAGTAACCTAAACTATAGTATAGTTTAGGTAGAACAAAGTAAAAAGTAAGAATTTAAGTCAAGTTTAATTAGAGTCAATTCAGTGTATTTTAAGAATAACAGCTCGGAAGCTTTTTCAGCAATTAATCTGTTACACAGCTTCATAAATAGCTATGCGACATATACCAGTTATTGGAGCACTAGAGATTCAATGAGTTTTGTCATGATTTGTTTTGTTTATGTAATTCAGTGCTTACACTGACATGTGGGGTTGCTAGGTTTTTACAAGAGAGTGCACAAAATATGACCATATTGTTATTTATTCTGGTGTTGAATTGATCAAAATTTTTGTGTGAATATTGGAGTTATTCGACAAGCGCCAAGTCCCGTCTTAAGTGGACAAGACATGAACTGAATATCAGCAATACAATCAGCATCGATACTGATATTTAAATCGTTGCTGATGCTGATTAGACCTAGACTACTCATTAAAAGGTTTCTTTTTTGATTATGAGGTGTTTTCATTTTTCTCATATTAGACAGGACCGTTTGACAAGCGAAATGCTTTCGTTTGTTTCAGTCAACGCTAAACGGATGACAATTTGCCACCTATTGAAAACTGAAACGTAGAAGAACAATATTCAAACAGTTTTTTTTTCGAAGCGAAACACAAAACTCGTTATCAACTCCAGAAAATATCGCAGTGAGTGGATATATGTATATTAACGGTGTAAGGTTATCCTTTAAGCTTTAACCTACGATTACACACTTCCGTGATTCTACGCAGCTTCCACAAAGGCTTCCATAACTCACGGGGAGGTTGTTTGGTAACGAAATGATACACGTACGCAGATGTGAAGGAGAGAATCATAACTTACGTACGTCACTTGCAAACTTTTACTTACCTACCTACTTGAACGTTTATATTATACATTTCGTTCGTACAATCAGACGAACTGAGGGGCGAAACTTCCCCATATCGATACATTCGACTTTTTTAATAGATTGAGACCAAAATAAACCTACATACGGGTATTAGAATATTAAAAGGGGTTACCCATCATCATTTTTATCTACGGTTACACAAAGATTGTAAGCATTTCTATATGTAACTAGCTGACTCGCCCGTCGAACTTCTATTTAACCCAGAATAAAAGAAAAATCTCCTGGTTTATGCAATGTTTGTTACATTTTATTTAACCTTTTCTACTTGTGATACGTGATAAGATGTTCCTGCACGTCAAACTATTCGCAGTTCTCAAAGTATGGTTTAGTTAAATTGGGAGCATTCAAAGGACGATATCATAACTGATTTATAGGATGATCAAACAAAATAATGACACTCTAGTCCTGACAAATTCTCTTTCTCCAATTCAGCTCCTTGCAAATCATTGCTTTGCGTTTTGCGATAATGATTTTTTTATTTAATTTATAAAATAACTTTTAAAATTAGGTACATAATGGCGGTAAATCAATTTCTCTGGCATGGATAGGTACCATCACATTGTGGTATCACATGTAATGAAGCGGTTGATGAGTTGGCTAAGGATGCGGCGGTGCATGGTAATTTACCGGTGGATTTCCATCATCCCCTGAATGATATTAACATTTTGTGTTTGGAAACGGCACTATCTTATTATTGGCTCGACAAACACAATAAACACCATAGGGTTGTTTTATAGATCGATAAATACCAGTAGGCGTCTAGTAGCCTTCCTTCAATACCAGTAGCCATATTTGGCCTTTGCAGGGGCCTAAGCCAAATGTAATAAAATGGCTGTCAAGTGTCGGCCGGTCGGTGTTGCCATAGTTACAACGTAAAAAGCTATAGATTGGTGTCGGTCGGTCGGTGTTCCCATAGTAACAACGTAAAAATCTGTAGATTGGTTACTATGAGAACACCGACCGACCGGCATCGTTCGCGTCCATTTTTTTAGACTTCTGCCCTTGGACAGTCCCCGTCTTTACTCCAGGCCAGCGTTACCACCCTTCTAACTCTTCGGAGGTCTGTCATGGCTTAGGTACAGCTCTCCTCTTGGTCTCCATTTTTGAGCCAAATATATTGCTTTATGCTTTCAACGTCTGTTAGAAAAGTTCCCGACCTACAAATTTAAAACAACATTGCAATTTTATATTCAAAATAAAATGCACCTATAATAATACGTCTTTGTGAGAATAATTTTCTTAAATATAAAATTAACAGAACATTTTCCTTAGTAATTTAATTTTAAAAGCTGTTCAATAAATAATATTCTTGAAAAACAAACGGAATAATAATTTAGGAAAAAAGAATGAAGGATACGCTCTTAAAATGTATACGTACCTATATAAATATTTCGGGTGGGAAAAATGAGATTTAAGTGATTTTTTTTCAATAATGTTTTGTTTTCGAAGTGCTTAGGTACCGGATATTTACCGAAATTAACATAAACAAGAATTTGATTTTATCTCAAGTTTAAAAATTTGGCTTGATACGATTGCAGATAATGTTATAAATCAAATAAAATTTTTTATAGTTGTTCTCAATTGAAAAAAGGTGTGTTTTTAGTATGTCGGTGGAAAACACTAAAGAAGTAAAGAGTGAAGGCCTGTTCGAAAAAAGATTCTATGTTTTAGTTTCATGTTTTTTTTTCGTTTGTATTGTTCAGTGTTAAACCTCAACCGGTCAGAAAAGGCATCATGAGCCTCGGACGCCTTCGAGCGCAATGGAGAACTCTTGATGCCTCCCTATGCCCCTAAGTGGGGTTTAGGCCCCTCGCATTGCGGGTTGGTTTGGGAGGGTATCCGTGGCGGACTTGATTTGTGTGGAGCTGGCTTTTTGGTTTGATTGCTTCGATCGAACCGGGGGGTCGGTTTCATGCGGGGCGGGTTTGCTTCGGAATTGTCTCCTCCGGGCTGGCTAGCGGTATGCGGAAGGCTTTAAAGGGAGAGTGAGAGAGTGATTGTTCAGTGTTCTGTTGGTGTCTTTAAAAGATAAATAAAAACATGTTTTTTTTTAAATGCATGCATATGTCAGACCATACGCGGTTTATCATGCTGAACCCATCGCATTATATCTTTTACGTATAATAAGCGGCATTCGGAACAAAATGACAAATAAAAAAATTATATAAAGTTTTTTTGGACATACGAGTATTTACATACACATTGATTGTAGAGGGGAAAACAGCCTTGAAAAGTTGATAATGGCTGGAAGAGCGCCAGGTATAAAACCACGAGGCAGATTGCCGATGCGTTGGACCGACCAAATAATACAAAACATCCACCTGTCGACACCGCATATAGCCGTACATCTGGCAGCGGACAGAACATCGTGGACAGCGATATTTTAAGAAAAATTTCACGATGGCCAAGACCCCAGCAATGAGGACAACTGGTAAGTAAGTATTATATTAAGAGAAAGACATGAATCACTGCAGATTCAAGACAGATTCCCATGTTTTTGTTGTAAACGTAAAGAGATCCTACTTAGCCAGTCTTTGAAACAGCAGAAGAAGATGGAAAAAATACAATTAACTACTTATTGATTTAATTAATAAACACGAAGGTGTAGAAAATATATCAGTTTCGCCAAGATCATTATCTAAAGTTCTGTATACTAAGCGTACTCCTGGAAGGGACACGAAGCTGCACCATAGACAAATAAGTACCGAGAGGGATCAATCTGGCCGTTATAATATGTGACATCCGCCATTAGTTATGCGCCTCAATGATAGCAGTGTGAAGTCACATTCCCGGCGAAGATGGCTTATACCAACAAGAAGAATAATTTGTTAATAAACACAAACTTATAAATAAACTATATTCAGCGATAAACACATCCGTTGTATCGTTGTTCAGCATTTTTCGGAATATCTCGTGTTTTTTTAAATTCCCCAAAAGGCAAACGGCGAGAATTTCAAGAACGCCAACAGAGGGAAATATTTTATCTCCTAATTGATCGTATAATTAGGGTTAGAGGGAGGAACGAAATTTACATATGCAAGCGAAAAGAACCTTATGTTGAACTGGCTAAATGTGCCGCAGTGTTTTATGTAACTAAACTAAATTCTTTTTTTTTCCAGCTCGCAATTTGTATACGTATTATTATTTGTTCAGAGAGCAGGCAGATAACAAAAGGGCCGAATTTATATCTTGACCCGGATCTTTTTATGCTAATAACAAATTTAAAAAAAAAACAAAATATATTTTTTTTCGTAATATAATAAAATTATGTGATACTTTAATAAATGTTCATTATCAAAAATATTATATCATACTTTTTTTGAGTTGTGTCGGAAAAAAACCTCTCAAGCACAGAATTGATATGCCTAAAATATTTGGGCGCTAAATAATGATCTGAGCTAGCCCATCATCCATCAGTGGATAGCTTAGATACTGCTAAAGTCCCACATTCACTATCGCTCCAAATGTATACAAAATATAATTGTCCAAAAGGAGCGATGTCACTCCATTTTGACAGATGTGTTTTTTTCAATCGTTTTATCGAAATTTTACTACACACATTTTGTTTTTATTATATTTAAAACAGCAACACGTATTTCTTGGTGGAAAGATAGTGACACATTAAGATAAATTCGGACCACGTTTTTAACACTGACAGTCAAGTGAATTAACGCCTTGGAACACGCCCACTCGAGTTTAGCCATTGACGAGCCGTTTGTAGAGATGGACGAATGGCTTGACGAAATTGAATTTTGGACTGATGGATATCCGACTCAACCTATCATTCCACATAATCCATTTGGTTTTCCTCGCCACTCACTGTCATTTTTTGGACTGACATCGCTCCATTGGGACGGATGGAATGAAAGTGAATGGGGGGACTTAAGAAAAAGAAGGTGATCTAAGATTATGAGTTTCTTTTGTGTTCAAGGTGAGATTTTCTTCATATCTAAGTGTGTTTACATAATAAACGTGATTTATATTTATAGCTGTATGTATACATTGTGTTAATTACCATAAACGTAGACTATAGTTTCACGTTAACAAAGTTTTCTCAGGAAGCTAACTATGCGTAATTTATTTTGTGTTTAGTACAGTTAAAATTAAGCTTACGTGTACTATACACTAATTCTTTGTTTAGTGACGATTTCAATCTGAACGGTTTTTCAATGGTTTTCATGTAACATTATGAACTGAATTTATCGCAAGGTTACATTAAAAGAGGAACATTTCTAATTTTCACCGATCAGTTCTTCGAAGTTATTTTTTGAACACTCAAAACGACGATTTGATGAGTTTTGAACCAAAAAGTCTTGATTTGGTGTATAATTAATTCTTCAAATTCCCTTCTTCTTTGCCCTAGCCTGTATCCCATTTACGTGGGGTCGGCTCTCCTAGTACTCATCCAAGTCACTCTGTCCCCCGCGTCCTCCTCGCGAAGCCTTGCCTCTCTCAAGCCTTTTTATTGTGGACATCCACGTAGTCAGGGGTCTACCTGGTCTTCTGGGTCCTACTTCGATGTCCATTGTCTTCCTTATCATATTTTCCTGTGGCATTCTCATTACGTGTCCGTATCATCTAAGTCTGTTCTCGGTCACTTTTTTCCAATAGGAGCGACTTTGAAACTACCACGGATCCATGGACATTTTTGACCCTATCCAACCTTGTAACACCACCGCCCATCTGAGCACTTTCATCTCGTTGGTGTGCAGAGTTTGGGTATGATTGCTTTTTAGGGCCCAGCACTCAGATGAGTAAGTCATGGTTGGTCTGACCACCGTTTTGTAGACCTGACCCTTTATTTTTATGGGCATTTTCTTGTCACACAGATCACCCGAGAGAGATCTCCACTTCATCCAACCAAGTCTTGACATGTGCTATGTCATCATCAATCCACCCTTAGCGGACAGCATTGTGCCAAGGTACTTGAAGGACTCGACTGTGGGCACTGGTTCACTCTGAATTTGCATTTTATGCTGCTCACGCGGCCGCTGTCCAGAAAAGTAACATGGCATGTATTCGGTCTTAGTTCGGCTAATTCTTATAGACCATTTGCTTCCAAAGCCTCTTGCCATTTATTTAGAGTCCACTGCAGCCCATCTGGAGTTTCATTTATCAACACGACATCATCACCGTAAACCATGTTCCACGGGGCTGGTTATTGTATATCCAAATATTAAAAAAAAAATGAGGATGATACTTTTTTTGACCAAGAAAAAGCGATTGGTGGGTTCAAAAGGCATGTTTTGGAGGTGCCCCATTTGATGTGAGAAAAAGGCTTCAAGGTGGGATCAACCGAATGAAAAACTGCATTTATCAGCACAGAAATGATTTTGAGACATATCATTAATGATTGTTACAAATTTATAGTCCAATATTGCAAATCTCGACCCTCTAAATATCAAATAACCATTCTATTTTTAAATTGGTTTTTAATATTGCATTAATAATGTAGCTGAGATTCATTGATTGAGCGTTGAATTTGTTTATTCAAAAAAAAAAAACGGATGCTTGCAGGCTTTTTAGTGTCATAGAAAGACCGCCCTCTTCAAAATACGACGCACAAAGATAGCTGTATGTTAGTGTTGTCATACGTATAAAACAATCAATGCCAATTATATCTCTTAGCAAAGAAATAAGTATCCGTGAGTGGACCGGAAAATGAAGGGTCACTGAACTCTTCAGAGCAGCGCAGGACCGAGTGGCTTTTGCGGAGATGGTAACCAACGTCGGGGGGGGGGGGGGGGGGGGGGGGGGGGGGGACCTGACAGGGCACCCGAAGAAGAAGAAGCGAAGAAAAAGTGCACGATTTTGCAGGTTCCGACCATAATCGGTATTGTCATAATTATTATAGAACCAATAACTTACTCTTTGATAAGATGTAAATTCTTAGGGTCTGTACAACACGCGCGGTAACGTAACAAATGTAACGCTGCATGCAACGTATCAAATTTCCATTGTATGACCCTTGTACAGACCCTTACAAATTTGAACCACTTCTGCTTTACGAAATTCTAAATTATTCAATTCAATTCATTTAATCATGTATGGATTTCGTCAATCAGTAGAAGACATCTTAAGCCTGTATGGGCTCAAATTTGAAACAATATTATTATTTTTCTTAAATCAAACACTTATTATTCGTTCGATTCCCGGTCGGGTCATAGTTTTTCTAAGTGTTTTTTCACTTGAAATTTCTACCCGGGGTTGGCCTGTCTCAGATTGGACGGGACCGGTTGACTGGAAAGAAATGCCTCAGACAATAAGTTCCGCCGGCTATACTGACACCTTTGTATAGAAAAGTGTTATATTATTATTGATTAAATAATCGCATCAAACTATAGAACGGTCGTTGGATAAAATTATTTGATCAAAGTAAAAAATAATAAAAAAGCAGATTTTTTTAATACAATTTAAAGCTTAGGTATACCTAACTTATTTTGTTTGAAATACGCCATAATGTAGTTTTCGTCTGTAAGTAGGATTAATGAAACATTTCGAGGTTTCACTGTTGAAAACAGTATACTGTATAGAGTTGAATTTAACTTGACTAAACTACCTAATAAGTATTTACTATTTGCGCTTTCAGAATATTACTCGTGTTTGATATCTATCAATTACGACATGAAGAGATTCTTCACGGAGCTGCAATTTAAATAGAGCCGCGGCACTATTATTATATTATTACATGTTAAATCGTTAAAGATTGCTGAAACAACTGAAGCACGAATTCCTTAAGTGAATATATGTAATATTGTAAGAATTGTGGTAACAAGCATTATAATATAGAAGTACTTGTAAAGAAAATCTTTTCATTTTCTTTTTTACTTATGGCCAATTCCCGACCGAATTTCGGTTTTCCTACCTGTTTATGAATTACTAGTGGTCGACCAATGCTCGAAATTCGACCATAACTAATTTAGATTATAAGTTTGAACATTATTAAAGTTCTTTTGTCAAAGACTGAGAGAGAGCTATTTAACAAGTTTCTTTCAAAACCAATGACATGGATACATCAAATTGAAATGTTGATAAGTTTTTTTTTCTATTTTTATTAAGACTAACAATATTAATCTATTCTCAATTTGACCTTAGATAAACAAAATAATATATGCGTCTGTGTAAATGTCAAATACATCAAAGTGTGTGTGAGTATCAAATAAATAACAGTACAGTAAGGTTTGTAATGTTTTTTTTTATTGATTTGATGTAAAACTGAAATAAATTATGTAAAACGGAAAACTGTAAATAAAGAAGAGACACATAAATTAAAATTATTGAGATCACTGATGTGACTAACCGTGGAAAGCTACTTGGCGGAGCATAGGCCATTACTTTTTTAGGATCTGTT
This sequence comes from Mystacides longicornis, assembly GCA_963576905.1. Classification (NCBI taxonomy): domain Eukaryota; kingdom Metazoa; phylum Arthropoda; class Insecta; order Trichoptera; family Leptoceridae; genus Mystacides; species Mystacides longicornis. The sequence goes on from OY756428.1 coordinate 11,783,233, forward strand.
TGTGGTAAATTTTTATTCAAAATGAATATCGTTTTAGGATATGTTTCGTTGGCGAGTTTTAAGTTTAACTATGTCAAATTGGTATACGAAACAAGAACTTCTCACCGTCCTTGTGTTGCTAGTCTTTCTTCTTCTTCTTTTATAAGTAGTTGGAAGGTTCAGTAGGATACATTGAACGACTTATAATAATTAACAAGGACAAAAATATTCAATTTCCATCATGTGATCAAAAGGTTTCATTT